>CAWUFW010013082.1:0-498349 GCA_963921515.1 Calotriton arnoldi
CCCTGAAACATCACCCCCAGCACAACCCCCTACACTGCCTGAGCACCATTGCTGTGCCCTAAACCCTGAAACACTAGCCCCAGCACGACCCCCTACACTGCCCGAACACCACTGCACTGCCCTAAACCCTGAAACACCAGCCCCAGCATGACCCCCTACACTGCCCGAACACCACTGCACTGCCCTAAACCCTGAAACACCAGCCCCAGCATGACCCCCTACACTGCCCGAACACCACTGCACTGCCCTAAACCCTGAAACACCACCCCCAGCATGACCCCCTACAATGCCCGAACACCACTGCACTGCCCTAAACCCTGAAACACTACCCCCAGCAAGACCCCCTACACTGCCCGAACACCACTGCAATGCCCTAAACCCTGAAACATCACCCCCAGCAAGACCCCCTACACTGCCTGAACACCACTGACCTAAACCCTGAAACACCACCCCCAGCACGACCCCCTACACTGCCCGAACACCACTGCACTGCCCTAAACCCTGAAACACTACCCCCAGCATGACCCCCTACACTGCCCGAAAACCACTGCTCTGCCCAAAACCCTGAAACACCAGCCCCAGGACGACCCCCTACACTGCCCGAACACCACTGCACTGCCCTAAACCTTGAAACACCAGCCCCTGCACGACCCCCTACACTGCCCGAACACCACTGCACTACCCTAAACCCTGAAACATCACCCCAGCACGACCCCCTACACTGCCCGAGCACCACTGCACTGCCCTAAACCCTGAAACACCAGCCCCAGCACGACCCCCTACACTGCCCGAACACCACTGCACTGCCCTAAACCCTGAAACACCAGCCCCAGCACGACCGCCTACACTGCCCGAACACCACTGCACTGCCCTAAACCCTGAAACACCAGCCCCAGCACGACCCCCTACACTGCCCGAACACCACTGCACTGCCCTAAACCGTGAAACACCAGCCTCAGCACGACCCCCTACACAGCCTGAACACCACTGCACTGCCCTGAACCCTGAAACACCAGCCCCAGCACAACACCCTACACTGCCCGAACACCACTGCACTGCCCTAAACCCTGAAACACCACCCAGTGCATGACCCCCTACACTGCCCGAACACCACTGCACTGCCCTAAACCCTGAAACACCACCCCCAGCGCGACCCCCTACACTGCCCGAACACCACTGCACTGCCCTAAACCCTGAAACACCACCCCCTGCACAACCCCTACACTGCTCGAACACTACTGCACTGCCCTAAACCCAGAAACACCATCCCCAGCACAACCCCCTATACTACACGAACACCACTGCACTGCCCTAAACCCTGAAACACTACCCCCAGCAAGACCCCCTACACTGCCCGAACACCACTGCACTGCCCTAAACCCTGAAACATCACCCCCAGCAAGACCCCCTACACTGCCCGAACACCACTGCCCTAAACCCTGAAACACCACCCCCAGCAAGACCCCCTACACTGCCCGAACACCACTGCACTGCCCTAAACCCTGAAACACTACCCCCAGCATGACCCCCTACACTGCCCGAAAACCACTGCTCTGCCCAAAACCCTGAAACACCAGCCCCAGGACGACCCCCTACACTGCCCGAACACCACTGCACTGCCCTAAACCTTAAAACACCAGCCCCTGCACAACCCCCTACACTGCCCGAACACCACTGCACTACCCTAAACCCTGAAACATCACCCCCAGCACGACCCCCTACACTGCCCGAGCACCACTGCACTGCCCTAAACCCTGAAACACCAGCCCCAGCACGACCCCCTACACTGCCCGAACACCACTGCACTGCCCTAAACCCTGAAACACCAGCCCCAGCACGACCGCCTACACTGCCCGAACACCACTGCACTGCCCTAAACCCTGAAACACCAGCCCCAGCACGACCCCCTACACTGCCCGAACACCACTGCACTGCACTGGCCTAAACCGTGAAACACCAGCCTCAGCACGACCCCCTACACAGCCTGAACACCACTGCACTGCCCTGAACCCTGAAACACCAGCCCCAGCACAACACCCTACACTGCCCGAACACCACTGCACTGCCCTAAACCCTGAAACACCACCCAGTGCATGACCCCCTACACTGCCCGAACACCACTGCACTGCCCTAAACCCTGAAACACCACCCCCAGCGCGACCCCCTACACTGCCCGAACACCACTGCACTGCCCTAAACCCTGAAACACCACCCCCTGCACAACCCCTACACTGCTCGAACACTACTGCACTGCCCTAAACCCAGAAACACCATCCCCAGCACAACCCCCTATACTACACGAACACCACTGCACTGCCCTAAACCCTGAAACACTACCCCCAGCAAGACCCCCTACACTGCCCGAACACCACTGCACTGCCCTAAACCCTGAAACATCACCCCCAGCAAGACCCCTACACTGCCCGAACACCACTGCCCTAAACCCTGAAACACCACCCCCAGCAAGACCCCCTACACTGCCCGAACACCACTGCACTGCCCTAAACCCTGAAACACCAGCCCCAGCACGACTCCCTACACTGCCCGAACACCACTGCACTGCCCTAAACCCTGAAACACCACCACCTGCACGACCCCCTATACTGCCCGAACACCACTGTACTGCCCTAAACCCTGAAACCCCACCCCCAGCATGACCCCCTACACTGCCAGAACACCACTGCACTGCCCTAAACCCTGAAACACCACCCCCTGCACGACCCCCTACACTGCCCGAACACTACTGCACTGCCCTAAACCCTGAAACACCACCCCCAGCACGACCCCCTACACTGCACAAACACCACTGCACTGCCCTAAACCCTGAAACACTACCCCCAGCAAGACCCACTACACTGCCCCAACACAACTGCACTGCCCTAAACCCTGAAACATCACCCCCAGCAAGACCCCCTACACTTCCCTAACACCACTGCCCTAAACCCTGAAACACCACCCGCAGCAAGACCCCCTACACTGCCCGAACACCAATGCACTGCCCTAAACCCTGAAACACCACCCCCAGCAAGACCCCCTACACTGCCCGAACACCACTGCACTGCCCTAAACCCTGAAACACCACCACAGCTCGACCCCCTACACTGCCCGAACACCACTGCTCTGCCCTAAACCCTGAAACACCAGCCCCAGCACGACACCCTACACTGCCCGAACACCACTGCACTGCCCTAAACCCTGAAACACCAGCCCCAGCACGACCCCTACACTGCCCGAACACCACTGCACTGCCCTAAACCCTGAAACACCACCCCCAGCACGACCCCCTACACTGCCCGAACACCACTGCACTGCCCTAAACCCTGAAACACCAGCCCCAGCACAACCCCGTACACTGCCCGCACACCACTGCACTGCCCTACACCCTGAAACACCAGCCCCAGCACAACCCCGTACACTGCCCGAACACCACTGCACTGCCCTAAACCCTGAAACACCAGCCCCAGCACGACCGCCTACACTGCCCGAAAACTACTGCACTGCCCTAAACCCTGAAACACCACCCCCAGCAAGACTACCTACACTGGCCGAACACCACTGCACTGCCCTAAACCCTGAAACACCACCCCCTGCATGACCCCTTACACTGCCCCAAACACTACTGCACTGCCCTAAACCCTGAAACACCACCCCTCAGCACGACACCCTACACTGCCCGAACACCACTGCACTGCCCTAAACCCTGAAACACCACCCCAGCAAGACCCCCTACACTGCCCGAACACCACTGCACTAAACCCTGACACACCACCCCCTGCACGACCCCCTACACTGCCGGAACACCACTGCACTGCCCTAAACCCTGAAACAACACCCCCAGCCCGACCCCCTATACTGCCCTAATACCACTGCACTGCCCTAAACCCTGAAACATCACCCCCAGCACAACCCCCTACACTGCCTGAGCACCATTGCTCTGCCCTAAACCCTGAAACACTAGCCCCAGAATGACCCCCTACACTGCCCGAACACCACTGCACTGCCCTAAACCCTGAAACACCAGCCCCAGCATGACCCCCTACACTGCCCGAACACCACTGCACTGCCCTAAACCCTGAAACACCAGCCCCAGCATGACCCCCTACACTGCCCGAACACCACTGCACTGCCCTAAACCCTGAAACACCAGCCCCAGCATGACCCCCTACACTGCCCGAACACCACTGCACTGCCCTAAACCCTGCAACACCAGCCCCAGCATGACCCCCTACACTGCCCGAACACTACTGCACTGCCCTAAAGCCTGAAACACCAGCCCCAGCACCACCCCCTACAATGCCCGAACACCACTGTACTGCCCTAAACCCTGAAACACCACCCCTGCACCGCCCCCTACACTGCCCGAACACCACTGCACTGCCCTAAACCCTGAAACACCACCCCCTGCACGACCCCCTACACGGCCCGAACACCACTGCACTGCCCTAAACCCTGAAACACCACCCCCTGCACCACCCCCTACACTGCCCGAACACCACTGTACTGCCCTAAACCCTAAAACACCACCCCCAGCATGACCCCCTACACTGCCCGAACACCACTGCACTGCCCTAAACCCTAGAACACTACCCCCAGCATGACCCCCTACACTACCCGAACACCACTGCACTACCCTAAACCCTAAAATACTCCCCCAGCACGACCCCCTACACTACCCGAACACGACTGCACTGCCTTAAACCCTAAATCACTCCCCCAGCACGACCCCCTACACTACCCGAACACCACTGCTCTGCCCTAAACCCTAAAACACTCCCCCAGCACGACCCCCTACACTACCTAAACACCACTGCACTGCCCTAAACCCTAAAACACTACCCCCGCATGACCCCCTACACTACCCAAATACCAAGGCACTACCCTAATCCCTAAAACACTACCCCCGCACAACCCCCTACACTACCCAAAGACCACTGCACTACCCTAAACTCTAAAACAATACCCCCGCACGACTCCCTACACTACCCAAAGACCACTGCACTACCCTAAACCCTAAAACACGACCTCCTACACTACACAAACACCACTGCACTACCCTAAACCCTAAAAACTACCCCCAGCACGAACCCCTACACTACCCAAACACCACTGCACTACCCTAAACCATAAAACACTACCCCCAGCAGTACCCCTACGCTACCCAAACACCACTGCACTACCCTAAACCCTAAAACACTACCCCCAGCAGTACCCCCTACACTACCCAAGCACCATTGCACTACCCTAAACCCTAAAACACTACCCTCAGCAGTATCCCCTACACTACCCAAACACCACTGCACTACCCTAAACCCTAAAACCCTAAAACACTAACCCCAGCACGACCCCCTACACTACCCAAACACCACTGTACTACCCTAAACCCTAAAACACTCCCCCAGCACGACTCCCTACACTACCCAAACACCACTGCACTACCCTAAACCCTAAATCTACCCCCAGCATGACCCCCTACACTACACAAACACCACTGCACTACCCTAAACCCTAAAACACTACCCCCAGCACGACCCTCTTCACTACCTAAACACAACTGCACAATTTGTTACAGGAGTTGCAACGCAGGCCTGTGGTGCTTACTGGAAGTACCTGGTGGGCTAGTTGGGCCCCAGGGACTCTCAGGATTCAAGGTGACCTAATCCCCAACTTAAAACGCGCCACGGGCGCGTTTGCACAGTGGTGAAGGGAGCGGGCGGGGCCTCAGGTGACATGTGCGCAAACACGCCCTGTGGTGCGTTTTAAGTTGGGGAGTTAATTCCCTTTGAATCCTGGGGGCCAACTAGCCCAGCAGGTACCTTCAGTAAGCACAACAGAGTTGCGTTGCAGAGAGGTGAAAAAAGGTGCGTGGCCTCGGAACGCCTCTGTGCAACTCAGCTCTGTGGTCCTAACTGTAGGTACCTGGGGGGCTAGTTGGGCCCCAGGGACCCTCAGGATTCAAGGGGACTTAATCACGCAACTTAAAACGCGCCACGGGGCGCGTTTGCACACGTCACCTCAGGCCCCCCCTCCCTTCACCACTGTGCAAACGCGCACTGGCTCTGGTTAGTCAGAGTCAGTTACCACCAGTACCCGTCTGAAAAAGTTGTGGGCACAGGATGATTTTGCAACAAGGCCTCTTTCTGCTCCTCTGTTGGTTCTTTCTGCAGATCTTTTGCTTCTTTCTGTTCGTTTTTTCTTCTTTCTTCACATGTCCTACCTCTGTTGGCATAGTTAGAAACTAGCATTTAAAAAACATTTGAAATTCACTTAAAAAATCATAGGTTTCAGGCACGTTATAGTTAGAAATTAGCATTTAAAAACCTTTGAAATTCACTGAAAAACCATAGGTTTCAGGCACGTTATAGTTAGAAATTAGCATTTAAAAAACCTTTGAAATTCACTGAAAAAACCATAGGTTTCAGGCACGTTATAGTTAGAAATTAGCATTTAAAAAACCTTTGAAATTCACTGAAAAAACCATAGGTTTCAGACACGTTATAGTTAGAAATTAGCATTTAAAAAACCTTTGAAATTCACTGAAAAAACCATAGGTTTTAGGGACAGTTATAGTTAGTTGGACATTGCACTCGTACAAAACCCGTGAAATTCCCCTGTTATAGTTAGTTCAGCTAACTATAACTCGCGCTCCCGCAATGCACTGCTGATGACGTCACATATTACATCACTCATGACATGGTCAGTGACATCACTGATGACATCTCAAATGACATCACTGATGACATCATCCATGTGATAATTTCATGCATCTTCTCACACCCTAATATAACTTTTGATACACCCACTCTAAATTACAGACTGCCATTCTCAAAACCATAGACACTCCAACACCAAAAACTACATACCCACTCACTGATTCTTAGGTCTACACACACATCCACTCACTCACCTGTACAGTCACTCATACTTACAGTCACTCAGTACAGGACTATCATATGCACTCATACACCTATATAAACACTCACACACCGCCACTCATCGATAGAGGTACTCACACACCTAGTCAGTCATGCAAAAATTAATCACACACCCATTTACTCACCTATACAGTTATACACACACCAGCTCACTTACTCATACAAATACTAGCACATTCTTACGCTCTTATACAATAACTGATACAAGCACACACGCATCCATACAGCCACTCTCACAATAACACACTCTCACTTATAGCCATTTAAATACTCTAACACACATATATACTGCCTTTTACATATGTAGTTACTCGCACATGTACCACTGAGATATACATTCACTCACTAACACACCCATACACACACTCACCCACCCAAGCAGTCCATCACAGATGCACTCTTGAAATCATGCACCCAGTGAATCACCCACTCACACATCTATGTATAGAGTCACACACACCCCACCCACACAAACACTCAGGCAGCCATACAGATACTCAGAGAACCAATCAATAACCCATATAGACACTCATGTAGCTATTCGCAAATCCATGCATCCACTTACACACCAACAAACAGACGGATACAGACATTCACACAGTTTAGTCACTAACCCATGCATTCAGTAAGATACGTTTAATCACTCACTTATAGAGTTAGTCACGCACCTACTAAATCATCCATACAGACACTTATACACCCACTCATTCTTCAATACGCCTTTCCCTATATATATTAAAAATATTTAAACTTTACAGAAACACAGTCACTGCATGATGTCATCAGTGATGTCATTTGAGATGTCATCAGTGATGTCATCAGTGATGTCACTGACCATGTCATGAGTGATGTAATATGTGACGTCATCAGCAGTGCATTGCGGGCGCGAGTTATAGTTAGCTGAACTAACTATAACAGGGGAATTTCACGGGTTTTGTACGAGTGCAATGTCCAACTAACTATAACTGTCCCTAAAACCTATGGTTTTTTCAGTGAATATATATATATATATATATTATATATATATATATATATATATATATATATATATATATATATATATATATATATATATATGAGCAGCACCACAGTCCTGTTAACTCCAAATCTTCGGACGCAGGTACAGACCACAACGTACCAAGAAGTAATTATGCAGTGTTCTTTATTACGTGCAAACCAGCATGACGCGTTTCGGCCGTGTTACCACGGCCTTGATCACATGACACGCTAGGACCAATGATATCTATTTATAGTGCAAATAATTACATAGAAAAAAAACCCTTTGTTAGCCTGTCACCCATTACCATAGATCTAAACAAAATACTCCGCTGGTCATAGAGAGCAAAAACATCAACAGCTTGAGAAAAACAGACTGAAACAATTAAATAAATAAGCAATCATTGTAAACAATTGTACAAATAATTATTTCAGTCCCAATAATTACCTAATAGTAAACTCTCGATTTTAAATGCATTTTCTTTAAAAAATGACAGTTGTAAAAATTATTTTATACGCAGCAGAGTGGTAATAAGAATGGGCTAGTAAAACACAATTCCATAAAACCAATTAGTGCAACATACAATGTGCAAAGTGTGTGTTAAAAACAGTAAAAATTGATTAATTAATTCATTCTAAAGGTTGCTATTCCTTTCATAGTCTAACCGTGGGTTTTAAAATTCAATGAACAATTCAGACAGGTTGTAACAGATAATGCCTGATATAAATGATAATTAGATCATTATAAAATCATTATAAAATCATATCTGAGATTGGAACCAAAAGGCGTCTTAACTTGAAAAATGTATGTTATATGTAACTGCACAGACTACATGTACGAAACACATATTTAACTAGTGAACTTCGTCACGTACGGGTGGTGAACACTGCCTAGTTATTTATAATAAAATAAGAGTTGCACGAAAATACAGCAAACTCCACCTATCAAAATCTTGATTACCACGTTAAAGTAAAATCATATGTAAAAACATATGTAAATAATGGCATAGGTTTAATTCCCTACTTCAAGGTTAAATCCTTTAATAGTGGTTACTCATGAATAAAAGGAGTGGATAATGTGTATTCTATATTGCGTACAAGGATAGAGACGTCGCATTAAAATTTGTCAAATACAAATAATCACCCAACAGCTCGAACAGTGATATCACATACGTTCTAAAGTGCAAGTGCATAAAAGCAAATAAATAAGGCAGCAAAAAATTCTATTCTCTTCAAGTACATGTAGGCTGAGAAACGTCAGTACAGAGCAGAGACCCTATCCATGGAACTAGACATGTCAATTAATACCCCCGCAGATTGTAAGTTACGTGGGATAAATTATACAGAGTGGAGGATAAAAGGTGTAGCAAAAATATATATATATACCCACAATTCTCCTTTTCTCTCCAAAGAAGTACCGGCACTCTAGGAGGGGTGTGGCCCAAAAACTTTATTGAGAATTGTTTGCCATCAGAGACGCGTTTCGGCAAAAAAATGCGTTTGTCAATCTAAAAACATATATATATATTTCCTACTGGCGGTCGCCAGTAGGTAGTTATAGTTAGGACCATGTTTCCATAGGAAAAGCATTTTTTGATGTGCTTATAACTTTGGCGTCGTTTAACGAATCTTTACAAAATTTTCCCAAAAGTTCCTCTTTTCAGGTCAGCTCCTATCCAAAAAGTTTGGGGGGGATTCGTCAAGGAGAGGCTAAGAAAAAAGGGGGGTCCCAAAACGTGTTTTCTCCATGCAATTTCCATAGGAAACTTTAGACAAGGCTACAGGTCAAACTGCTGAACGGAATTACGCCAAATTTGGCATAGAAAAAGGTCTTGGTCCAGAAAGCACGCTTTTGTTTAAATTGGGTAAATCCATTCAGTAGTTTTAGAGAAATATCTAATTTTCCAGATATCGATATTTAAGAATTCTGACATCTGATTGGCTGAGGCGTTACGAGCACGAGCTTGCGGCTCATTGGCTGCAAACTGTTGAAACTAGGAAGTGTTGGCAGCCATTTTGTGATTCAGTCCGTCAGCTTACAACTCTCCCTCTACAAGGCATCAGGTCCGTAGTTGTACCTCTGCGAGGCAACACAAAAAATATACCACAGCTCTGTCTGTGCGAGATACCCCTTTCACGGTCCCTCTCCCCACATCACCAGCTCGTGGCTATGCCTTTACCCCTTTCACGGTCCCTCTCCCCACATCACCAGCTCGCGGCTATGCCTTTAGAAGCCAGTCCGTCAGCTCGCCCTTTCACGGTCCCTATCCCCACATCATCAGCTCGGGGCTATGCCTTTAGAAGCCAGTCCGTCGGCTCGGAGCTCTGTGTCTGCGAGCCGTTGGGCCCGCAGCTCTACCTCTGTGAGCCACCTCATTAGCTCGTAGCTGTGTCTGTGCTAGCAGGCCCGTCGGCCCGTTACTCTCCCTCTGCGAGTTAGCCCGTTGGGTTGCAGCTCGGAGGGCTCGCAGCTGTATCTCTGTGAGCCAGCCCGTTAACTGATAGCTGTGTGTCTGCTAGCAGGCCTGTTGGCCCGTTGGTCTCCCTCTGCGAGTCAGGCCACAGCTCTCCCTCTGCGAGCCAGTACGGTGCTGTGCTTTTGCGAGCCAACGGCTCGTAGGTCTCCCTCTGCGAGCTGAGCCCACGGGCCACAGCTCTTCCTCTGCGAGCCTGCCCGACGGCCCGCAGGTGTCCCTCTGCTAGCCGAACTGCAGCTGACACTCTGCGAGCCGAAATTGGGAATATAAGGCAGCTCTAAAAAGAGCCCTTGTGTTATTAGTTGGAGCTACATGTAAGTGCGAATGCACACCTTCAGGTTAATCAGGAAAACTCGGTTTCCCTCATCTGTGAAGTGTACTCCATCACTTCTGTAGATATCAGCCATATCAAAACGTATGTTGTTGTTGTAAATCGACCCCATTCTATGGTCTCTGAGGTATGCAGACACAGCTTTGTTGACATTCTTCCTAGTTTTTTCAATCTTATGACAAAATTGGTTTGACCATTTCCACTTCTGTCTTTGGCATATATTGGAATATACAAAGACAGTTTGAGGCAAAAGTAACATCAATTGTCCAAAGGTGTCCTTCATAAGTATTTCCAAACCTACCCCAGTCAATGTGCCTAGGTCGTTACCACCACAGTGCACAATCATGAGATCAGGGTGTTGGAGATGCAAACAGGTTTTAACCAAAGGGAGCAATTGGTGCCACTTCAATCCTCTCTATGCAAACCATTTAATGTGCACATTTTGTAAACCTAGGTCTAAGTCAATACGTCTCTGTCCTGCATACCTCTTGCACCAGAAAACATAGCTATGTCCTACAATCCACACTAGCATTTTGAAGGTATGGCTAGAAGATATGGATAAATGTCTGTAGCTCATGCAGTCAGTTCGTAGAATAAGAGATATGTTTAAACATGGGGAACTACTTTTTTACATACAAAACGTTAACCGATTGGGAGATGAAATGTATTGTGTCCTAAAAAGTAGGGTGTATATTAGTTTTGATGAAAAGCATCTTTGTGATTGGTTAATAAAAAGCAGTTTATACGTGGAGTACATATTATAGGATGAAATTTGCTCAGCTCAACCACACCTGCTAATTGTATTTGGCAGGTGCAGTTCAAACTTGAAAGAATGGTGAACTTTTGACCTCCACGTGGCGTTAAATGTTGGAGAAAATGTTGCAAAAAAATATCGGTAGGTTTAAAAATGATGAACTTTTAACCTGCACGTGTCGTAGAATGTTCTAGAAAGTGTTGATACAATACCTTGAACTTTTCACCTGTATGTGTCCTTAAAAAAACTGTTTATATGGAAAGTTCAAAAATAACCAATAAAGAGAGGTTTTGCAATCTAAAAAAAATAAGGAACTATTCTGATTTGTTCTTTACATGTATTTATGTGTGGAGCAACAGGGAAATTGTGCCATTGCTGGTTCCATTCTTGATGAAAGCGGTGCATAACATGTACTGTGTGACAAGAAAAGAATTGCATGCGTTTGTGACATTTGAAATCTGCATACCAACTACGAAGGTAAATTAGAAATTAAGATGGTGTGTTATGTGTTTTGTAGTAGTGGTTAAGTATTTGAGACGATATTTTTACTTTGAAAGTATTTTTTATTTCTAAATAACATAGTGTTAGTAAAGTCTGGTGTTTTATTGGTTCTAAAATATGCATAATGTGTAACTAGTTGTTAAACAAGTACTTTATATATGTTTAGGAATTTTTCACAAAGAAAAAGTGTAAGTTGTCATCTGTAAAAGACTGTGGGCCATATTCTCAAGACCAGCGATAACATTATCGCCACTTTAGCGGCAGTTTCCTGCCGCTAAAGCGGCGATAATGTTATCGCCATTCTTGTGAATATGGCCCTGTATGGTTTTGAAAATTCGATGTAGCGTTAATTTCGATTTGTATATCTATTCCGGTGAGATAAACAGAATGTGGCACGTTTGGAAATTATGCTCAGTCTGGAAATAGTGGAGAAGGGGTGACAGTAGAAAATTCATGTGTTATTAACTTTACAGAGATGGACAAAAAAAGAAGAAATGTTATGTGCACACTTTGTGGTCTCATTTTTTACACTGAGAGGTAGATTTCAATGTCAGTCAAGGCTGGTGTGGTACTGCGAGGCTTTGCATTTGGGTGTTCTTAGGAAATCTAAGTTGTTGGGGAGCGTTTCTTCAGAAGTCATTTTTTTTACATATGTGAGAGATAACAAATAAATGAAAATGTTCTTTGTATATTTTCTGTACGATTTTGTTCACAGTGGTAAAGTAAATGTGATTATTGGTGATAGTAATTGTCACAGTGTGTTCTCTGCTGAATATACGCAGGCGTTTAAGTGGTCCAGGTGTTATCAGTAGTAGGCTCCGCCACCCCTTTAAGAGAGCCGCCAATTTTTTCATCCCAGTTAAAGCTGTTAATATACGTATAGTAAAGGGATGATGCATAAAAGTTTGGAATTACACCTTCATTTACTCTGTCTACCTTGCACCACCATTTTGTGCCCGCAGCAGTACTGTTTATAAAAATAATCTAATACAGCTTTTTGTATTATAAAAATAGCACTTATAGGTTTATTGGCATATTGGTAGAATTTGTACTATATAAAGAATGTTGCAATCAGTTTCAATGGTATAGAAATGCACTGTATTATGTAGGAAATATTACATATGCATAGGTTGTGATGTCATTTTTTACTGTAAGGTACATTTGAGTATAAGTGAAAACATGTGATATACTGCGAACCCGTTCAGAATGTGCACAGATTACATAGAGAGTAAATGGACAAAGTAAACGTGCACGTTGCTTTGTGTATGTATGCATGGTTTGAATCATTTGATGATACTTTAAGACATAATCTAAACACTATTTCTGCTTTAAAATTGGGTACAGTGCACAGTGTTAGTAGTTAGTGACTAGATGCTGGTAAAGGGATTATTTATTGCTCGTTCAGTACGAAATAAAGGTGGAGAGGGGCGTTTCTTTATAAGAGATATTTTATAAATGTGTGAGAGATAAAAAACAATTAAAAATGTTCTTAGTAAATTTTCTGTACGATTTTTTCACACTAGTAAACTAACTGTGATTATAAGTGATGAAAATTGTTAGGGTGTGTCTCTGTGCTGAATATACGCAGGACTTTAAGTGGGCTGGGTCTTACCGGTGCTGAACACTGCTACCCCTTTTACACACCCGCATTTTTTCATCCCACTTAAAACCCTCAATATAAGTATATTAAAGGAACGGTACAATAAAAGTTTAGGGATTACACCTCCGTTTCCTCTCCTCATGTGTCACCCCCATTTTGTGCACCAAACAGTAGTGTTTATAAAAATTAAGTAAGAGAGCTTTATCTAGTATGAAAATAGCACTTATACCTTTTTTAGCATGTTCATGGGATCTGTAGTGTAAAGAGAAGGTCGTAATCAGTTTCAATGGTACAAAAGGGACGTGACATATGTTTGAAAGATTACATGGTTTTAGGAATAAGGTATAGAGGTAACAAATAAGCAGTATAGTTTGTTATGTTTAAACGAGTATGTAGTTTTGTAAATCAGATACGGCGTTGATTTGTACAGCACACACTACACCCACAATGACCCTGGATGCCTTGGCACACTGCAGCACACATCCAAACGCCAAGTAGGCCCCCATCCACAATGTGCACAGAGTGCCCCCCCTATCACCAATATTACACCCTACCCTTGCACATATGCTGAATCTAGCACACCAGCAGATCCGTGACCCACACTGACTATGCAAGTAACACTGCATGTCGGATAGCATAGCAGCTGCGCAAAGAAAATGACATGGCCCACGAAGCGACATGTACGGAGCCAAGTGCGGATCACATCCTCAAAAGAGCAGGTCACACTCCGACGTGTCCGCGTGCAACCACAACCCATGCCTTACAATACACGCAGCAGACCAACAATGCACCAGGCCACAAATCAGTCCGCGAGCACATATCACCCAAGTCAAAAGCAAAACAGGCCCCGAAAAGCACACAATCCAAAGGCACCCCATCTCAAGGGGAGAAGGCTACACGAAATCAGAGCTGCAGGGGCAATTCCCCCACTATGCAGCCCACACACATAGCAATCACAGAACATCAGCAATGAAGGCAATGTGGTACAAAACTCCCCTCATACGGGTTCTGTGTCCGGTGTGTGTGGTGAGGTGATGGCTCCATGGCTGTGTGCTCCTGACACATCAGACTGTGTAGGTGATGGGGCTGCATCAGATGTCGTGCAGCACCTATGCAGAAACAATGTTTGGCTCACAAA
This sequence comes from Calotriton arnoldi, assembly GCA_963921515.1. NCBI lineage: Eukaryota > Metazoa > Chordata > Amphibia > Caudata > Salamandridae > Calotriton > Calotriton arnoldi. Next base: position 14,730 of record CAWUFW010013082.1, read on the forward strand.
GGCGGAGCTTGCCAAAGGGATACACCCCCGTTGCACATGCGACAGTCAGTTCTTCCCTGTGTTGGGACGAGGCTCATTGTGGCACACGAGTGGACAATCTTTACAACACACCTCACAGTTAGACACCAGTGGAGTGGCATAGGCTTTACTGGCATGTGCGTGTGAGTACGGACGAGGCAACGGCCACAGCAGGCACGGACATGCTTAAGACACTTACACGCAGCATGGGTACATGTCGAGGGGAGGATGATGTTGGGGCTGAAATGGACAAGATTTATCACATATGGCAACGCTCACAGCCCACCTTGCCTTGCTGAACGAGTCATGTGGTGTTTGGCGTCTGCACAGTGCCCCGTGTGAGGGGGCATGACTCACTGTACGTGGGGTCTGCATGGTGCTCTGCCTCCGGGGTGCGGAAATTGTCTGCTCTGCCGACAGTGATCAGGTGTGAGGGTCCGACAGGTTCACATGTCGTGCTACATCGCCATGTGTGTGCTCTCACCGAGCAGTGTGTCCGAATTGGCAAAGTTGCTAAACGACGCTGTGTTGCTCGGACCATGGACCTGCGTCGTCTTGGACAGGTGTGTGTGCACACGCATTATTCCACGCACATGCATCCAGAGCTCGACCGAAGGGAGACGTGGCCATCCCATACGGGGGTACCACAGGCAGGGGCTTCTATGTGTGGGCTGTGGATAAGTCGGATGGTTTATTTGCGGAATGCGTGGTATGTGAGTCGTCCCCATCTGCCATTGTATCTCTATCAGGGTGTTCCAGGCGCGTTCGGGACAAAGGTCAGAGGTGCAGGTGTCCTCCTGGCTTCTGCATTGGGACAATGGTGCTTTCATCCCTGATGTTTGTCTCACTACTACTTTCGTTTTGGGAATGTGATGTGGCTTTGGCGCTGAGATTGGGACACGGCCTTGGGCTCATGGTGTACGTATGGTGATGCACACACACATGTTGGCATGTGGAGCCAGGTGCCCGTGCGGCCTTGCGCTGCTTGTGCTATCTCACTCCGTCTCTCTCCCTCGCTCTCTCCCTCTCTTTCCTTGTTGCGCACATGGCACACGTTCTTCTCTTGGATTGGTCTACCGGGTTGTGTGCTACGGATTGTCCAGTGGGAGCAGCTAGGACTCATCCTAGGGGTTGTTTCTGCTTTTGTTTGTCTGGGGTTTTGTGTTGGTGGTTGCATTGCTGTATGACTGATTCTCCATTTTCTGGTCACCCATGTATGTTTATTTTGCTGCTTGTGCGACATGAGGCAAGATGTTTGTTTTGGGATTCGTGGTGTTGGTGTGCAGTTTCTTAGTCCGGGGTTGGGTGTGGTGCCGGGGGGTGGTGTTCCAGGTGTGGAATGGGGTCCTGGGGTGTTGGCGGTGGGTGTTGTGGCCCTGTTGGGTGTCCGGGCCGCATGATGAGTTGCTCCATGGCATCTGTTGCCCTTCGGATGTGGCTCTGGGCTGTGCTCCCTTTTGTGGTGCTGGCTGCCGTCCGACTTTACACCAGGTCAGAGCAGGTGTAAATTTCCTGGTGCTAACGCGCCTTATCGCCGGTTTTGTGTTTTTATCGTGGATGTGGCTGGTCGTTGTGAATGTTGAGGTGTGCTGTTGTCTCTGCTTTTGTCACGGGAATGCCTACTCTGCATCTCATTAGCGATATTTGCAAGGGTCCTCTGTGGCGATGTTTTTTGAGGCTGCTATCGCGGGTAAACTGGTGCTGTGGGCTGTTAACACTGGCTTGTGAATCGGGGGTAAATTTATCACGAGTTTGGCTGCGATAAAGTGCCGTTAATTCGGCGATGGCTCCTTGTGAATATGTCCCTTAATCTTTCCCCCCTCTCCATCTCCATGTCGGTGGTTTTTGTTGCTCTCTAACAGTTGATCTGTACTTGTTTATGTACATCCACAATAAAATGTAAGCCTGTACCATATCTTTGCTAATATGGTGCAGTGTTATGCTTGCAAGCCGCCACTGGAACTTATATAATTGTATGTGATTATTTTGACATATTGAACAGATATAACAAATAATTGAAGCTTATTTATCATTCTCAGAAAATTATTTTGTTTGGATTAAAAATTGAAAATGCCTAGAAGAACTGAAAAAAAAAGGAAAAACAAAAAGGCAATCTACTTAAAGAAAAGTCAAAAATGTGGATTAGAAGAAAATGAGAGTACTACAAAAAGAGTTTCTTCTGGTAAAAACACTAGACAATTTCTAAAAAAGTATTACGAACATTTAATGAAAATAACATCACACAAAGGAAAAAGAAAAATTTTCAAGTAAGGAGAAGCAGACTTGGACTTCAAATTGCAAGAAAAAAATCATGATAAGGAAAGAGTATTTGTTACCCGTAGACAAAAACAATTTCAAGAAATTCGTCAAAGAGTTTTTCGAAATAGAGTAATTCAGAATTTAATAAAAGGATGCCGCAAATATAAAAAGAAAGTGCTGCAATTGAAACAGAAACAGCGTGTTGAAAGCATAGTGGATACTTCTTTTAAGTTAAAACAAAAAATATTCATTTTCATTTTGAAGAGGATGAAAGTGTTGGATAAAACAATGAAGATTCTGAAAGACAAAAGTGAAAAAAAGACGTGTGAACAGAAGCAACTTTTGTAAAATCTTCAGTGGAAAATGGAAACATACATCTAATAGTGAACCTTTTTTTAATGAAGAGAGTTACTTCCAAGAAAATAGTTTACCATTTGCAGTTAATACTGGAGGTCATTGCTACGAAGTTCAGAATGGTTGTCCTGTTCCAAAAGAGGAAATGGTTACTATTAGTGCAGAACAGTTAATAGCTGAAGAAGGGCAAGGGAAACGCACACAAGCTCCTGTGTATAAGTGGGGTTGTAGCAGTATTTGTAGTATTCGACAGGAATCTATTGATATAATGCGAAATTTGTTACGAGAATATACACAGAAAAGTGTAAAACAGAAGATTAGGTTGTTACAAACACTAGATCATTGTAATGTAAGAAAATATACTGAGAAACATGGGCATTCTCTTGCTTGTCTTTCAAGAAGAGTGTGTAAAAGTGTTTTTCATCACTTAAGGATGTTAGCAGTACACCATTCAGAAATGCGGAAGTTTGTAAGGAAGCTGTACTATGTAAAAAGTCCTGCATTATGTTTAGGTGAACTAAATACAGCTCTTTTACACGGTTCTTTATCAGATGTACAAAAAAGTGTGATGATATTCAGTTCCGATATTTTGGTTCAGAAGAGCAGTGTATAGAAAGTGAAAGTTTGACAATTACAGATGTTGAAGAAGATGGGAAAGTGATTATGATTGATCAGTTTGAAGAAGAAATTGGAAAGTTTAACATAGTGTGCTCTGAAATTCCAAACTATGGGGTCGATTACGATGTCGGGCGGATCGCCACTGCCCGCATGGCGGTGGCGATCCGCCCGCCTGATCGCCCGTACGCCAGCAAATTCCCCCGCCATATTACCATGGCGGAGGGGAGCCCGGCAGACGGTAAGACCTTCCGCATAGCTTTCCGCCCGGCCGAACAGTCGACCGGGCGGAAAAGGGTTTAATATGGTGGCGGTGTCTGCACAGACACCTCCATCCATATTATGATGCCGGCGGAGATGAGCCTTTCCATGGTGGCGTCGCCGCCATGTGAAAGGCTCGCGATCTTTGCTGTTGGGGGCCCGCTGCGGGCCGCCAGGGTGTTGGGGGGTGGGGGCTGCACATGGGGGTACCGATGGTACTCCCCTGCATCTGCATGCACAAGGTGGCAGGCACCGCGCGGTGCCTGTCACGTTGTGCATGCAGATGCACAACATGCATTTCCAGCACTGTGGCGGGCGGTGCTGTGAGCACCGCCCGCCACAATGCTGGAAATGGGATCGCCACCGCCACCGTGGCGGTGGCATCCTAATCACATGTGCGGGACCGCCGCACACATAGCGGGCGGTCCCATTTACCGGGGCGATGGCGGGCGGACAAAGTCCGCCCGGCATCATAATCGGCCCCTATGTTTGTGTTTGTTGTCGACGTACTAATTATAAAATTCAAACTAGGAATGTTGATTTGTATTTGAAATCAGAAAAGAAGAATAATGATAAATGGAAAGAATTTGCAACTTACTTTTTAGTGGAAGGTCAATTTGAGTTAGGCAGTGATCAACGTATTTGTAAATATTGTTATAACAAATTAGAAGAGAACAAAATGCCCGCTAGAGCAGTACATAATAAGTTAGAATTAGTAGCTATTCCGGAGGAACTGGCAGATTTGAATACATATGAGTCAGTTCTAATTCAATCTGTTCATCCATTTCAAACTATAATTCGCATGGAGCCTAAAACAGGTAAACTGCCACCAACAGACTTACAAAGAGGGCTGAAAGGAAGAGTAGTGTACTTACCTTTGGATTTTAAGAAAAATATTGAAATTGTTGGTGGAGACAAAGATGAAAATGAAGCAGTAGTCATTCTAGTAAATGGAGTACCAACAAAGAGTCGGAAAATATGGCAAGAATTTGTGGAGGTTAAAAAACTTCAAAAGGCTACGTTATATCTTGTGGAGAATAATATTTATTATAAAAGTGTAAATGTGGAAGAACAGGTAATAAGTTTGGAAGATGAATCTGAAATTTCAAGTGGTCAAATAGAGAAAGTGGACAAGTCAAGGAGTGAAGAGATTTATGAACATTACACAATATGTCCTCTACATTCAAAAGAAGTAATAGGAAACAGTATTGAGTTATTTCAAATGAAAAAAGCAAAGGGAACTCCAATGAGTGTATGGGAGAAAAGCTTAGAAGCTCGTTGTTTTCCACAACTGTTTCCTACTGGAGAAGGTGGACGATATGATGACCGACCTGTACAGATTCCAGCTTCAGAATATCGCTCAACAAGATTATACTCTGAAGATCCTAGATTCCGGCAGTGTATACCATATATATTTCACCTTTTGTTTGAAAGTGATCTGTCTTCTCTGTCCTATGCAGTGAACCACATACTGAAACCTGGAGTTCATCAGTCACTTCTTTCAGCGAAAGAATTTGTGGAGAAAGTTCAACAAACAGATGAAAATTTAGAAGCACAGTTAATTAATTTGATGGCATGTCAACGAGGAACAAATGAGTATTGGTATCGTCGTCATGGAGAACTGAAGTGTATGTTACGGAATTTAGGTACACCAACATGGTTTGTGACACTTAGCTGTGCAGAGTATGCATGGGAAGATTTGCTTGAATTTCTACAAGAAGCAAATTCCAATGTAAAGAATGTTGAAATGAAGACACCCGAAGAACTGTGTTCTTTGGATCCTGTAAATGTGTGCAGATATTTTAATCATAGGTTTCAAGCTATGATGTCTTTCATCTTCAATAAAAAGAATCCACCTCTTGGAGAAGTTACCGATTTCTTTTGGAGAAAGGAGTACCAGCGAGAGGTGCTCCTCATATACATATGCTATTGTGGATCAAGGATGCACCTAAATTAGGCACTGATTCAGATGAAATAGTATTGTCTTTCATTGAACAGTATGTGATGTGTGAGATTCCAAGAGAAGGAGGAGATACAAGCTTGAGACAGCAAGTTTTACATTTCCAAAGTCACCGTTGTGGAAAGTACTGCCGACGAAAATACAACTGTAAAGGAAAATTTTATACCAAGTGTCGGTTTGGATTTCCACGTCCAGTAATTTCTAAAGGAAGAGTAAATTCTTTTTTTCTTCTGTAAGGCACACAATAACTCGCAAATCTCCAAAGAATACCTACAACTTGAAAAGAAGAGAACTGTCAAAGTATATTAATGACTACAAAATTCGGTTATTTTAAAAATGTGGAATGCAAATATGGACATCCAGTATGTTGCAGACAACTCAATTGCTGTTGCATGCTATGTTACATCATATATAACGAAATCAGAAAGAACCGGGATGAAAGAAATGTGGGAAGAAGTTGCACAAGAGAAGAGCCTTAGCAAAACATTTTACAGCTTTACTTTGAAAATGCTTTCCCACAGAGAAATTGGATCGTATGAATGTTCAGACCGCTTCTTCTCTTCAAGTTTATATTCAAAATCACGAGGGATCATTTGGGTAAGTTTAGGTCTTGCCTGCTCACGAAATAGAGTGTTGAAATCATTAGAAGAAATTGAATACTTAGCAGCAAATGAACCAGACAGTACAGAAATTCTTAAAACTAATATGTTGGATACATACTATCCGAAAAGGAGTCGACATCTGGAACAGCTATGTCTGTATGAAGTACTTCAACATTACAGCTTCAAAAGAAATGTTAAACAGAATTTAAAACAAGGAAAATATGCAGTACTTGGATGTCATGGATGTTTAGTAAAACACACAAAAGGTAACCTTATCAACCACAAGAAACTTAGGGGCCGATTCCGATTCAGGCCGGAAAACGTACCGACCGACTCGGTCCGGGAATCTATTCAGACCGACACGTACCGGTGCAGACCGATCCGCCAAGTACGATGAAATGCATGCGATTTACGACCGACTCGCACAGAACACAAGCCGAACGACCGAACCGCACGGAAAACAGCTATCCGGCCGGAAAAATACGCGAATCGAACCGACCGACACGCACCAGGAAGGAACCCGAACGAAACGTACCCGCGAACTCCGACCCGCGCAGTACGATGCAATGCGTGGAAAACCAGACCGAGTCGCACGGAGCTCAAGCCGTACGACCGACACGCATACAAAACAGCGAGCCGAAGCAACTCAATACTCCGCGACCGACGCGTACGCCGCACATGAAACATAGCAGAAATACAGCGTGAACGACTCGGAGAAGCTCGCACGAGACCAACTGCAGCGTCCTACTCGGTCAGAAGAACGTCTCCTACAAGCACAAAAAGTACAAAGGAAAAAACACAAAAAAAAGGGCCAAACAAGCAATTACAAAGCCAATAAATACTGGGGGGGGGGGCATGGAACAAAGACAAACCCACAACTCCACCCATATAAAAGACACAAATCCCTACCATGATCCTTTGCAAATTCAAATTACCTGCCAGCACAGAACACCATCAGACAGCAACCACAGACACACTCACAACTCATCCATCACACAAGCCACACACCATCAGCACCCCAACAAATAGCACCCTCACATACACCCAGCAAAACCCACACTCACACACCCTCACCAGCACACCAACACACACATCACTCACCACCACCACCCATCACCATGCCCCCAAAGAAGAATCCAAAGTTCCTAGACAGTGAATTGGAAGTCCTGGTAGATGAGATCCTCAGGGTAGAGCCACAGCTGTTTGGTACACTGGTCCAACAGACCCCCATGTCGCAGAAAACCAAGATGTGGGAGAGGATCGTCGACAGGGTGAACGCACAATCACCATGTTTGCGCACAAAGGAAGACATCCAGAACAGGTGGTATGACGTGCGCAGGAGGGTCAAGGACCTACTAAAGAAGGACTACGCCTTGAGCCAACACACCGGCAGTGGCCCTCCTGCCAAACCTGTATACCTCAGGCCCTGGGAGGAGAAGGTGCGGGCCATCCTACCACCAGTGAGCGTATATGGACTATCAAACATCCCAGAGCCTGGTGAGTACACAACAAATATACACAATATTGCGTGACAATACACACACATCACTGTCAAGGGGATAGTCAAACCATGCACCCTTAGCAAATACACACCAACCAAAAGATAATCATCCCAAGATGTGTATGTCAGTCAGATAAACACAATACATGCCATCTCATAGTGATATGTAACTGTGTCATGACATGTACAAACCCAACAACAAATACAGCTAGGCAGTGGCACAAATCTAACCAACAAACACAGTCAGATATGTAGCCACCACTACAACACCACCTCACAGGGAAGCTCACTGAAAGGAAGGAATTCTGTGTATGCTGGTCAAGTCAGTGTAGCCAATAGCATCATGGGAGTTGTAGTCACAGATATTGCCCACCCTCACAATACGCCCATCAACACCACTCTCAACCATGCTCACATCACAGGGAGTGAAAAACAACTGACAAGATGGCTGACACTGGATACTGCTGTGGGGAGCACAAGGCCCTGCTGGGAACTGTGCACCAACCAACAGCAGGACACCACTGACTGACATCCTGAAAGCCAACTTGCACTCCCTGCAATGGAAGCACGTTCCATGGTGGGATATCTGGCTGGGTGGGAAGGAGGACTGACAGCACTGACCATAGTTACCAGCAGCTCTTCTCACACACACCCCTAACACAAACTCCACACAACTCACCTGGGAGAATGCATTGCCTCACACTCTAATTAAATATCCCACAAAGAACCACCACCCTGGGTTATGCTGTGTGAAGCACAGGGACACTCTTGGGACTTGTAGCCAAACTAACGCCAGGATAACACTGTCAGCCATCTTGTCAGCACAGGCACACTACCCCACAGGGAAGCAGAGTCAAAAGGAAGGAAGTATGGGCATGCTGGGAAGGGGGTGTAGGCAATAGCATGATGGGAGTGGTAGTCACAGCTCAACATCCCCCACCCACATGGCCCAGCAAGCTCACACTGAAGCATGCACACCTCACAGGGAGTGGAAAAGAACTGACAAGATGGCTGACACTGGGTACTGGTGTGGGGAGCACAAGGCCCTGCTGGGAACTGGGCACCAACAAACAACAGGACACCACTGACTGACATCCTGAAAGCCAACTTGCACTCCCTGCAATGGAAGCACGTTCCATGGTGGGATATCTGGCTGGGTGGGAAGGAGGACTGACGGCACTGACCATAGTTACCAGCAGCTCTTCTCACACACACCCCTAACACAAACTCCACACAACTCACCTGGGAGAATGCATTGCCTCACACTCTAATTAAATATCCCACAAAGAACCACCACCCTGGGTTATGCTGTGTGAAGCACAGGGACACGTTTGGGATTTGTAGCCAAACTAATGCCAGGATAACACTGTCAGCCATCTTGTCAGCACAGGCACACTACCCCACAGGGAAGCAGAGTCAAAAGGAAGAAAGTATGGGCATGCTGGGAAGGGGGGTGTAGGCAATAGCATGATGGGAGTGGTAGTCACAGCTCAACATCCCCCACCCACATGGCCCAGCAAGCTCACACTGAAGCATGCACACCTCACAGGGAGTGGAAAAGAACTGACAAGATGGCTGACAATGGTGCTCTGTTGCGGGGAGCACAAGGCCATGCTGGGAACTGGGCACCAACAAACAACAGGACACCACTGTCAGCCACCTTGCCATTGCTGTCACACTCACACACAGTGAAGTCCACTCAAAAGGAAGGAAGCATGGGCATGCTGGGAAGTGGGGTGTAGGCAATAGCATGATGGGAGTGGTAGTCACAGCTCAACATCCCCCACCCCCATGGCCCAGCAAGCTCCTACTGAAGCATGCACACCTCACAGGGAGTGGAAAAGAACTGACAAGATGGCTAACACTGGGTACTGCTGTGGGGAGCACAAGGCCATGCTAGGAACTGGGCACCAACAAACAACAGGACACCACTGACTGACATCCTGAGAGTCAACCTGAACCCACTGCAAGGGTGGCATGCTTCATGGTGGGATAACTGGGCTGGGGGGAGAAGGAGGGCCGGATGTCCACCAAATTCAACCAATGCTGGCCATGTACACACCTCAACATTCATATTGAAATGCTTAAAGTATGCAGGACAATGTGCTACACCAATATCAACCTCTGACTGTGACAACTTAGGACAATGCAATGTACAGGCCCGCATCCAAAGGTACAGTCACAACTGTCATGTGTGTGAACCATTGATGCCTGCAGAAACATAACATACATTGTGTGTGTCTCCCAAAAACAGGTGATGATGGGGACACAGCAGCAGACGCTGAGGAGTCCCTGTCCCAGGCTCCGGGGGACACTGAGCTCACTGGTGTGGAACAGCCCCTCCTCGGATGGCGAAGACCTACCTGGCACCTCCGGTGTGAGTCATCATGCAGCACCAGCCGGACCACCAGCTGCACCCCCTGCACCCACCCCTCCAACAACTGCCAACACACAGACCACTCCTGCCGACACGGACAGACCAAGGACCAGCAACGACAACAGCACACGGACCCCGGCCCAACATGGAGCAACGGACACCAACACCAGTAACAACCCCCAAGGGGGCCCAGGGTCACCTGTGCGTGCCACCGCAGGTCCTGCACGTGTCGCCAGGGGTGGTGGGAGGGGTGTTAGACATAGGTCCCTGTTTGCAGAGGGGTCTGGACTGCATGATGACCCACAACTGGTACGCATTGCTGATGCGTAGCAGACTAGCAACGGAGAGGTCAGCCAGGTAGTGGGGATCCTCAAGGACATTCAACAGCAGCAGGCTGCCCATCATGCCTGCTTGGACTCCCACATGTCCCGTATGGAGACACACATGGCTGGCATGGAGTCCAAGTGGGACACATTGCAAGAACTGACGGCGGTGCATAGGGACATATTGACATGCCTCCGCCAGATTTGCACCAACATGGCAACACCTCCCTGTGTGCCCATAACATCTGGTGCTGCAACAACTGCAACTGCCACAGGGAGGGAGGATGACTCTGGCGGAGAGTCCCCTGCACCGCAGCAGCCTGCACTTGAGGGTCCCCCCCCAAAGAAGAGGGGTCGTCCGAGGAAGGACAACTGAGAGGCCGATGGCCATGCACAACCCCCAGGAAGCCAACACCTGTTCTGGAAATTCACCTTTGTGTGCAAACTGTTCACCCTGTTGAATGTAACCCAACTCTCCCACATGACATGGGGAGTTCAAGTTGGACCAATGTATCAGATGACTGTGGACTTTACTCAGGACATTTCTGCTACCAGGACTTCCAAATCATCTAGGAACTTTGGATTACAATCCCAATGTACAGCACCCACCATGCTGTGCACTATACTCACACATGTATGTAAATAAACTCACTAATACACCATACTTGCCTCTGTTGTGATTCCAACGTGGTTTCTGTCATGGAGATGATGATCTGCGAAATGACACTGTGCATGCTAACTGCTACAGCCAGTACAACACCGTCATGTGAGTCATGGCGACGTGACACATATGAGGGAGACACACCACCAGGGCTACCCAACACATACACACCAGGGCCATCTGACTCATCGCCTACACTGATGTTGCCAGGAAATACGGTGCAATGCACAGACACAACACCTATTCACAGTCTGTGTTAACTAGCCCACTGGTGCAGTAAGCAAATGTCAGTCAGATGTGTGACCACAGACAACGCACATCCCAAAGTGAAGCACAGGTTCATTACACATTTGCAACATGTTGTTACCACTACAGATGCAAGGTAATCCCACATGGCAGTGGGCACACAGTCAACAAGTGTAGAAGAAAGGAAGTCCAGGGGTGTGGCGCACATCACCTGTAGGGAAACGACAGCTTACACCCTGGAAGTTGAACCACGGTGTCGGGGGATCACAGTTGACCAAACAACTCTGAAAGTACCCTATGAAGGACAGAAATGACACACAGTCAAAAGCACTGAAAAACAGGACAGAACTGCAATACTCATCCCCAATACATGTCACAAGATACCTACACAAAACCAAGTTAGCATGTCAACACTGTTGGGGAGTACAGACTACCTGTAAGGACACATCGCTGCACGCATACAGTCAAGTAGCACATGGCCACACTCAAACAGCAACAGAGCACCACCAACACATATCATGCAAACTCAAATCATTGACATGACATCTCTGGATACTCACATTCAGCTGAAGAAGTTGGTGATGAGCTGTGTGCGGACATCACCCTCATCATCATCACCATCACTGGCATCGTGGCCCAGGCCAGGATCCTCCACAGGTGGCGGATGTTGGTCATCGTCATCCAGGATGAGAGGCAACTCCTTCCGCACTGCCAGGTTGTGTAGCATGCAGCAGACGATGACAATCTTGCACACCTTTGCTGGGGCATATGGGAGGGCCCCTCCTGTCTTGTCCAGGCAGCGGAAGCGGCTCTTCAGGAGACCAAATGTCCGCTCAATCACTCTCCTGGTCCGACCATGTGCCTCATTGTAGCGCATCTGGGCTGGTGTCACAGGGTTCCTGAGGGGCGTCAGCAACCACAGCATGTTGGGGTATCCGGAGTCACCTACATACGGACAATTGCACATTAGCTGAGTTGGAAAAGAGGGTGGAATACTACATTGCAGAACACACACAATGGTACAAAGTCAGTACACACCGACAAGCCAGGCACGCTGGTTCCGCATCTGTGACATCATCCTCGGGATGCGACTACTCCTCATCACGTAGGCATCGTGTGCAGAACCGGGGAAACGGGCACACACATGTGAGATGCTCATATCTGCAAGACATACCACCAGTGCATTGACCGAATGGTAATGTTTGCGGTTCCTGTATGCCTGCTCATGTGCCTGTGGTGGTACCAAAGCCACATGTGTCCCATCAATGGAGCCAATGACATGCGGCATCCTCCCCAGGGCATAGAAGTCACTCTTGACGTCAGTGAGTTGTTGAAGTTTAGGGAAATAGATGTACTGGTTCAGGTATCTCAACATAGCCTCCAAAACATCGCGTAGCACACGGCTCAACATGGTCTGTGACATCCCACCAGCAGACGCCACAGTGTGTTGAAAGGTACCGGTGGCAAAGAAGTGTAGGGCTGCCATCACCTTCACCTTGGGGGTCAGCGCTGTAGGGTATGTCCGGCCAGGTTGCAAATGTGGGGCCAACCGCACCGTCAATTCCTCAATCAGCGGTCTGGTGAAGCGGTACCGTCGGATGCAGTCCTGTTCGACCATGGATGCAAGGTCAGGGAATGGTCTATGGACAGCTGGTGCCCTGCAGTGCATAGGTGAAGAAAGAAAGATTGTCAGTCACCCCACATATGTGGCATTGACCATACTCAATATCACATGATACATCATTACGAGACACAAGTACATGATGTGTGTGCTGTTCCGTAAAGACATGTATGGCACCTACATGGCCAACATCTAACATCACAGTTCAAAATGTGTCGTCAACAAGTCCCAGGTTGTGCCATGGGATATCATCCCCTTTTGTATCGCTGGGATATCATTAGGCTGTGTCACAGTTCCCATGTACTGCTGTCACGTTCCAAACACACACCACAGTGACATTAGAGGACGGATGTGCCCCAGGCATCACAGCTCATTGACAGGTAGATTCCCAGGGACCCTGTATTGCCACATGGACACTGGCATGACATGGTGCATCATGAATACACCACAGCAAAACAACTATGACCCCCACAGGTAGTGGTCCCTTTTGCCTCGGCAGGACAGACATGGACGTCTGTGACACACACACACACAACATCAAAGTCCATGCACGAACAACGTGGATGTGGAGACTGTCTCCCATTGTGCATATGGAATCAGAGACATTGTAAACACAACATGCACACAGACTGTGGAGGGCCATCACTATTGTGGCAATGGGTCAGCCTGTGACGTACATACCGTCCCACATGGGACTCAGGGGGTATGTGACATGACATACACATACACAACCTGGAAATGTGACCATGCCACATGCTCTGAACTGAACAGTTGCACATCACAGTGGTCATGTGCACAACACACAAAGGATTCTGTCCCCATGAACACGTGCACAGCCTGGGAGTGGCTGCCCCCAAGTGCCACCCAAAAAACCACATGTTGACCCCCATACAGGCAAAAGGTAATGCAGCCTTACATGACTTAGGATACAGTGTGGACAGGCTGTGGTATTGTAGGTGTGCCCCTGAGTCCCTGGAAAGTAAATGTGGCTGGCATACGTTCATCTGTGACAGGCATGGTGACATATGCCAGTGACATGTACAGGGACGCGTTGTACAGCAATGGACCGATCGGTGCGCACGCATTGGCCATTGCATATGATGTGACCGGTACACGTTGTACAGCAATGGACCGATCGGTGCGCACGCATTGGCCATTGCATATGATGTGACTGTGTATGCGTTGTACAGCAATGGACCGATCAGTGCGCACGCATTGGCCATTGCATATGATGTGACCGGGTACGCGTTGTCATCCGATGTACGTGTTGTACAGCAATGGACCGATCGGTGCGCACGCATTGGCTATGGCCTGGCATGGCAACGGACGCGTTTTCAAACCTCTAACGAGTCTGATGCAGTGAATTCAGTTGGTCACCCACAACAATGTTGCAAAATCATGGGTCTCATGAAGTTGAACTTTTGAAGGATGCTGTGGGCGTGTGTAAGTGGTGCAATTCCATGGATTGGCTAGATTCAGAAGATGCAAACGACTTGGACCTATCACTTTGGACACATGGGACAGTATCTGCCTCAGCAGCACACATATAATGCTGGCTGTTCCCCTGAGAGCTCACTTGCCTGCACTACATGCTCCAGGACGCCATCTGCCACCACCACTGCTGCTGTATCTGCATCCTCTGAATCCTGCAATGGCACGTACTGTGGAGAGAGCCCCAGCCTTCACCACTGAGGAGAACCAGGCCCTGCTGGACAGCATCCTTCCACAGTACAGCAAGCTGTATGGGAAACCAGGGGAGCAGGTGAGTGTGCTGTCCACTGCCTTACTAAATGTGCATGTTGTCTGACTAGCAAGACTTACAGTCTGCACGCCACTGGCTAGCAGGCTCACTGAGTAGTTGTCACCCCCCATAGTGTGTAGTTACATGCACTGAACAGGTATAGTGCAGTAACAGTGCATTTAAACGAGGTTTTACTTCCCAGGCAATGATACCATGTAGTAACTGCTGGCAAACTGTTCATAGCCATCGTTGCACTGCCTGTGTACATCATGTGCCCCTGTGATTGAGACATGTATATCCAACTGTGTGATGCACGGAAATGTTGCATGTGTAGTAATGGCCTTTTCACTTTGTCATCCTCACAGGTTGATGCCCACCAGAAGCAGAAGATATGGCTGACCATCGTCCGGGCAGTGAGATCCGTGGGGGTCTACAAGCGCTGGATCCGCAACTGCCAGAAGAGGTGGCAGGACCTTCGGGGCTGGACCCGGAGGATCGCACTGGTCCAGCTGAAGCTGTCGCCTCCTTGCAGGAGGGGCGGACACCGGACCCTGACCCCCCACATGCTCAGGATCCTGGCGGTGGTCTTCCCTGATCTGGATGGGCAGCTGAAGGCCAGACAGCAGCAAGGAGGGGGTGAGTCCATGACTGCATTGTGAACTTTGTCTGCCATGCTATGTGCCCTCCTCTGGCCTGGTTAAACTTCCACAGTACATCAGTCATGTGGTCCAGGACCCATGTCCCTCAATTGTGCACTGCCCACTCCTCATCTGATACCCAGGTGTGGCCCTTACAGTCAGGAAATTGTGTCACTTGGGTACTGTGTCCTTGCATTTTGCTTAGCTCAAGGTGGGGGACAGCATTTGTTCCCGTAACTCTGTGGTGGGCTTCATGGGTGGGTCCATTGCTTACACAATGCCTGAGTTCTGACATGTAATCTGCGTGTTACTTTGATATGTGGTCCAATTGCTGATCTGATTCACCACATGTGCCTGGGGTATTTGGCACACACCCATGCTGCGGGTGGGAACAATGTTTGGGCCTCAGGAGTATGTATATCAAGTGTGTCACACATACTTAGCCACCTGCCTACTGTCCAGGGCTCATCCCTCATTCACGTGGAGCAGGACAGTCATGCCTACTCCAGGCCATACAATACACTCTGTACTCCCACTCCCGTGTATCAGCTGACACGTTGTGCTCAGTGAAATGTTCCCTCAGGTGTCTGCCTCTGTGTCATTGTGCTGTGGCTTCGTTGTCAGGACTACTGGGGTGTTTCTCGGTTAGGGCTCAGCATGCCACCGGAGATGTGACCATAGGAGACGATACTTGTGTGACACATAGGTGTTTGATCACTTGACCGTGCAGACTGGGGTATGCGAATGTGAAGTTCAGGCAGCTGTTTCCCATTCACAGCAGATTGTGAGGTGCTCAGGTTCCGAGGGTTGTGTTTCAGGTCTCCCATATGTCCAATTGGTATGACGTGGACAAATAAGAGTTCAGATGATGTGGTTTGTGGGGGATGGACATGTGCACTTGTCAGCTCCAGGACTTGCATTCCCCATGACCTAGGATTGTGACACAGTGCAGACTGTTGTTGTCTGGCTGCCCTGCCCATGTGACTGGAGACAGTGATGTATGACTTTGCAGGCATGCCTGTGCCATGGCATTAAACTTCCTATGAGTGATCCTGCAGGGGAGTGACATGTGCTACATGCACCCCATTGTGGCATTGACTATCAGGACATGGGTGCATCATGGTGTCTGGTGCTGGTATGCATCACATGCATTTCAAAATAGACTCTGGCCATCCCTTTATCCGGACATCTGTACTGACTCAGTGGCAAGAGTTGTGATGTGTGCATGTTCACATACTTCACCGTGTTCTCTGCACTGTCCAACTACTGTGTAGGTGGTGCATGTGTCCACACTGGGGTATTGCCATCCGACAGACACCAGACAGATGGGTGCAAGGCCAGGAGGGATGTGAGTGCCATGGTTGACCATCAGACTGACAATTGGCTTCTCCTACTCTGTTTGGGCACTTTTGGCAATGTTCAACTAAGGATGCCAGGGCTTGGTCTGTAATGTGCTGTACTTACTGTGGTGTGTGCGGTCAGTGCAGGTGACTGATGTTTGTCTGTTTCCCTATTGTTTGCAGATACATCCACGGCCACAGGAGGGGACAGCTCCACGGACCAGGAGGAGCCGCAGAGCCAGACTGGGTCAGCAGCCGAGGAGTGGTCGGAGGGACCCAGTGGCACGGAGGGCGAGGGGAGCCACACCGAGGAGTCCTCAGCACCATCCACCTCAGCTGAGGACCACAGCAGCTCGGAGGATGACTCCCTTGTGGAGGCGGGTGTCAGCAGCCACCACACCCCAGCTAGTGTTGCTGTCCCCGCCACCACCACCACCACCGCCCTCCCATCGGCTCCCATTCCAGAGGTCCGTGGAGGCTCCCGTGTTCGGGAGCATGTCTCCTTCGTGCCAGGCACCGCACCCCCTGCCCCTGTGTCCCCTGCTGCCCTGAGTGAGGAGTCTGTGTACCTACTTCGCCAGCTCCATGTAGGGCAGACAGCAATGCTGAGTGTCCTCCATGCCCACACCACTCTGTTGACTCAGCTGGTGTCGTTCATGGAGGGCATCTCATCGGGCATGTCTGCCCTACAGAGGAGCAATAGGTCCATGGACTCCTCCCTGACGGCAGCAGTGTCCCTCCTCCAACAGTCCCTCACCCCTCCTACCTCTGCCCCATCCACACTTCCTGGCACCCTACCTGTCCCAAGCACATGCACACCTGCACATTCACCCAAACACACAGACACGAGCAGCACAGACACACCCACTACAAAAACAAGACGTGCACGCAGGCATCCTCAGGGGACTGATACCACACCCACAGGGGATGGGGGACAGACACACACACAGGCATCCACAGTCACTCCGCAGTCCTCCGATACCTCTCCCTCCAAGGCCCCTTCCCTTGCCTCACCTGCAACCCCACCTACACAGCGGCTCTTCCTCTGTGACCTCGGCCTCTTCCCCTCCAATCCAGCTGATCCAGCATTCAGGGGGAAGAGGAAGCCCACCCACACAGAGGGGAGTGCCCCTCACCCCCGGACACCCTCCCCCAGGCGCAGACAGACTGAGGCCCCCATCCGCAAGTCCCCCCGGACCCGGAAGAGCAAGACCCCGCCGCCGCCCTGCAGCTCAACCACCAAGTCTCCTTCCTCCATCCCTCAGGCCCCCACTCCACAGGTGCCCCCACCACACCCTGCCCCAGGTTCCCCCACCCACAGATACACCATCCCCAAAATGATCCGGCCTTCTCCCCCTGCCACTTGCTCTTCCAGCACCACACCCCCCGCTGCGCATGTCTGTGCCACTGGTGTGGAGACGGTGTCCTCCCCTCTGTCCTGCCCACCTTACCTGAACCCCATTCTACTCCCCTGGAGATAGGCACTGCAGTGGAGTCCACTACCACCCCGTCTGACTTGGGCACTGCAGTGGGGAACCTGTCCACTCCATCTGCATGGCCCACTGCAGTCGTGCCGGCACCCACAACATCTGAGCCATGCCCCCCAGTTGTGCCGGCACACACCATGTCAGACACCTCCACTGCAGTTGTCAGTGACTCTCCAGCACCCACCACCCCTTCCCTGCCTCCTTCTGGTGAGCCCTGATCCTGTCCCTGCGGTGCCTGGCCTTCCCCCCCGTATGACCCTCCGAGGGGAATGTCCCTGGTGTGTAGCAGTGCAGGCATGCAAAGGGTGACATCTGGCACTGTCACCCTGTTTGGACTCATAATTATGGACTGGCCATTGGCCTTTGTTATATTTTTTCTTTCACTTCTTCACACACAAATGCTGAATAAAGCAACTTTCTGTTCTCTAGTGGTTTTGCTTCTGATGTACATGTTGTTGATGATGCTAACCGTGCCCTTGCTGCAGTGATGGTGATTTTTGGTCTCATGAAAATGAAGTGTTACTGTGCAGGACCCCATGTGGTCCAGGGGGAATGTGTCCTATCCTGTTGTGTATCCATGTCATCCTTTGCAGCAATATGAGGGTGTCATGTTTTCAATATTTGGCAATGGGATTTCCTAGTTTTATTTGCAATATCACATCTGTGGCTTACACCCCTGCACATCTGTTGTGCTTGCCATTGTTCAATTAGTCTACTTCCCTGACCGTGTGGCCATCTCCACTGGACATGCAAGTTTGGGCATCAATGGGGAAGGACTCATCTGTGTTATCAGTGCAACTTGCTATACATGTGTGTTGGATCTGTGCTGATGATTTCGGTGACACTCCCATGACCAGGCTGATATGACGGGAGCCTTCATTTTGTGCTAATTGTTGACTGTGTGACCAAGTGTTCTGCTGACATGATAGAGCCCTACTGAGACAACGTATGGCACAGCTTTCCTTACACAGGAGTGGAGTCCCCTCATGGCAGTGTGTAATTCTGTGACATTGCCTGAGCACAAGGTGTGTGTTGTGTGAGCATGTCTGTGTGTGTTCACTTCCATTTTGCTAGGCAGGCTGGGATCCCTAGTGATGTTCCTGTTTGTGATGCTTGCTGAGTTGACCTATGTTCCCCCAAAGTCTTCTCCCTGGGTTCTCTGTGATGTGGGTGCATGGCACATTACTGGTCATCAGGGTGTCACCCATAGGTGTGTTTGCTGTCAGGGCTGAGTTTGTGGGCAAACGCAGATGGGACACAGTCAGGATTCCCCTTGGCACTTGTTGGTTACACCTGTCATGTAATTTCCAGTTTGTGTTAGCTTTCAGTGATTGTGACACGTTGTGTGTGTGACTGCTGCCACTCCTCAGGGTCAGAGCTGCAATGTTGGAAGTTGTCTATGTGTGTTCTTTGTGGGTGACCTTGGCTTCTTCATTGGTGTGGGACTGTGGCCGGGATCCCATTGGTTGGTGTGGTATTGACGTCATGTCCATGTACGGCGTACTGTGCAGTGTGTCAGACATTCAGGAGTCTTGTTGACTGGCCATGTGTGATGGGTTTCTGCACCTTAGTTCCCACCACCACCCCTGGGATTGTCATGGGTGCATGTGCAATGTCACCAGTGCATGTGAGCTTCACTGCTGCACATTGGTGGAGGTCGAGGTGTGTGGTGTTGAGTGTGTGCAGATGAGAGTTGTTGCACGGCTAGACCCCTGCCTCCATGTTGGCCTTGGCTGACAGGCCGTGCTGATTGATTTGTGCTTGTGTAGGTGTGATGGTAGTTTGTTGCTCAGGACACATGACTGTGGTTCACAGTGTGAACGACATCTAGCTTTGTCATCACAGTGGGATTATCATGCAGCCCAGGGTCACCACATTGTGGGGACTCCTGGGGGTAGTGCTGTGGTGGGTCTGTGTCTTGCTGTGTTAGT
This sequence comes from Calotriton arnoldi, assembly GCA_963921515.1. Classification (NCBI taxonomy): domain Eukaryota; kingdom Metazoa; phylum Chordata; class Amphibia; order Caudata; family Salamandridae; genus Calotriton; species Calotriton arnoldi. Next base: position 34,665 of record CAWUFW010013082.1, read on the forward strand.
TGCTGTTCCTACAAGCTTGTGTGACATGTGTGATTTGTGCTCCCTCTCATCTGACAATGCCTGATTGCCCACATAGGGGATTCGGATCCATGAGTTACTTTTGTGTGGCACTGTATGCGCATCTGTGTAATTGGTATTCAGGCCTCATCATGTGTTGTGTGGTTGCCTGGGGACACTGGCACCCCCCTCACCTGTTGTGTTTGATATGCAGTGTGGGGCTGCCTGTTTGTGTTTGTGCATCTGCACCACTGCATTGGCATATCTTTAGTGTGCCATTGGCTGTATGTTGTTTGGTGGGTTTCACCTGCTGTCCCTGGGACTCCTAGGTCATCAGTCAGCACAATGATCATGGTTTGTGTGTCCCATTGCTGCCATGGTATGGTATCTGTTCACCTCACATCTACAGTCTCCACAGGATATCTACATTTGTGTGCCCATTGGAGCAGATATGTGGTTCTGCATTATGATGGTCACTTCTGTCATTGTGTTATTGATGAATGTTGACAGTGTCAGCCCCCATGGGTGATGTTTGTCTGCACATGGCCAAAGGTATGTCTTATTTGCACTGCACTGTTTGCCTCAGCCAATATATGTTGCTATGGGACACAAACACTACTTTGCCACTGATGTGTTTGTTGTTCTGTGACCAGGAATCAGCCATGCTGTTTGGCAGTTGCAGCTTTTTCCATGGCCACACTTACCTTATGGTCACTGTGATGATGGGGGTTAGACCCCATTGCCACAATGTTCAGAATGTGCTTCAGCTATGGACCCCACACTTACCTTTTGGTCACTGTGATGATGGGGGTTTAGACCCCATTGCCACAATGTCCAAAATGTGCTTCAGCTATGGACCCCACACTTACCTTTTGGTCACTGTGATGATGGGGGTTTAGACCCCATTGCCACAATGTTCAAAATGTGCTTCAGCTATGGACCCCACACTTACATTTTGGTCACTGTGATGATGGGGGTTTAGACCCCATTGCCACAATGTCCAAAATGTGCTTCAGCTATGGACCCCACACTTACCTTTTGGTCACTGTGATGATGGGGGGTTAGACCCCATTGCCACAATGTTCAAAATGTGCTTCAGCTATGGACCCCACACTTACCTTTTGGTCACTGTGATGATGGGGGTTTAGACCCCATTGCCACAATGTTCAAAATGTGCTTCAGCTATGGACCCCACACTTACCTTTTGGTCACTGTGATGATGGGGGTTGGACCCCATTGCCACAGTGGTCATGGTCTGCTTGCATTGTGGAGGCCACACACATTTATGTGTGACACATGTGATAGGGGGTCACATTGTATGTTCAATGTCATGTTCAGTGTTGTAGGCATTTGACACAGTCTACACACGCTTGTCATGGTGTTGGGGGGATGTCTTTTTCTTACATTCCTTATGTTGGAGTATGCTGGTTGTGTCATGCATTACCCATCCTATGAGTAGGGGTGGTGTTGGTGGTAGGCATCCAGCCCCCTATGAGTAGGGGTGGTAGTAGTGACAGGTATCCAGCCCCCCATGGGTAGGGGTGGTGGTAGTGGTAGGCATCCAGCCCCCCATGGGTAGGGGTGGTGGTAGTGGTAGGCATCCAGCCCCCCATGAGTAGGGGTGGTGGTAGTGGCAGGCATCCAGCCCCCTATGGGTGGGGGTGGTAGTAGTGACAGGCATCCAGCCCCCATGAGTAGGGGTGGTAGTGGTAGGCATCCAGCCCCCCATGGGTAGGGGTGGTAGTAGTGGTAGGCATCCAGCCCCCCATGGGTAGGGGTGGTAGTAGTGACAGGTATCCAGCCCCCCCTGAGTAGGGGTGGTAGTAGTGACAGGTATCCAGCCCCCCATGAGTAGGGGTGGTGGTAGTGGTAGGCATCCAGCCCCCCATGGGTAGGGGTGGTGGTAGTGACAGGCATCCAGCCCCCTATGTGTGGGGATGGTAGTAGTGACAGGCATCCAGCCCCCATGGGTAGGGGTGGTGGTAGTGGTAGGCATCCAGCCCCCCATGGGTAGGGGTGGTAGTAGTGTCAGGTATCCAGCCCCCCATGAGTAGGGGTGGTAGTAGTGGTAGGCATCCAGCCCCCCATGGGTAGGGGTGGTAGTAGTGTCAGGTATCCAGCCCCCCATGAGTAGGGGTGGTAGTAGTGGTAGGCATCCAGCCCCCCATGAGTAGGGGTGGTAGTAGTAGTGGTAGGCATCCAGCCCCCCATGGGTAGGGGTGGTAGTAGTGACAGGTATCCAGCCCCCCATGAGTAGGGGTGGTAGTAGTGGTAGGCATCCAGCCCCCCATGAGTAGGGGTGGTAGTAGTGACAGGTATCCAGCCCCCCATGGGTAGGGGTGGTGGTAGTGATAGGCATCCAGCCCCCCATGGGTAGGGGTGGTAGTAGTGACAGGCATCCAGCCCCCCCTGAGTAGGGGTGGTGGTAGTGGTAGGCATCCAGCCCCCCATGGGTAGGGGTGGTAGTAGTGGTAGGCATCCAGCCCCCCATGAGTAGGTAGGAGTGGTAGGCATCCAGCCCCCCATGGGTAGGGGTGGTAGTAGTGACAGGTATCCAGCCCCCCATGAGTAGGGGTGGTAGTAGTGGTAGGCATCCAGCCCCCCATGGGTAGGGGTGGTGGTGGTGGTAGGCATCCAGCCCCCCATGAGTAGGGGTGGTGGTAGTGACAGGCATCCAGCCCCCTATGTGTGGGGATGGTAGTAGTGACAGGCATCCAGCCCCCCTGAGTAGGGGTGGTGGTAGTGGTAGGCATCCAGCCCCCCATGGGTAGGGGTGGTAGTAGTGGTAGGCATCCAGCCCCCCATGAGTAGGGGTGGTAGTAGTGACAGGTATCCAGCCCCCCATGGGTATGGGTGGTGGTAGTGACAGGCATCCAGCCCCCCATGGGTAGGGGTGGTAGTAGTGGTAGGCATCCAGCCCCCCATGAGTAGGGGTGGTAGTAGTGACAGGTATCCAGCCCCCCATGAGTAGGGGTGGTAGTAGTGGTAGGCATCCAGCCCCCCATGAGTAGGGGTGGTAGTAGTGGTAGGCATCCAGCCCCCCATGGGTAGGGGTGGTAGTAGTGACAGGTATCCAGCCCCCCATGAGTAGGGGTGGTAGTAGTGGTAGGCATCCAGCCCCCCATGAGTAGGGGTGGTAGTAGTGACAGGTATCCAGCCCCCCATGGGTATGGGTGGTGGTAGTGACAGGCATCCAGCCCCCCATGGGTAGGGGTGGTAGTAGTGGTAGGCATCCAGCCCCCCATGAGTAGGGGTGGTAGTAGTGTCAGGTATCCAGCCCCCCATGGGTAGGGGTGGTGGTAGTGACAGGTATCCATCCCCCTATGAGTGGGGATGGTAGTAGTGACAGGCATCCAGCCCCCCTGAGTAGGGGTGGTGTTAGTGGTTGTCATCCTGGCCCCTATGGGTGTATATGGCATTGGTGATAGCCATCCCGCCCCTATGGTTCTGCTGTTGCTGGTGTAAGTAATTTCTGCATCCCTATGTGTGTGTGTTATATGTCGGGTACGTGTGGTTTCTTTGTGTGGTGGGTGTTTGACTTACCTTCTGCGCCGTACGCGTCCGTACCAGTTCCGGTAATAGATGTAGAGTATTGGTAGGACCTGCGCGATGGGATTCATGGTTGGTTCGTCTCGTTCGTCTTTCTCATTGCTTCGACTCGTACTCGTGGCTGGCGTGTTCGTCTCGTAGCCGTGGATCGTCTTGTGGCGCGAATCGGAGCTTATGTGCGCCTCTCCCGGATGCTTTGACGTGCCGTGCGTAGCAACGGGTTCGGCGCGAACGGAGTGCGGATCATACTAGTCCGGCCGGACGGTGCTGCATTTTGGCTTCCGTGCGACTCGATTCTGCGTTTACGGATCCGGCTCGGCCGGGGAACAGGAGTTGGATTGGGTGAGTACAGCTGGGTCGGGATCTGGGCAGTTATGCGCATCGTACTTGCTCGTTCGGACGTATGTACGAATCGGTCGGGAAACACGCATTCGGCTTGGTTTTTTTCTGGACGAATAGTGTTAGGTGCGCCTCCGACCGAGATCGGAATCGACCCCTTAGTTGTGAAACTCCAGACAAGCGAGAATTTTACTATTTAGCACTTCTCCAACTGTTCAAACCATGGCGTAGCGAAAGTGAATTACTTGGAGATTTCGACTGTTACGAAGATTCTTTTAATGCATGTAAGATAGCATTGCATGTTCAATTTTCCCTACATATTTAAAAATGTTGAATGATGAAGTTGAACAGGAAAAGACTATTACAGCTGAAGTTGCAAATGAAAGTTCTCAAGATAGTCAAAGTTCTGGTCCATGTAGTCAAGATCCACTTGGACAACCAATAGTGGAAAATGAAGCAGCGATTGCTATGCATGAAGTGGAAATTGCAATGCAACAAGCACAAGAGGAGAATATTACATTGGAAAAGTTAGAAGAACAAGTAAATATTGAACAGAAAGAAATATATGTACAAGTGAGAGAACAGATAGAACATGGTTTGTTGCATGAAAAAAAGAATGTGTATGTTCATCATTTAAACCTATTCTGATGTACATCAGTGGTCAAGCTGGAACGGGTAAAAGTTTTTTAATTAAAGTTTTGACCAGTTATCTTAAAAAAACTACTGGTTCACATTTATCTTGTGTGGTAACAGCTCCAACTGGATTAGCTGCGCACAATGTTAAAGGAATTACTTTGCATAGATTACTAATGTTACCAGTTGAGCATGATAATAAATTAGAATATCAGAAGTTGTCTGGAGAAGCTTCTTATGAAGTGTCAAGAGTGCTGAAGAAGATGAAAGTTTTAATTATTGATGAGGTGAGCATGGTCTCAAACTTAATGCTTGCTTTTGTGCATTTAAGAATGCAACAGGTATTAAGAACAGATTACGACGTTCTCTTTGGAGGAAAACATTTAATTGTATTTGAAGATCTGCTACAACTAACTCCTGTAAAAGGAGAACCAGTCTTTAAACCTCTTCTACATGAAGACACTAGGAAATCTTTGGGAAGTATTGGAAATGTGAATCTCTGGTTACATTTTGAATATAAAGAACTCACTCAGAATAAGCGACAAGCAAGTGATGAAGATTATGGAAATATTCTGAAAGATGTAAGAATTGGTGTTCTAAGCAAACATGGTAAACAAGCTTTACAAAGTCGTCTACTAAAGAACTTATTTACAACTGAAAACACACCAGCAGCAGTACTGTACAAGAACATTGCAGAAAAAAGTCTATTCTTTGCTTAATGCCTACACTGGAAGAGTGTTATACATTTAATCAAGAGCTTCTGAAATTGGAAAATCAAGAAATAGTTCACATTGAAGCTATTGATAAAATCGAGGATCAAGGAATAACAATTCTTCTTTCAAATAAACTACAGACTAAATTGGATTCTTTGGAAAAGCCTGTATCAAAAACTGCTGGCTTAGAAAAAAATTTAGATGTATGTATAAACTGACGGGTAATTTTGAGGCGTAATTTGAATATAGAAGAAGGTTTAGTGAATGGAGCAATAGGGAAAGTTGTTGAATTTGTAAAATATCAAAACAGAAATGCAATTGAATTCTTGAAAATTAAATTTGATCAGATTACAAATTGGACGTTGTGCTGTACGTTTTTTGCTGGTAAAAGACTTGTATGTTCGTAGAAAACAGTTTCCTTTCTGTTTAGCATATGCAATAACCATTCATAAATCTCAAGGTTTAAGTGTAGATAATGCTTTCGTAAATGTTGGAAGAACTGTGGGGCATATTAGCAACGTGATTATCGCCGCTTTAGCGGGACTTTTTCCCGCTAAAGCGGCGATAATTCAATCGCCCTATTAGCAAGCTGTCGCTAACTGCTGTTAGCGACAGCTTTTAGGCGATAGCGACCGGGTTGGGTGCCGCTTTGCATGCCAGCAATATTTATCGCTAATGGCATGCAAAGTAGGCGTTCCCAACCTAAAAGCGACTGGAAACAGTCGCAAAGGTCGCTATCGCCTATTAGCGAGGCTGGGGAGGTGATTAACGAACCAGCGCTAAACACGTTTAGCGCTTGTTTGTTAACGCCTGATTTAGCCATGTAATCCAATGGGAGGTGGATTACATGGCTAAATCCCCCTCGCCCTATTACCAAGCTAACACTGGTCACAGTGCGAATATCGCTTGTTTTCAAGCGATATTCACACTGTTCTCCAGGGTTTCTATTGCTTTGGAGATAAGCGTTGCTGATAGCACGCTATCTCCGCGATAGAAACCTGCGATAGCCGGCGATAATTATCCTAGCGCTAACTGCGCTTAGCGATAATTATCGCCGGTTATTGCTAATAGGCCCCCCGTGTTTAAAGAGGGAATGGCATACGTTGCATTATCTCGAGTTAGAACATTGTCTGGTTTGTATTTAATTGATTTCGATGAAAACAAGGATAGTGCTGATGTAAATTGTGTAAGAGAATATAATCGTTTAAGAAGACTTTATGCACCAACTTTAGGTGAATATCCTATTTATGAAAAACGTGCTGTGTGTTCAAAACGCTAAACATGTTGATGAATCAAGTGTGGTTGAAAAGCAGAAAAAAATTCAAGAGAAAAGAAAAGATGCAAAGAAACAGAAAATACAAACAAGTGATGATGTTGTGGGATACCAATTAGAAAATGCTTCTGGTGTCAACTGCTATTGTAATGTTATTCTAAACGTTATATTTTATCTAGAAGATGTTTATGGTGAAATTATGGAAAGTCAGGAAAAAAGATTATGTTCTGCACTTTATACTTTATTTGAACAATTGAGAACTGACAGAAGTAAGATCCATACTGCTTCTGGTATTCGACAACTCTTGGATACATGTACTGGATCTTTAACGTTCAGTCCTAATATACAACAAGATGCACAAGAGTTTCTGATGGTTATGCTTGGAGTATTAGAAGATGAAGGAATCCAGATTGAGAGTTTATTTGGACTCACTTACAAATGGGATCACAAATGTGAACAGTGTTCATTAACTTCAAGTACTATAGTTGACAGAGAACAATTTCTATATTTAACAATACCTGACTGCAAATCTGTACCTTTTCCGAAATTAGTAAAAGAAGCAAATCATGATATGAAATGTTCTCGTTGTCAATCAGAAATGTTATCTACATTATGCCTACAAAGATATGGAAAATATCTAATTTTAATGCTACAACGCTGTAGACCAAATGGAAGAAAAGCGGAAACGAAAATTAAAAATGTTGTTGCTGGTCAAGTATCTATTTCTGGAAGAACTTTCACAACACTGGCTATTGTTTTCCATGCTGGAGCTACTACCACATGTGGACATTATACTGTATATTTAAAATGCAAAAATGGTTGGAGTCACTGCAACGATACACACTTGGAAATTAAACCGAGATTGCCTTATGAATTACCCAACTCATACTTGATATTTCTGAAACAAAAATTTTAGATACATTATTCGGCCTAGAGGGAAAATGGGAAGATGCTTTAAGGAATTGATACTGGATGATTTAAAAAAAAATTCCACACATTATTTGGCCTTGAGGAAAAATGTGAACAGAAACTACACAGTAAAGGTAAGAATTAAAAATTGGAAATAGTATTGGATGTGTTATTTGTGTTGATTTGGTATTGTGGTTGAAAGAATTAGTCATTTGTTTTTTTTTAACAATCTAGTTGATTGTTTTGTTTCCACTGTTTATGATGATACTACAGTGACATCACTGTGAATAGTGAAGTTAAGTAGAATCTGATAACAGCAGAAAAAGGGAGAAAAATATGTTTTTAAAATGTTAAATTATGTTGTATTATTTGATAAGTAACACTGTAATTTGTGAAATATATTACATTACACAATAGTTTTACAGTTTATTTTCATTTCTGTAGTGGACAAGTCAGAAAAAACAGTACTAATGACAAATTTCAGAATAGTAGTTTAATATTTTTAAAAAACTTTCAAAATTCACTGAAAAAACCATAGGTTTTACAGACGTAATAGTTAGAAATTAGCATTTAAAAAACCTTTGAAATTCACTGAAAAAACCATAGGTTTTACAGACGTAATAGTTAGAAATTAGCATTTAAAAAACCTTTGAAATTCACTGAAAAAACCATAGGTTTTACAGACGTTATAGTTAGAAATTAGCATTTAAAAAAACCTTTGAAATTCACTGAAAAAACCATAGGTTTCAGGGACGTTATAGTTAGCTGGACATTTCACTTGTACAAAACCAGAGAAATTCCACCGTTATAGTTAGTTCAGTTAACTATAACTCGCGCCCCCGCAATGCACTGCTCATGACGTCACATATTACATCATTCATGGCATGGTCAGTGACATCACTGGTGACATCACTGATGACATCTCAAATGACATCACTGATGACATCATCCACGTGATAATCTGATGCACCTCATCACACCCCAATATAACCTTTAATACACCCACTGTAAAATACAGACTACCATTTTCGAAACCATCCACACACCAATACCAGTTACTACATACTCACTCACTGATTCCTAGGTCTGCACACACATCCACTCATTCACCCATACAATCACTTATACATGCAGTCTCTTATCAATACAACACTATCATATGCACTCATATACCTATTCAGACACTCACACACCGTCACTCATCCATGGAGTTACTCGCACACCTAGTCAGTCATGCAAAGAATCAATCACACTCCCATTTACTCACCTAAACAGTTATACACACACCACCTCACTAATTCATACAGACAGTAACACATAGTTACTCTCTTATGTAATCACTGGAACATGTACATACTCATCCATACATGCCACTCTCACAATCACTCAGTCTCACATATAGTTATTTATATACACCATCACTCACATATACTGCCTTTTACATATGTAGTTACTCACATATGTACCACTGAGACATCCATTCACTCACCAACACACACTCACCCACCCATACAGCTGTTTCCACATGCACTCTTGAACCCATATACCCAGTGACTCAACCGCTCACACATCTATGCACAGAGTCACACACCTCGAACCCACCCACACACACACTCAGTCCCCCATACAAATACTCAAGCAAACAATCAAGAACCCATATAGACACTCATGTAGCTACTGACCAACCCATGTAGCAGCTTACACAACAACAGACAGACTGATACAGACATTCACACAGTTTAGTCACTAACCCATGCATTCAGTAAGACACGTTTAATCAGTCACTTATACAATCAGTTACATACCTCCTAAATCCTCCATCCAGACACTTATACACCCACTCATTCTTCAATACACCTTGCCATATATATAAAACATATTTAAACTTTACAGAAACACACAGTCACTGGATGATGTCATCAGTGATGTCATTTGAGATGTCATCAGTGATGTCATCAGTGATGTCACTGACCATGCCATGAATGATGTAATATGTGACGTCATGAGCAGTGCATTGCGGGCGCGTGAGTTATAGTTAACTGAACTAACTATAACGGTGGAATTTCTCTGGTTTTGTACGAGTGAAATGTCCAGCTAACTATAAATCACTGAAACCTATGGTTTTTTCAGTGAATTTCAAAGGTTTTTTTAAATGCTAATTTCTAACTATAACGTCTGTAAAACCTATGGTTTCTTCAGTGAATATATATATATATATATATATTCTGCTCCCAGTCCACCACAGCCGTTCATTGCACTCTTCACGACGGGTTGCACATGTTACATGGTGGTGGGTCCATGTTATAAATAACGCTCCATTCCCAAAGGAAATACGTTGCACTCACGGGCCAGTTTCAAAGATTTATTAGCAAGGACGCGTTTAGGCGTTAGCCTTCTTCCAGCTTGCATATATGATAAGGCATTCCAGACATGACGTTATTTAAAACACAAGATGTGCTCCCATTGGATGAGAGTCATTGAAGGTAAGAGAGGACTGCTGCTCTTAAAGTCCCGAACACCTTATTTCAGGTTTAATATTAAAACCAAATGGTAACATTTGCAGAGTGAAAATAGTTCTTGTACATACGATTGCCTGGTACATAGACGATTACAGCCTCCGCATAGGCGCACTCGCGGCAAGTGTTCGCAGTTCATATTCACCTAAATAGGTACGTATACACAGTCCACCCTCTTCATTTACATGTGCCTCATTGCTGTTTCAATGTCTTATGGTGAGAGGCCCCTCGTCAAAACCACAGAGTCTCAGAGCGCCTACCGCAGGAGTCAGCCAAATATATATAAATGCCTCCAACAATTTATATATATATATATATATTATCTACTGGCGGTCGCCAGTAGATAGTTATAGTTACAACCTGGCGCGTTTGCAGAGGGGGAACGAATTCCCCTTGAATACTGGGGGTCCCTGGGGGCCAACTAGCCCACCAGGAACCTCCAGTATGCGCCAGGGGGCTGCCTTGCAGAGAGGTGTACAGAGGCCACGCCCCTTTTTACACCTCTCTGCAACGCAGCTCTGTGGCGCTTTTTGGAGGTATATGGTGGGCTAGTTGCACCCCAGGGACCCTCAGGATTCAAGGGGAGTTAATCCCCCGACTTAAAACGCGCCACGGGGCGCGTTTGCACAGTGGTGAAGGGAGGGGCGGGGCTTCAGGTGACATGTGTGCAAAAAGGCCCCTGGCGCGTTTTAAGATGGGGAATTAAATCCCCTTCAATCCTGAGGGTCCCTGGGGGCCAACTAGCCCAACAGGTACGTCCAGAAAGCGCCACAGAGCTGCGTTGCAGAGAGGTGTAAAAGGGGTGTGGCCTCTGTACATGTCTCTGCAACGCAGCCCCTGGCGCATACTGGAGGTTCCTGGTGGGCTAGTTGGAACGTAGGGACCCTCATGATTCAAGGGGACTTAATCCCCCTACTTAAAACGCGCCACTGGGCGCGTTTGCACAGATGTCACCTCAGGCCCCGCCCTCCCTTCACCATTGTGCAAATATTCCTCTAAAATCAGCCGAAATACGAATTCTGATTTACTCACCTGTTATCAGGAGAGACCTCAGTGCTGCATCTTTCAGCCCAGTACTAATCCTGAAAAGTAATTTTAACCGTACTTACCAGTAACTTGAATTTCCTTCCATAGGCTAACATTGACTGGTTTCACTTGGAAATTCTTCTAAGTGTGGAGTTTTGGAACTTTAAAATATTCCTCTAAAATCAGCCGAAATACGAATTCCGATTTACTCACCTGTTATCAGGAGAGACCTCAGTGCTGCATCTTTCAGCCCAGTACTGATCCTCAAAAGTAATTTTAACCGTACTTACCAGTAACTTGAATTTCCTTCCATAGGATATCATTGCCTGCTTTTTGCTGAAAAAGTTTCTAAGTGTTGATTTTTGAAACATACAAATATTCCTCTAAAATCAGCCGAAATACGAATTCCGATTTACTCACCTGTTATAAGGAGAGACCTCAGTGCTGTATCTTTCAGCCCAGTACTGGTCCTGAAAAGTAATTTTAACCGTACTTACCAGTAACTTGAATTTCCTTCCATAGGCTAATCATTGCCTGCTTTTTGCTGAAAAAGTTTCTAAGTGTTGATTTTTGAAACATACAAATATTCCTCTAAAATCAGCCGAAATACGAATTCCGATTTACTCACCTGTTATCAGGAGAGAACCCAGTGCTGCATCTTTTAGCCCGAGGTTGATGGGAGACAAGGGTACCCCGATATATGAACCTGGGGTGATAATGGATTTATAAAAAACAATGGTTCAGGTGTGGCCTAAAAAGGTCCAAAAGCAAAAAGCGCGACCCAGAGTGGGGCACTTATTATTTCCAGCAAAGAAATTAATTCACTAGGGAGCAGGAAAAAAGAGTCTGTAAAGGGTCATGTAGGTCACAAGATGACAGAAATGTATTCGTAGCAGTTTCAGTTTTTTATGGTGCTCACACAGTAAGTGAAAGAAAACGTGCTGTGAAAGAGTGGTAGTGAATTTTTAAAAAGACATCGCATTGACAACAATATGGTAGAACTCCCTAAATGATTTATACAAGTTTTTAGGAGTTCATGTTGTGAAATGGTCGACGACGTTTCGAACCCAAGTATTGGGGTTCATCTTCAGGACAACGGTGAGCTAGTTGAGTTTAACCATGTGTTTGGCTGAGTAGTTCCTGGGGTCAGTACTTCAGGACGGGAGTCGAGGGCTCCCCGTAGGCAGTATATTTAAACAGCCAGATGGGTTTCTTCAGGCGAAATAAATTGGACTTAGGGTGTGCAGCTGGGCAGTGCTAAAGTCAACCCGGGCAGCATCAATTTATTTGGTAGGGCGACAGGGCATTGAATGGATGCCTGAAGCCGTGCAGCCTAGAACGTCCTGCTGCTGCTGTAGCTGGCTAATGAATGAGGGCATCTTTTAGCCCAGCACTGACCCTGAAAAGTAATTTTAACCGTACTTACCAGTAACTTGAATTTCCTTCCATAGGCTAACATTGACTGGTTTCCCTTGGAAATTCTTCTAAGTGTGGAGTTTTGGAACTTTAAAATATTCCTCTAAAATCAGCCGAAATACGAATTCCGATTTACTCACCTGTTATAAGGAGAGACCTCAGTGCTGTATCTTTCAGCCCAGTACTGGTTCTGAAAAGTAATTTTAACCGTACTTACCAGTAACTTGAATTTCCTTCCATAGGCTAACATTGACTGGTTTCACTTGGAAATTCTTCTGTGTGTGGAGTTTTGGAACTTTAAAATATTCCTCTAAAATCAGCCGAAATACGAATTCCGATTTACTCACCTGTTATCAGGAGAGACCTCAGTGCTGCATCTTTCAGCCCAGTACTGATCCTCAAAAGTAATTTTAACCGTACTTACCAGTAACTTGAATTTCCTTCCATAGGATATCATTGCCTGCTTTTTGCTGAAAAAGTTTGTGTTGATTTTTGAAACATACAAATATTCCTCTAAAATCAGCCGAAATACGAATTCCGATTTACTCACCTGTTATCGGGAGAGAACCCAGTGCTGCATCTTTTAGCCCAGCACTGACCCTGAAAAGTAATTTTAACCGTACTTACCAGTAACTTGAATTTCCTTCCATAGGCTAACATTGACTGGTTTCACTTGGAAATTCTTCTAAGTGTGGAGTTTTGGAACTTTAAAATATTCCTCTAAAATCAGCCGAAATACGAATTCCGATTTACTCACCTGTTATCAGGAGAGACCTCAGTGCTGCATCTTTCAGCCCAGTACTGATCCTCAAAAGTAATTTTAACCGTACTTACCAGTAACTTGAATTTCCTTCCATAGGATATCATTGCCTGCTTTTTGCTGAAAAAGTTTCTAAGTGTTGATTTTTGAAACATACAAATATTCCTCTAAAATCAGCCGAAATACGAATTCCGATTTACTCACCTGTTATCAGGAGAGAACCCAGTGCTGCATCTTTTAGCCCAGCACTGACCCTGAAAAGTAATTTTAACCGTACTTACCAGTAACTTATCTTTTCTTCCATAGGAATCCATTGTCTGGTTTTCAGCAGAAAAGTTTCAAAGTGTCGATTTTCACAAACTACAAATATTCCTTAAAAATCGCCTGTATGACTTAAACGCATTTTTTCAACTGTTTACAGGAGATGCACCAGTGCTGGATCCAGGATCCAACACTGAGTAAGAAAAAGTAACGATAACAGTTTTTACCTGCTAAGTGAATTTCCTTCCATAGGATAACATTGGTGATTCTATGAGGAAAAGTTTCTAAGTGTCAACTTTTAAAATACAATAATATTCCTTAAAAATCACGACTGTAACCAAAACGCTTTTACTCAACTGTTTACAGGAGATGTCCCAGGACTGAATCTAGGATCCAGTCCTGTGGTTAGAAAAAGTAATCCATAAAGTAACTAATTGCATTTAACTAGAAATTCACATTGAGCTGAATGTTGCATTGTGTTTGAAAATGTGTTGCCCATTGCAACAACTGTAACTACTGTACTTAAAAGTCTATTGCCTATGTGCTAAGTATTTAAACTAAAGTAATTCATTCTGAAAAAGTATTTTTTGTAATGTAATGTATAATGCAATTACAATGTAATTTAAAAAATAAAATATGTAAAAGAAATTGTTTCTAAAAATGTAGTAAATCAGTATGAAAAAAAATAATATAAAAATTAATACATTTAAAAAACCTTTGAAATTCACTGAAAAAACCGTAGGTTTCAGGCATGTTATAGTTACAAATTAGCATTTAAAAAACCTTTGAAATTCACTGAAAAAACCATAGGTTTCAGACACGTTATAGTTAGAAATTAGCATTTAAAAAACCTTTGAAATTCACTGAAAAAACCATAGGTTTTAGGGACAGTTATAGTTACAAATTAGCATTTAAAAAACCTTTGAAATTCACTGAAAAAACCATAGGTTTCAGATATGTTATAGTTACAAATTAGCATTTAAAAAACCTTTGAAATTCACTGAAAAAACCATAGGTTTTAGGGACAGTTATAGTTAGTTGGACATTTCACTCGTACAAAACCCGTGAAATTCCCCGTTATAGTTAGTTCAGCTAACTATAACTCGCGCCCCGCAATGCACTGCTGATGACGTCACATATTACATCACTCATGACATGGTCAGTGACATCACTGATGACATCTCAAATGACATCACTGATGACATCATCCACGTGATAATCTGATGCAGCTCCTCACACCCTAATATAACCTTTGATACACCCAATCTAAATTACAGACTGCCATTCGCAAAACTATAGACACTCCAACACCAATAACTACATACCCACTCACTGATTCTTAGGTCTACACACACACATCCACTCACTCACCCGTACAGTCACTCATACTTATGGTCACTCAGTACAGGACTATCATATGCACTCTTACTCCTATATAGACACTCAAACACCGCCACTCATCCATAGAGGTACTCACACACCTAGTCAGTCATGCAAATAATTAAACACACTGCCATTTACTCACCTATACAGTTATACACACACCAGCTCACTTAATCATACAAATACTAGCACATTGTTATGCTCTTATACAATCACTGATACAAGCACACACTCATCCATACAGCCACTATCACAATCACTCACTCTCGCTTATAGCTATTTATATACTCCAACACACATATATACTGGCTTTCACATATGTAGTTACTCACACATGTACCACTGGGACATACATTCACTCACTAACACACTCTTACACACACTTACCCACCCATACAGTCTATCACAGATGCACTCTTGAAACCATCCACCCAGTGAATCACCCACTCACACATCTATGCACAGAGTCGCACACACCCCACCCACACAAACACTCAGGCACCCATACAGATACTCAGACAACCAATCAATAACTCATATAGACACTCATGTAGCTATTCACAAACCCATGCAGCCACTTACACAGCAACAGACAGACGGATACAGACATTCACCCAGTTTAGTCACTAACCCATGCATTCAGTAAGATACGTTAAATCACTCACTTATAGAGTCAGTCACGCACCTACTAAATCATCCATACAGACACTTACACACCCACTCATTCTTCAATACGTCTTTTCCTATATATATTAAAAATATTTAAACTTTACAGAAACACACAATCACTGGATGATGTCATCAGTGATGTCATTTGAGATGTCATCAGTGATGTCATCAGTGATGTCACTGACCATGTCATGAGTGATGTAATATGTGACGTCATCAGCAGTGCATTGTGGGGCGCGAGTTATAGTTAGCTGAACTAACTATAACGGGGGAATTTCACGGGTTTTGTACGAGTGAAATGTCCAACTAACTATAACTGTCCCTAAAACCTATGGTTTTTTCAGTGAATTTCAAAGGTTTTTAAATGCTAATTTGTAACTATAACATATCTGAAACCTATGGTTTTTTCAGTGAATTTCAAAGGTTTTTTAAATGCTAATTTGTAACTATAACTGTCCCTAAAACCTATGGTTTTTTCAGTGAATATATATATATATATATATATATATATATATTATCTACTGGCGGTCGCCAGTAGATAGTTATAGTTAAAACCTATTATCCATAGGAAATCCGCGACATTCTATTTGAAATAACGGCGCCGGTTGACGAATCTTCGCGAAAGTTTCCAACTTGTTGGGGCGCTCCGGTCCGCTCCTATCCTGAAAGTCTCGGGGTGATACGTCAAGCGGGGGCCGAGAAAAAGGGGGGTCCCAAAACGCGTTTTCCCCATTCATTTTTCCATAGGAACCTTTAGTCGCAGCTACAGCCCGAACTGCTGAACGGAATTACACCAAACTTGGCAAAGAGGTAGCCCTTGGTTCAGTGTCGTGCCTTTTGCTTAAATGGTGTAAATCCGTTCAGTAGTTCCTGAGAAAATCAAAAGTAAAGTCACATATATATCTGGGCGGAGCCTAACCACACATGTCATCGTGAGATTTGATTGGCTGTCAGCACTTCATCCTGGAATTGCTGGCAGCCATCTTGGGACCAATATAAATGATAGTACCTCATTGAAATGCATTGTAGTGAATAGAAGATTTTGAGGGTCACCAAAAGGAGAACTATAAAGGGTGATAACAGGCTTTAGTTACATTAGAATTTATTTGTTGATGGTACCATACTAATTTTAGGAATTGTGGTGTATTCTAAGGTGATTTTACCATGTGAAAAACCTTCTGCTGGGATATCATGAATCATGTTTGAGAGAACACTATTTTCACATGCTTGTCCCATGGAGGTTTGGAAGGTGCTCCAGAAGCTAAAATGAGAGCATATTTTCTGTAAATTCACATTATCTTTCTCAGTCATGTGAGAATGAAGTCTGACATTCTCAGTAAAACATGTACATCCAACAAGGGCAGAGACTGTCAGTTGATTCCTTTGTGTTCTACTGCAGCTTCCCAGAGTGTTCTAAAGAACAACTAGAGTGCTAACAGCCTTACTTATGACAAAAGTATGGCACACCTGAAGCCATCTTGATTGGAATAAACTGGTAACACTTAAACAATTTAATTTAAAAAGGAACAAAATGATGGGGTTCATTTTGTCATAGAAATTATGGTTAGTGCTGTAGAAAGAAAAATTAGGACATGTTTCAAGTGTGATCTCAAATATCTTCCTGTTATATTTCAACGGGAGCAGCCTGCCAGTTGATGCCTTTGTGTTCTACTGCAGCTTCCCAGAGTGTTCTAAAGAACAACTAGAGTGCTAACAGCCTTACTTATGACAAAAGTATGGCACACCTGAAGCCATCTTGATTGGAATAAACTGGTAACACTTAAAACATTTAATTTAAAAAGGAACAAAATGATGGGGTACATTTTGTCATAGAAATTATGGTTAGTGCTGCAGAAAGAAAAATTAGGGCATGTTTTAAGTGAGATCTCAAATCCTCTTCTATTTCATTAGAAAATTCTGACATGCAGACTGAAACATTCTGACATGCAGACTGAAACAATCACTTTCAATACCAGCAGCAGACTACCAGACTAGCAGTAGCTTTACTCCAGTGATCTAATGAGCAACTAGAGTGCTAACATTCTGAATTTATGGCAGATGTGAGACACATCTGAATGCCTTCTTGATGGAATCAAAGTAAAAAACTGAAAGCATTTCCTACTGAGGAGACTGCAGTAAATGAAGAAATTAGGAAACTTCATAACAAAAAAGTCTTCCAAAATGGCCACCAGTGAAAAAAGAGCCCAAATGTAGCACAAATATTACCCAGATGTAGCCCACATATAGCCCAATGACAAAAGTGTGCAAAACACTTTTTATTTTTAGTTTTTTTGCAGTTTTATGTAGTGCAGACTGGTCAGGTATTGGAGCATTGCATCTTAAAACATGACCCCCCTACACTACAAAAACACCACTGCACTACCTTAAACCCTAAAACACTACCCCCAGCACGACCCCCTACACTACACAAGCACCACTGCACTATCCTAAACCCTAAAACACTACCCCCAGCACCACCCCCCACACTACCCAAACACCACTGCACTAACCTAAATCCTAAAACAATACCACCAGCACGACCCCCTACACTACCCAAACACCACTGCACTACCCCAAAACATGACCCCCTACACTACACAAACACCACTGCACTACCCTAAACCCTAAAACACTACCCCCAGCACGACCCCCTACACTACACAAGCACCACTGCACTACCCTAAACCCTAAAACACTACCCCCAGCACGACCCCCTACACTACACAAACACCACTGCACTACCCTAAACGCTAAAACACTACCCCCAGCACGACCCCCTACACTACCCAAACACCACTGCACTAACCTAAATCCTAAAACACTACCCCAGCACGACCCCCTACACTACCCAAACACCACTGCACTACCCTAAAACATGAACCCCTACACTACACAAACCCCACTGCACTACCCTAAACCCTAAAACACTACCCCCAGCACGACCCCCTACACTACAAAAGCACCACTGCACTACCCTAAACCCTAAAACACTACCCCCAGCACGACCCCCTACACTGCGCGAACACCACTGCACTGCCCTAAACCCTAAACACCAGCCCCTGCATGACCCCCTACACTGTCCGAACACCACTTCACTGCCCTAAACCCTGAAACACCACCCCCAGCACGACCCCCTACACAGCCCGAACACCACTGCACTGCCCTAAACCCTGAAACACCACCCCTTCACGACCCCCTACACTGCCCGAACACCACTGCACTGCCCTAAACCCTGAAACACCACCCCCAGCATGACCCCCTACACTGCCCGAACACCACTGCACTTCCCTAAACCCTGAAACACTACCCCCAGCAAGACCCCCTACACTGCCCGAACACCACTGCACTGCCCTAAACCCTGAAACATCAGCCCCAGCAAGACCCCCTACACTGCCCGAACACCACTGACCTAAACCCTGAAACACCACCCCCAGCACGACCCCCTACACTGCCCGAACACCACTGACCTGCCCTAAACCCTGAAACACTACCCCCAGCATGACCCCCTACACTGCCCGAACACCACTGCTCTGCCCAAAACCCTGAAACACCAGCCCCAGCACGACCCCCTACACTGCCCGAACACCACTGCACTGCCCTAAACCTTGAAACACCAGCCCCTGCATGACCCCCTACACTGCCCGAACACCACTGCACTACCCTAAACCCTGAAACATCACCCCAGCACGACCCCCTACACTGCCCGAGCACCACTGCACTGCCCTAAACCCTGAAACACCAGTCCCAGCACGACCCACTACACTGCCCGAACACCACTGCACTGCCCTAAACCCTGAAACACCAGCCCCAGCACGACCGCCTACACTGCCCGAACACCACCACACTGCCCTAAACCCTGAAACACCAGCCCCAGCACGACCGCCTACACTGCCCGAACACCACTGCACTGCCCTAAACCCTGAAACACCAGCCCCAGCATGACCCCCTACTCTGCCCGAACACCACTGCACTGCCCTAAACCATGAAACACCAGCCTCAGCACGACCCCCTACACTGCCTGAACACCACTGCACTGCCCTGAACCCTGAAACACCAGCCCCAGCACAACACCCTACACTGCCCGAACACCACTGCACTGCCCTAAACCCTGAAACACCACCCCGTGCATGACCCCCTACACTGCCCGAACACCACTGCACTGCCCTAAACCCTGAAACACAACCCCCAGCGCGACCCCCTACACTGCTCGAACACCACTGCACTGCCCTAAACCCTGAAACACCACCCCCTGCACAACCCCCTACACTGCTCGAACACTACTGCACTGCCCTAAACCCAGAAACACCATCCCCAGCACGACCCCCTATACTGCACGAAAACCACTGCACTGCCCTAAACCCTGAAACACTACCCCCAGCAAGACCCCCTACACTGCCCGAACACCACTGCACTGCCCTAAACCCTGAAACATCACCCCCAGCAAGACCCCCTACACTGCCCGAACACCACTGCCCTAAACCCTGAAACACCACCCCCAGCAAGACCCCCTACACTGCCCGAACACCACTGAACTGCCCTAAACCCTGAAACACCAGCCCCAGCACGACCTCCTACACTACCCGAACACCACTGCTCTGCCCTAAACTCTGAAACACCACCCCCTGCACGACCCCTACACTGCCCGAACACCACTGTACTGCCCTAAACCCTGAAACCCCACCCCCAGCATGACCCCCTACACTGAAAGAACACCACTGCACTGCCCTAAACCCTGAAACACCACCCCTGCACGACCCCCTACACTGCCCGAACACTACTGCACTGCCCTAAACCCTGAAACACCACCCCCAGCACGACCCCCTACACTGCACGAACACCACTGCACCGCCCTAAACCCTGAAACACTACCCCCAGCAAGACCCCCTACACTGCCCGAACACCACTGCACTGCCCTAAACCCTATAACATCACCCCCAGCAAGACCCCCTACACTGCCCGAACACCACTGCCCTAAACCCTGAAACACCACCCCAAGCAAGACCCCCTACACTGCCCGAACACCACTGCACTGCCCTAAACCCTGAAACACCACCCCCAGCAAGACCCCCTACACTGCCCGAACACCACTGCACTGCCCTAAACCCTGAAACACCACCCCAGCACGACCCCCTATACTGCCCGAACACCACTGCTCTGCCCAAAACCCTGAAACACCAGCCCCAGCATGACCCCCTACACTGCCCGAACACCATTGCACTGCCCTAAACCCTGAAACACCAGCCCCAGCACGACCCCCTACACTGCCCGAACACCATTGCACTGCCCTAAACCCTGAAACACCACCCCTAGCACGACCCCCTACACTGCCCGAACACCACTGCACTGCCCTAAACCCTGAAACACCAGCCCCAGCACAACCCCGTACACTGCCCGCACACCACTGCACTGCCCTAAACCCTGAAACACCAGCCCCAGCACAACCCCGTACATTGCCCGAACACCACTGCACTGCCCTAAACCCTGAAACATCAGCCCCAGCACGACCGCCTACACTGCCCGAAAACTACTGCACTGCCCTAAACCCTGAAACACCACCCCCAGCAAAACTACCTACACTGGACGAACACCACTGCACTGCCCTAAACCCTGAAACACCACCCCCTGCACAACCCCCTACACTGCCCAAACACTACTGCACTGCCCTAAACCCTGAAACACCACCCCTCAGCATGACACCCTACACTGCCCGAACACCACTGCACTGCCCTAAACCCTGAAACACCACCCCAGCACGACCCCCTACACTGCCCGAACACCACTGCACTAAACCCTGAAACACCACCCCCTGCACGACCCCCTACACTGCCGGAACACCACTGCACTGCCCTAAACCCTGAAACACCACCCCCAGCATGACCCCCTACACTGCCCTAACACCACTGCACTGCCCTAAACCCTGAAACATCACCCCCAGCACAACCCCCTACACTGCCTGAGCACCATTGCTCTGCCCTAAACCCTGAAACACTAGCCACAGCACGACCCCCTACACTGCCCGAACACCACTGCACTGCCCTAAACCCTGAAACACCACCCCCAGCACGACCCCCTACACTGCCCGAACACCACTGCACTGCCCTAAACCCTGAAACACCACCCCCTGCACCGCCCCCTACACTGCCCGAACACCACTGCACTGCCCTAAACCCTGAAACACCACCCCCTGCACGACCCCCTACACTGCCCGAACACCACTGCACTGCCCTAAACCCTGAAACACCACCCCCTGCACCACCCCCTACACTGCCCGAACACCACTGCACTGCCCTAAACCCTGAAACACCACCCCCTGCACCGCCCCCTACACTGCCCGAACACCACTGCACTGCCCTAAACCCTGAAACACCACCCCCAGCATGACCCCCTTTACTGCTCGAACACCACTGCACTGCCCCAAACCCTGAAACACCACTTCCAGCATGACCCCCTACACTGCCCGAACACCACTGCCCTAAACCCTGAAACACCACCCCTGCACAACCCCCTACACTGCCCGAACACCACTGCACTGCCCTAAACCCTGAAACACCACCCCCTGCACTACCCCCTACACTGCCCGAACACCACTGCACTGCCCTAAACCCTGAAACACCACCCCCAGCACGACCCCCTACACTGCCCGAACACCACTGCACTGCCCTAAACCCTAAAACACCACCCCCAGCACGACCCCCTACACTGCCCGAACACCACTGCACTGCCCTAAACCCTAGAACACTACCCCCAGCATGACCCCCTACACTACCCGAACACCACTGCACTACCCTAAACCCTAAAATACTCCCCCCAGCACGACCCCCTACACTACCCGAACACGACTGCACTGCCCTAAACCCTAAAACACTCCCCCAGCACGACCCCCTACACTACCCGAACACCACTGCACTGCCCTAAACCCTAAAACACTCCCCCAGCACGACCCCCTACACTACCTAAACACCACTGCACTGCCCTAAACCCTAAAACACTACCCCCCGCATGACCCCCTACACTACCCAAATACCAATGCACTACCCTAATCCCTAAAACACTACCCCCCGCACAACCCCCTACACTACCCAAAGACCACTGCACTACCCTAAACTCTAAAACAATACCCCCGGCACGACTCCCTACACTACCCAAAGACCACTGCACTACCCTAAACCCTAAAACACGACCTCCTACACTACACAAACACCCCTGCACTACCCTAAACCCTAAAAACTACCCCCAGCACGAACCCCTACACTACCCAAACACCACTGCACTACCCTAAACCATAAAACACTACCCCAGCAGTACCCCCTACGCTACCCAAACACCACTGCACTACCCTAAACCCTAAAACACTACCCCCAGCAGTACCCCCTACACTACCCAAACACCATTGCACTACCCTAAACCCTAAAACACTACCCCCAGCAGTATCCCCTACACTACCCAAATACCACTGCACTACCCTAAACCCTAAAACCCTAAAACACTAATCCCAGCACGACCCCCTACACTACCCAAACACCACTGTACTACCCTAAACCCTAAAACACTCCCCCAGCACGACTCCCTACACTACCCAAACACCACTGCACTACCCTAAACCCTAAATCTACCCCCAGCATGACCCCCTACACTACACAAACACCACTGCACTACCCTAAACCCTAAAACACTACCCCCAGCACGACCCTCTTCACTACCTAAACACAACTGCACAATTTGTTACAGGCGTTGCAACGCAGGCCTGTGGTGCTTACTGGAAGTACCTGGTGGGCTAGTTGGGCCCCAGGGACTCTCAGGATTCAAGGTGACCTAATCCCCCAACTTAAAACGTGCCACGGGGCGCGTTTGCACAGTGGTGAAGGGAGGGGGCGGGGCCTCAGGTGATATGTGCGCAAACACGCCCTGTGGTGCGCTTTAAGTTGGGGAGTTAATTCCCTTTGAATCCTGGGGGCCAACTAGCCCACCAGGTACCTTCAGTAAGCACAACAGAGTTGCGTTGCAGAGAGGTGAAAAAAGGTGCGTGGCCTCGGAACGCCTCTCTGCAACTCAGCTCTGTGGTCCTAACTGTAGGTACCTGGGGGGCTAGTTGGGCCCCAGGGACCCTCAGGATTCAAGGGGACTTAATCCCGCAACTTAAAACGCGCCACGGGCGCGTTTGCACACATGTCACCTCAGGCCCCCCTCCCTTCACCACTGTGCAAACGCGCACTGGCTCTGGTTAGTCAGAGTCAGTTACCACCAGTACCCGTCTGAAAAAGTTGTGGGCACAGGATGATTTTGCAACAAGGCCTCTTTCTGCTCCTCTGTTGGTTCTTTCTGCACATCTTTTGCTTCTTTCTGTGCGTTATTTCTTCTTTCTTCACATGTCCTACCTCTGTTGGCATAGTTAGAAACTAGCATTTAAAAAACCTTTGAAATTCACTTAAAAATCATAGGTTTCAGGCACGTTATAGTTAGAAATTAGCATTTAAAAAACCTTTGAAATTCACTGAAAAAACCATAGGTTTCAGTCACGTTATAGTTAGAAATTAGCATTTAAAAAACCTTTGAAATTCACTGAAAAAACCATAGGTTTCAGACACGTTATAGTTAGAAATTAGCATTTAAAAAACCTTTGAAATTCACTGAAAAAACCATAGGTTTTAGGGACAGTTATAGTTAGTTGGACATTGCACTCGTACAAAACCCGTGAAATTCCCCTGTTATAGTTAGTTCAGCTAACTATAACTCGCGCCCCAATGCACTGCTGATGACGTCACATATTACATCACTCATGACATGGTCAGTGACATCACTGATGACATCACTGATGACATCTCAAATGACATCGCTGATGACATCATCCATGTGATAATTTCATGCATCTTCTCACACCCTAATATAACTTTTGATACACCCACTCTAAATTACAGACTGCCATTCTCAAAACCATAGACACTCCAACACCAAAAACTACATACCCACTCACTGATTCTTAGGTCTACACACACATCCACTCACTCACCTGTACAGTCACTCATACTTACAGTCACTCAGTACAGGACTATTATATGCACTCATACACCTATATAAACACTCACACACCGCCACTCATCCATAGAGGTACTCACACACCTAGTCAGTCATGCAAAAAATTAATCACACACCCATTTACTCACCTATACAGTTATACACACACCAGCTCACTTACTCATACAAATACTAGCACATTCTTACGCTCTTATACAATAACTGATACAAGCACACACGCATCCATACAGCCACTCTCACAATAACACACTCTCACTTATAGCCATTTAAATACTCTAACACACATATATACTGCCTTTTACATATGTAGTTACTCGCACATGTACCACTGAGATATACATTCACTCACTAACACACCCATACATACACTCACCCACCCAAGCAGTCCATCACAGATGCACTCTTGAAATCATGCACCCAGTGAATCACCCACTCACACATCTATGTATAGAGTCACACACACCCCACCCACACAAACACTCAGGCAGCCATACAGATACTCAGAGAACCAATCAATAACCCATATAGACACTCATGTAGCTATTCGCAAATCCATGCATCCACTTACACACCAACAAACAGACGGATACAGACATTCACACAGTTTAGTCACTAACCCATGCATTCAGTAAGATACGTTTAATCACTCACTTGTAGAGTCAGTCACTCACGTACTAAATCATCCATTCAGACACTTATACACCCACTCATTCTTCAATACGCCTTTCCCTATATATATTAAACATATTTAAACTTTACAGAAACACACAGTCACTGGATGATGTCATCAGTGATGTCATCAGTGATGTCACTTGAGATGTCATCAGTGATGTCATCAGTGATGTCACTGACCATGTCATGAGTGATGTAATATGTGACGTCATCAGCAGTGCATTGCGGGGGCGCGAGTTATAGTTAGCTGAACTAACTATAACAGGGGAATTTCACGGGTTTTGTACGAGTGCAATGTCCAACTAACTATAACTGTCCCTAAAACCTATGGTTTTTTCAGTGAATATATATATGCGCCAATCTCCTCCACTCCTCACTGGCTTGTTTCCCTCGCCGAGATAGAAGCACGGACACCGATTTCTGTGCAAAATTGTGCTTTATTGTTTCCCTTCAGCAGTTGCCGGCCACAATGCGTTTCAGCCCCGGAGGGCCTTGATATATATCTCTTGGTGAGTCTGCTTACAGTGCGGCCCCCCTCCCCGGGCCGATATATAGCCCCAGGGACCCTATCCCCCGGGGCATGGCTTCTTGTTGGGAACCGCAGGGGAAGCCTCAAGACCCCGTGGTCCCTGCCAGCTCCCCGCTTCCTGCAGGAGCCAGCAGTGCAAACATGCAGCTCCCTCTGTCCAAAAGCAATTCTTCTCTGCTTCATGGAAGCAAGAGCATTTTTACTGCTATCGATTCCATGAAGTGGAGCAGAGTTTGCTATGGCTTGGCGGGAGCAGGGCTCCTGCCAAGCCATAGCAAACTGCAATGTTCCAGGGGTGGGCCCCCCGGGACATTGCTGGAGCCGGCCCTGGTGGGTGGCGGTTCCCAGGGCCATTTACGGCTCCAGTAGGGGGGCTGTGCGGCCCCCCTCCCATCTTAAAAATAGCCACAGAGAGGTAGCAGGGGGGGTGCTTGGCCCCCCGCATTTAAGTATAGTAGCACCGTGGAGGTGCCGGTCCCCGGGGCTGTGTGGGTGAGGCAGAGCCCCCATGCATCTTATTTAAATATAGCCCTGGGAAGATGGGGGTCCCAGGGCTGTGGGGGGCTGCATGGCCCCCCACATTTCATACAATTAGCCCCGGGGATGTGGCGGTCTCCGGGTCTGCTTGGGGGCTGGTGCCCCCCATGCATTATAATTAAAAATAGCCACAGGGAGGGGCGTGGCTAGCAGCCGAGGAGAATGGCGGCTTTTTAGCGAGGCCCCCGTACCCTCGCCATTTATCCTTCATTATCCTGAGTAAATTAGAGATGCTGACCCGGATCGACAGAGATCTGTAAGTCCTGCAATCAACTACTAACAATAACTGCACGCTGGAACCCCGTAGCACCCAGAGAAACGAAGAAGTCGGGTGGCCGTAAATCGGCGAAGACAACATGGCGGCACTGCAGCGACCTGTGATGGGGGCTTGGGAGTCTGCGTGAGGGGCGCTTGTTCCCAGTTTCACCAGGGACAGCTCTCCGATCCACACGGGACCGCACACAGACCTGATCGGGGCACGGGGCTGGGCTCCACACGCCACAGAGGGTAAGAAGGTGTGACGCTGGAGGCGGGGCACTGCAGCGGCCCGAAATTGAGACCCTGGCATCGGCGGCCGGCTGGGCCCAACATAGTGAACCTCTCCTGAGGCCCTTACAGTCATCGGCAATCGCCACACGTGTGCCCCCCCTCGCCCCTCCCCCTGCTGCCACTGATTGTGACCTGGCGGGGCCCCGGAGTGTCGGAGTGGATCCTGAGGGTGGTGGCAGCTCCTGAGGGGCGAGCTGGGATCTCTCTGGCCGCGAAGACAACATGGCAGCACTGCTGCGACCCGTAATGGAGGCTCGGGGGTGTGCGTGACGGGCGCTTGCTCCCAGCTTCACCAGGGACAGCTCTCTGATCCCCACGGGACCGCACACGGACTTGATCAGGGCGTGAGGCTGCGCTCCACATGCCACAGAGGGTAAGGGGGTGCGGTGCTGGAGGCGGGGCGCCACAGTGGCCTGAAATTGAGACCCTGGCGTTGGCGGCCTGCTGGGCCCAACGTAGTGAACCTCTCCTGAGGCCCTTACGGTCATCGGCAATCGCCGCATGAGTGGCCCCCCCGCGCCCCTCCCCCTGCTGCCGCTGATTGTGACCTGGCGGGCCCGGATAGTCGGAACGGATCCTGAGGGCGGTGGCGGCCCCCGAAGGGCGCGCTGGGATCTCTCTGGCCACCCCAGAGAAAGGGCTAGCTACCTCCGGCGGTGACAGGAATAGAAGCGACAGCGGCGTCGGGGGGCCCTTGAAGGCCTGGGGCCGGGGGGGCCCAGGTACGGGTGAGGGGCGTGAGCGCATCGGGCTCCTTTGGGCTCCACACGAATCAGGAGGAGGGCTGGCAATTTCCATGTAGAGTGCCCGAAGGAGAGGGCATAATGAAGACAACGTAAAGGCCTTGGATAGCAGACACACTCTCCGCCCAAACAGCCACTGAGCGGCCGAGTGAAGAGACGGACAGACATCCAAGACAAGTCACCCCTATCAAAGTGCATACGGGGGGGACCCGTGGTGGGTCCGGCTGGCCCGTGACGGAGGGTTAGCTCAAAGACACCAATATAGGGGCATAGACCACGGAGGTGGAACAAAAGTGTAAACCATAAGGCTGAACGGCGTATCGACGACATGGAGATCGGGTGCCTTTCCTGTCCAGGCTCCGTTAGACGAGAGGCCGCCTGACATAAGACTGGACATAAAGGGGATTCCATCCTCAATGTGCTGGGAACTTGGATGAGCAGCAGGGACGCCTGGAAAGAGAGCGATTTAAGAGGCCAGTCCCAGGGAAACCCGACAGGCCGCCGGTGAGACTGCCATCCTCGCTGGGCAGGCGGCGGTGAATACCGGGACTGCTCTCAGAAGAAACGTCAACCTCAACGTGCTGTGACCCCACCATGGCAACTGGCAAGGGGACCAAAGTAAATGCCCACAACAAACTAGCCAAATTTGCCTGGAATAAGCAGGGGGAAGAACGAGAACAACCACAGAGGGAGGCTCTAGATACACAGAACAATCCTCAACAACAACGTGACCTTACCCTCCACGACATCATGGAAGCCATAAGTGGAGTGCACACCTCCCTAGAGGCCCGCATAGACTCAGTCAACATAGAGGTGTCCCTCCTACGGGCAGACTTTTGCAAGATGGACGAAAAAGTAAAAGACCTTGGAGAAGTGACGACTACATTACAAACGGATACATCTCAACTCCAGAAACAAGTCGTTGAACTTCAAAATCGACAAGCTCTGATGACAAAGCAACTGGATGAGTATGAAGGAAGGGCTCGAAGAAACAACATACGCATATTAGGTGTACCAGAACGGGCTGAGGGGCCGGCAGCCGACCTCTATGTAGAAGACTTGATATTGAAACATCTACAGCCCAAGAGACTATCGAGCTACTTCTCCATCGAAAGGGCCCACCGAGTACCAGGGGGACACCCAAAACCGGGAGCTCCCCCACGTCCACTTATAGCCTGTGTTTTCAATTACAGGGACACAATCCTCCAAACGGCACGATCCAATCCTCCACTCAAATTGGATAATAACGTGATCACATTCTTCCCGGACTTTACAGCCAAGGTCCAGGCCCAACGGCGTAGCTTTCAGACAGTAAAAAAGGAGCTCCACGACCGTGAGGTGAAGTATGCCATGCTATTTCCAGCGAAACTTAGAGTGGAATCGGAGGGCAAGACGTGGTTCTTCGCTTCGCCGGAGGACGCATGGGACTGGCTGGAGGGCTGGCGCAGAGTGGGAGGTCAACGCAGAGACCGAATTGGAGGACAACGATCACACAGGTCCAATCATGGGACTGAGCCGGGCGGCGACTCTGCCACGGCGGCTGCGGGTGAGACAACGCATAGCTGAGAGGACTACATCTTGGGACTCAGACTGCCCTGTGGTGTACACAGATAAGTGACCAATGGGAGTGCGTGGGATGATTCTTAAGGTTTTATTTGGTTAAGGGACGATTGCAGACTCGATTTAAGGACTGAGACTACCACCACTTGCCAGCGGGGGTCGTAACAGTGGACCTCTGAGAGGCTGGTCTGTGAGCCTACAAAATTTGAAACGAAGTAAAATGGGTATGAGCGAGGGTGGGAGGGCTGCCAGCCCGCACCTTTCAGTATTCTAGGGGGGGGAAAGAGGCACTCTGCCTAGTTGGGGAGTGGGGAGTTCTAAATCCACGGGCAGGGGGGCAGGGAGTAGGGTGGGGTGGGAGTGGGGGGAGGGGAGTTTAAAATGTCAAGGTTTGTTGAGTTTACAAGTCTAAGATCTCATAGTGTCATGTATATGTTTCGTTGCTGAAAACAGTCACGGGGGGAGACAATCACGATCTGGGCTGGTGCGGGTGACTATACTTGCATCGTACAAAAGGGCCGCTGCAAACCATGTGTACAGATCGGGGATACTGGGCCCGGAGAAATTTTAGAATGTCTCAAATCATCTGTCCTTACTTCGGATGATGGGGGGTAGAATGGAAACGTCACTCTCCGTGCTTACTTGGAATGAAAATGAAATGGGGGACAAAATTAAACAGGGAATAGTCCAACAATATCTTAAATGTCAGGCACCCGATGTGGTGTTACTACAGGAGACGCATATGGTTGGGAATAAAAGTAAGGCCCTTACAAGGTGGGGTTACAAACTCCTGATACATGCTGAATATACCTCGGGATCTTGAGGGACAGGCATTCTAGTTAAAAAGAACCTGGCACTCATAGTGAAGCGTACGTGGGCGGACCCGGGGGGCAGATTTGCGGTCCTAGAGGCACAATGGGAGGGGAGGGCGCTGAATGGTATTTCACTATACCTTCCACCAGCACTGGGCAAGGAGGCACTGGCAGACCTGGGTAAGATATTAACAGACCTTCCCGTAGGCACCCTGATCCTGGGGGGCGATTTCAACATGACCATGGATGATCGAAGAGACAGGTACCCACAAAGGCCGGGGGCGAGACCGAATGTGTTAATGGAAGAGTTCACCACAGCTATGGGACTGACCGATGTGTGGCGTACGCTGCAGCCGGACGGAGCCCAATACACTTACTTTTCTAACACACACAAGAGCTCATCCCGCATTGACTACTTTCTAACATATACGGCTTCAATTGGCCACTTCCGCAATCCCCACGCCCTGCCGAGGGGTATTTCTGATCACTCCCCGGTAAGGGTCGAATTCACACACTGTGACTACCAAGCGCGGGCCACGATCACCCTTAATCCCTGGCTCTTAAAAATCCCTGACATTAAAGAGGAACTATATACGCAGACCATCAACTATTTTAAAGAAAACGTAGGTTCCGTTGATTCGGTGCTAACCATATGGGAAGCTTTTAAAGTGGTCCTGAAGGGACAGGCATTGTCTCTCAAGACGGGATACACCAATATGAGACGCCAGCAGCTAGTCCAACTGGAAAGCGAACTCCAGCAATTGGAAGTCGAAAGTATCAATGCGCCTTCAGAGGACGCTCTCCACCGCCTCACACTTAAACAGGAGGAATATAAGACTAGGGAACAAATGATGGCCAAACACCTCCGTACTCAGCATAGAGTATATGAACTGGGGGACAGGGCAGGTAAAACCCTGGCCTGGTTAGAGAAAAGAGATCAAGGTGAAAGATGGGTGCCAGGACTGACTCTCATTGACGGCACGCAAAACACACATCCAAAAGACATAGCAGAAGCCTTTGCAAATCACTTAGAGCAAATCTACTCCCCCTCCACTACATATACAGTGGAAGACTCTCGCCAATTCCTTTCTCATAGTGACATACCGACGCTCTCTGACACCGACAAGGACACTCTTGACGAGGACTTAACGGACGAGGAGATCCAGAAGGCCATAAGTCATATCCAGTCAGGGAAGGCGATGGGACCCAATGGGACTCCCATCGAATTTCTAAAAATGGTTGCCTCCCAGGTAGCCCCACACTTACGGGCCATGTACGATGAAAGTTACGAAAAGGGGTTCCTGCTGGAGGATCAACGCTTAGCATCTATAGTTGTGATTCGTAAGCCCGGGAAGCCAGTTGATAACTGCGGCTCTTATAGACCGATTTCGCTATTTAATGTAAAAGCTAAGATTCTAGCGAAAGTACTTGCCTCACGAATGGTCACGGTCGTCTCCTCTTTGGTCCACCCAGACCAATCTGGCTTTATGCCAGGAAGGAATACGGCGTTAAATATTCGGCGTCTCCACAATGTACTCGCGTGCCGAGAATTTATAGAGGAAGACGCAGTGGTGTTGTCCCTAGATGCCTCCATGGTATTTGATTCTATCAAGTGGCCGTACCTATTTGAAGTCCTGAGGCGGATGGGCTTCGGCCCAAAGTTTCTGGGCTGGGTGAAACTACTCTCTACGGGTATACAGGGCCAAGTACGAGTAAACAACTATACGTCTCGAACATTCTCATTAAAAAGGGGCACTCAACAGGGTTGTCCTCTATCCCCCTTGATTTTCTCCCTCATGTTGGAACCGCTGGCTGCTTGGGTGCGGCGGGATGTAATGGTGAGGGGCTTGAAGTGGGCAGAGGGGCATGACGACCGAATATCCCTATACGCCGACGACATCCTGCTCTACCTTGCCACCCCATATAGATCTATTCATAGGGTGCTAAATATCTTCACAAACTTTGGGAAGTACTCCGGATATGCCATCAACTGGAGCAAGTTGGTGTTGTTCGTGCTCCGGGGTCCGGTTCCTCGGCTCCCTGCGGGTTGCAGTGTAGAGGTGGCCACGGATGGCTTCCGATATCTGGGAATATATATAACTCCAAATCCCCACCTTTTTTATGACCGCAATCTTGCACCCCCACTGGCCCGACTGCGGGCGGATGTTAAGCATTGGAGATCCCTACCTCTTTTGTTGGTGGGCGGAGCTGCCCTTTTTAAGATGCTGGCCCTCTTCGCTTTCTCTACATCCATCAGAACTGTCCACACCGGGTCCCAGATGCTGATTTTTCAGGAGTAGAGAGTGAAGTCCGGACACTGCTATGGGACGTGGATCTCCTCGTATTGCGATGAGAAAGTTGACGAAGGGGTGGTATGACGGGGGCATTGCCCTCCCAGACATTAGGCTCTATTATTGGGCGTCGCAATTAATGGTAGTAAATCACTGGATATATCGCTCCCCTATAGATCCAGCGTATTTACTGGACAAGTACCAAACTGGACGAACGGGATATTTGGGGGCTTTGTACTCAAAAGTTAGTAAGGGGCGATATTTTGGGCCCACATCTCACACTATCACAATCTTGCATCAAGCGAACTCCCGTCTGGGATGGTCAAATGTCCTCACAAAAGCCGCGCCCCTGTGGTATATACAGAAACTGGGACACCTGTGTCACCAACCTGGCTTTGACAAGTGGGACACTATAGGGATTTCCACTGTAGGGGATTTGATAAAAAAGGGCTCGATCCTTAGGTTTGCGGAGCTCAGAGAGAAATACGACATGGCCCAAGGGGATGTATTCAGGTATCTGCAAATTAGACACGCCCTTACCACAGCTTTACCTGATCTTACGGACATACCGGAGTCATCACCGCTGGAAGACCGACTGCTTGACGGCCCGCTGCCCTCAAAAGCAATATCACTGACCTACAAAAAACTATGCAACAACCTACCTGACACGTTCCACAAACTCCGAGAACAGTGGCAGCGAGACCTAGGACCCATTGACGATGAGGACTGGCAAACGGCACTAATGTCCCCTAGGGAAGCAGCCATCACCCTCCGTTTCAGATTGATACAACTCAAAATCTTACATAGGTCTTACTTAACAGGGGTTACTCTGGCGAAGATAGGCACTAGACTAGATTCGCTCTGCCTCAGGGGATGCCAACAAAATGCAACCCTCTTTCACACGATTTGGGAATGCCCTGCGGTGCGGCAAATATGGGAGGGGGCCACGACCCATATCCAGAGTGCCCTGGGAAAAGAGTTAATCCTTACACCGAGACTAGGTCTTCTTAACATATGGGAGCCGACTGACCTCACGGAGGTGGAACAACAACTGACCACACTGGGCTACACCCTTGTCAAACGTGAGATTGCGAAGGGATGGGGGGCGGCAGGTGAGCCTTCTCCCCGATTGTGGGTAAAATAGTTTGATAAGTGTATGATTGCAGAAACTGAAGTATTTCAATCACGAGGATGTCTGAGGAAATGGGATAGGATATGGGGCAAATGGAATGTACACCGTGGCAACATGTGTATATCCCCATCGGTGGAAATGGAAATGCAGCACGTAGGAGAGCAAGGTATAGGCGTATTATGATTGTAATCATTTTCTCCTCAACTATTGCGATGAAACAGTGTACGACTACTCGAAATGATAAATGGAGGTGGCGTTCCCCGGGGCTGCGGGGGGGGGAAATTAGCCCCGGAGAGGTGGCGGGCCCCTGCATTTTTATTTTTTATTGCCCCTGTTACCTGGCCCACCAAGGCTCCTAAATTAAATGAAGGACGGGATCCCACGCTTCGTTTTTTTCCGGCGGAATTTGCATATCCAACACGACTCCCGCCGAAAAGTTTTTAAAAGAATGTTTTTTTGTCCCTGGGGGTCCGTGTGGGACTTCCTGAAGAGGCATAGGTGGTCAGGGTGGTTCTACCCTGCCCCCTTTTCTTTCTTTTTTTAAGATTTGTCTTGTGACTCAGTGATGGCTGCCAACACTTCCTGGTTTGAAGTGTTGGCAGCCAATCAGATCTCAGGTATGAGATCGGCAGGGTTCGCGGATCCACTGCGGCCACAGTTGTATATCTGAGAAATCTTTCCATTTCTCAGGAACTACTGAATGGATTTACAGCATTTAACAAAAATAGTGCTTTCTGAACCAAGAGCTACCTTTCTGCCAAATTTGGTGTAATTCCATTTCACAGTGCGGGCTGTAGCGGTGTCTAAAGTTTCCTGTAGAAATTAACATGGAGAATAAGCGTTTTGGGACACCCCTTTTTCTCAGACCCCGCTTGACGGAACACTCCAACATTTTCAAGGCAGCAGCTGATGTGGCTGACCCATTAGTTTTAGCAAAGATTTGTCTAACAGTGCAAAAGTTATTGGGAAATCAAAAAACGTTCTTCCTATGGAAACTCGGTCCTAACTATAACTACCTACTGGCAGCATATAACAGTAGTGGCTGCTCAACAATCATTGATTTTATTTTTGTGTCATCCTCCTTGAGGAGGGTTATATCCTTTTTCAATATCCAGCACAGCCCATTCAGTGATCACAATCCTCTGATTCTGGAGCTTGAAGTCTCAGGGCGACAGCCTGCATTGGGCAGAATAACTGGGGGTTTGATTTCTGCCACAGACCAAGGAAGGCGTTAAAGGTGGTCACAAGTGGACATTATTGATTTTAGCAGATCTTTGTTCAGCAATAGCCAGCAGGAGATCTTGACCTGTTTAGATCCGCAAGCTTCGGGGGAAGAAACCATTCAGGCATTCACTGTCCTTGCTAATTCAATCAACGCTCTGCTAACAGTCCCGGCAGCCTTTTCCCATGTGGTAGCCCCAAAATGGTTTGACAGTGAGTGCTCCTGGGCGCTTAGAGACCTGAAAATGATCTTGAAGCAGATTCCGCGTGACAGAGCCTGGGTGGCGGCTTGCCGTAGTACCTACAGGCAGGTGGTTAAGGGGCATGAACGTCAGTTGCAAAAATTAGCTTGGGAAGAATTAGCAGAGGCATGTAAACAAAGGGACAGCACCAGTTCCTGGAGGGTCATTAATAACCCTTGTTTTTCAGACCCGGATAAACCGGTGCTATGTCATAATATCCCCCAGATATATGGAAGGAGCACTTTGAGGCCGATTACAATCATAGCACTAGTGAGTCAAATCCACAGAACCCAATTCCCCTCTATAGGTCGGAACATATCAGTTTCACTTTGGAGGAAGTCGGAATGGGCATTGAAGGATTGTCCCGGAATAAGGCCCCGGGGCCCAACGGGATTCCCCCTGATTTTTTTTGTCATAATTTGGAAATATGGCTCCACTCTTAACCAGGGTTCTAAATGCGGCAGCTTCATCATCTATCCCCACCTCTTGGTCCTCCACCATTATCATTCCGATCTTTAAGAAAGGAGACAGGAACAGCCCACATTGTTACCATCCTATATCCCTCATAGACACCACTGTGAAAGTTCTAGGGCGGGTCCTCCTCATAGGCTGTCAGATTGGGCAGATGCCAACCGAATATTTTCGGAAGTGCAGTATGGGTTTCGGGTCGGAAAATCCACCACAGACCAGTGTCTCAACCTTTACCTTCTAATGGCAAAATACGCACTAGCCAAACCAGGTGCGATGTTCCTGGGTTTTATGGACCTTACTTCGGCTTTTGATAGGGTGAACCGTAGTAAGCTATGGAAATTACTTGGGGATTTGGGGGTTGATGTGGCGATAATTAATGTGTTAATGTCCTTACACTCCAATACCTCTGCCGTAATCAGATACACCCAGGAAGGGAATACCACTGACCACTTTAAATGTTCAAGCGCGGTCAGGCAAGGTTATATATTAGCCCCTTTTTTGTTTACATTATATGTTACTGGCCTACATGCTTCCCTGACGACCCTCAGGCTGATACTCCCGGGATAGGGGCGAGGCCGGTCCCTGTTCTATTATACGCGGACGATGCAGCTCTTCTCTCACGTACAGCAAGGGGTTTACAGATCCTACTGGACGGGTTCATGTCTTTTATGAGTGAGATGGATTTGTCACTGAACCTGTCTAAATCTTATGTAATGGAATTAGGTAAACAGGGTACTAGACATAATTCTTATAAACGTTGCTCACATAACTTAGCGAAAGTCCCTGCCTTCTCTTACCTGGGCATATCATTTGACGAGAAACTTAATTTAAAAAGCCTACAGGAGGGGAAGCTTACAGAAATGGCAAACTCCAAACAGCAGAAAATAAATATTTAAGAAGTATTTTGCAAGTCCCACCGAGCACCCCCTCGTATTCCATACATGAGGAACTAGGGACTAAGCACATCACGGACCTGGTTGCGGTGAAACCCCTGTTATGCTGGGTGAAGATTTGGTCAAATGAGGAGGCAGGATTTAACAGACTTGTAATTCAGGACAGCCTCTCCCTCGACCATGCACTCAAAATACCCTGGTTAAAATATGTTAAGGATACCTTCAGTGCCCTGGGAAGACCAGATATGTTTACCAGACATGATATCATGAAGCCTCAGGATAATAATACCATCAAAAAGTTGTTTTTTAAACATGCGGCAGCTCACCGCGAGGCACATGAACTCAGAAAACCCTTGGTAAGAGCTCATATCTTGGTAAAGTCGGTGTAAGGTAAGGAGCCCTATTCATCTGTTTTAACAAGTATGCATGACAGATTTTTAATTACCCACTTTAGACTGAATCAATTATACCATCTACTGGCTTCTCCTCCAGGCTTCATTCCACACACAGTTGATAGAGGTGCCTGTGGCTGCGACTCCAGGTCTTCAAAGGATACCCTCCATTTTATCTTTTTTGTGAATATTTCATGTACCCTAGAAGAGCGTTTCTTAAAGGGCTTTTAAAAGATCGTAGGTTTAGACAGGTTTGTGTTGCCTTTCTGTTTTTACAGCTTTTACCTAACACTCACACACTTTTTTGTGTTAGTAACTTTTTAAGGTCTGCCTTAAAGCTGAGATGCTCCGGGGCGACTAATGGTTATTACATGGATCTGATGTGCTGAGCCTTTTTTTAAAGCTGTTTCTTTTATGGCTGTATTTACTGCCGAATAAAGATTATTATTATTATTATTATACTGACGGCTGCCAGTAGGTAATATATATATATATATATATATACTGAAATAAACAAAGATTAAAGGGACTCACACCTTTGTAATGAGGAGGAATTGCAAAGATTTCTCTCTTCAGAATTCATAAAGTTGTTCTCAAAATTTCCAAGTTTCATGAAGTTTTGCATATTTTGCAAAGTATTTATTTACTTTTTCAAAATAAAATACATCTCTGTAAGCCACAAATTTTTATCAGGATAAAAAGTAAAGTCAGAAAAAAATCTGCAAACAAAAAAAAAACAATTTTTCTTTTTTGACATTTTTGTCTGAAAATCTCTCACACGACATATTTTTTGTTGAATTCTTCACCTGCAACCAAAGATAAAAAGGTCAGAAAACTTCATGTCCTCTCAATTTAGAGAACAGACTTTGAAACTTCACCCACCTGTATTTATTAAACACTAAGGGGCAGATTTACGTTCCCTGGCGCATCCCTGCAAATCAGCAGGGATGCGCCAGGGAAGATGCGTGACTCAAGTTTACCCTTGCGCCACCACAGATGCGCCGCATTTACAATGCGGCGCATCATGGCGCAAGGATAAACAGATGCGTGACGCATCTGTCGGCGGAAGGGTGGCGCAGTACTGGAGTTGTGTCGCAAGTGCGACGTAACTCCAGTACTGCTCAGGGGTGCCCTATACCTAACATGCTGCGTCACTCCTTACGCCTGCTTGAAGCAGGCGTAAGGATTTGACGCAGCAGGGACGTAAAAGTGACTCCGTGAAATCTTGTAGATTTCACTGCGTCACTTTTACGGGGCTTCCTTGCGCAGGAACGCCCCCCTGCGCCGGCACGCCCACATGAAACCTGACGCAGGTTTCATGTGGCGCAGGGCTTACAACGTGACGCATCTCCCTAGATGCGTCACGTTGTAAATCCCCGCAGCATGGCGCATGATTTGCGCCGCCGCTGCGTCACAAAAGTGACGCAACGGCGGCGCAAAAGTGGCGTAAGGGGCTTGTAAATCTGCCCCTAAATACAGTTAGTTTGCTGACTATCCAGACTCCAGAGCTGTATTATGATGGGCTGCGCGCCCCAGCGCAGAGCCAAGCACCTGTTTTGTGTGTCTATAGTACGTAACGTTAGTTAATTTAACCTGATATTTCTCTGAGTTAGTTATTATAGACTGCACGGCTCAGAAAAGAAAGAGGCAAACCATGCTCACTGTTTCGGAGTACATAAAAATAGGCGCTTGGCTCTGTGCAGAGGCAGCGCAGCCCATCATGATACTGCCCCAGTTATTCACTGGAGCATTGTTACTTTTTAAAACTGTCACAAAAGAGACTCCTGACAAACTTCCTTTCCCTTCATCTGTCCTAACATGCTAGGGCAGTGATGGGTAATAGACTGTGAATGTCAGACGTGTACCCAATTCTGCCCCACTGCTACCTAAACAGACATCAGACCTGCATATGGCTGGGTCCAACATGAGGTGGCATGGTGTGCAATATAACGATGGATTGGGATGCGGCCCGAGTGATACGAGTGGCTGGGATTAATTCAAGCATTTCATCCATCGCTTTTTGTATACTTTAGTGATTATGAGTAGGTTGTTGGTTTCTGACCCCTGCATAAACCCATGTTTACGTAGGGGTCAGAATTACGAGTTTAGTTGTATTTAAGGTATCCGATAACTATCAGATGTGTCAAATACCTCAATATTAGTTACATTTCGGCAGGTCAAACCTGACGAGATTGAACAGCGAAAAACAAACAGTATTCACAGTATCATGCGGATTGTGGTGCGTTAAACACCAAAATCAGCTTCTTATTTCCCAGAAACTCGTAATAGGGGCTAATTATCGCACCTGATAAATAGCGAACCTCATGGTGTCGTTATCTATCAGGTGCAATAAATAGCGCCTGTACTCGTAATCAGGGCCTAAGACGAGTAGAAATACCTGCAAAGTGTTAATGAGCGGAGAATCTAATGTTAAAAATGCACTTAAATTCGAGAGTAAAATTCCAGCGGAAAATAGCTTCTAGAAATATAAACAACTTCGTTGCTTGATTATTATCATTTCAAAGTGGCTTCAGCTCCCTGGGAATGGAATGTGGCAGATAAGTGGGGCAGCCAAGACCCCTGGGGGACTTCCCAGACTATGACAAGACATTCCTTCACCCAGTGTGGCCACTTGACATCGCTTTCGGCCTCCTTTGCTCCACCCTAGGTTTATGAAGCAGGTCAAGTGGGGTCGGACAGGCCTAGAGGGCAATGAGGGAGTGCCTGATGGGCTGGTCTGACAGGTCAGTGTGTGGGCTGGATTTTGACTGTTTGTGGGTCTGTTTCATGGTCTGCTGGGACGGTTTTTACTCTTGGTTTCCACATTTTTCCCAAGAATTACAAATGCATGCAGTCTCCCACACCTTGTAAAACACCTATACATATACATATACAGCATGGGTTTAGAAGTTCAAAACTGTCCTGCTTTCCTAACAGCTTCTTTTTTAAATATGATTGGCAGATGGCAGCCAAATATATTTGGTGGATCTGGCCTACTTCCTGTCCCAGTCCACCCCTGAGGTCATTTACTTTGCGAAACAAGATCTATTTTCTCTGTCAATGTTTTTTTAGCCATATTGTATAGTAGCGGCTTCAGTGCTGCATGGCTAAAAGTAAAAAAGAAAAAGCACTATTATGCAGTCAACACTGGCTGCGTCATACAGCTTTTTTTATTTACTTTCAGCCATGTTGCAACATGGCTAAGAAACATTGGCAAAGCCAATAGACCTCGCATAGGTGAGACCTGTTGGCTTTGTCAGTGCTTGTTGGTTTCATGTTTTGTGCCTCTATAATGGCATCCTACGGAGCTCAGAAGGGCAAAGTTTAACAGACAAAAACTGGTGAAAGTCTCTGAGTAACAGCAAAAGTAGCTTAACCAAAAGAGGACTGACATTAGAAGCTTGGCAGCATTTGTTTGACTTTTTTGTGGAATATGCGCCTCAGATGTGTGTATGTTTCCACCTCTCGCTCCCCAGGAAAATGGATAAAAAGATGAAACATTAAACAGATCTGAAGCCCTCTAGGAACGGATTGTAAAAGTATGCATCTCCTTAACATTCCTCTGCTAAACAATATCTGCTGTTTTATTGTTATGAGGTATTCATATGCGGTTAAAGTGTCTGCTTGC
Source organism: Calotriton arnoldi (assembly GCA_963921515.1). Lineage (NCBI taxonomy): Eukaryota > Metazoa > Chordata > Amphibia > Caudata > Salamandridae > Calotriton > Calotriton arnoldi. The sequence goes on from CAWUFW010013082.1 coordinate 74,814, forward strand.
AGCAGCCACCTCGTTGCCTCAGAAATGTCCAAGTGCGTCGTGAGCCTAAAGAGGAATGTGTTTACCTGTTTTTTTTTAAGTTGTCAAACAACTGTAAATGTTAAGAGATTAGAATGCTCAACAAGTTGGGACAGCTTCGACAACATGACTCGTTACTGTGTTTATCAAAATCTAAATATGTATTCATTCGGTCTTGTGGCTCGCCTTCGCCCAGGATGACAATCAGTTGCTGTGAGAGTGTAATAAAAAAGAAACTGGGGGGATGTTTTCTTCCTGCACAGTCTGACGCAGGGCCCCTGAAGTAAACTTCTCCATCAGAGGGTCTGTGGTGTAACGGATACGTGTCAGTAGTTAGAGTTACATCAGGTGCCATCGGGCCTTCAAGTCCAAAACCAGCTAAGCTTTTGTGTGCCTTCGCCCTGCTACCTAGTCACAAATAAAAGTGCCCTATAAAAAGTGCACACTTTAAAGATGAGCAAATTAGTGTGACTTTGAACCCTCTTCAGATATAGTAGGCTAGCAGGGTGGGTAAGAGAACCCACTACAGATACAGGTGCATATTTACATAGCCCCTGCGCCACCGGAGCGTCACTTTTTTTGATGCCCTGTGGCACGCAATGCTGAGCCATATTTACAAGGCCACGTAAAGTCACTCTGTGTGGCTTTTTATGGCCTTGTAAATATGGCCCCCTTTCACGCATTACTCTGCATGAAAGGGGTGTTCCCACGTATCACCCATGGATTTTGACACATTCCCAGATTTACAATGTTTCATAAACCTGGGAATACGTCTGATTCTAACGCCACCCCAAGAGAGGCGTTAAAGTAGTGCAACGAGGAGAAATACCTTTATTTCTCCTCATTTTTAGGTCGAGCCTAGAGTAGCGCGCAAGCGTTGCTCTGCGAGACTTTATGTAAGGGGCTTTAAAAAGCTGACCACATGCTCGTGCACAATGGCCTTTTCCGTGCGGTTACCCGCACGGCCGCCATCTGTTTCCAATTATCGTGCCCAGACGCGGGCGCGATAATTGGAAACACATGGCGGCAGTGCGGGTAACCGCAAGCAAAAGGCCATTGTGCACGAGCATGTGGTCAGCTCAGCAGGCTGCCGCGCTCGCTCGCCCCCGCTCCTCTCTGACGCTGCCGAAAGCAGAGCCTGCCCTCTGTCACGAATGACGTGCCCCACACACGCGCCCATCTATTTTTACAGTTTTAGTCCGCCAGATTGCACTTTTTTTTTTTGTCGGGCATCTCTGCCTGACGTAAACATGGCAGGGGCGCATGCGCAAGGCTGCGGCGGGAGCCGGTGTGCGCGAGGGGTGGGCAGCGCATGCTGCTTGTTTTTTATGTAATTGATCTCGCGTTGTTTACAATTACAGAGCACACTTCTAAATCACAATGCACTTAAAAGTTAATTACCAGATGCTATCTTTGTTTATTTTACGCGGGAGGCCTCGTTTCACATGACAACGCCATCTTATCTGAGAAGAGTCCTCTCCAGTAAACAGCCTCCCAGCTGGCCGGGGACACCTCCAGTCTTTCAACCAGGCCTGTTAATGAGGCACGGGGTAGACTTTATCTAAACACGAGGAGGGGGTTCCCAAATCACTTTCCGCTCTGTAAATAAACGCAGCATCACTTCCTCCTTCCTCAGTTGTTTTTGGTGGATTTGGGTGATGAACAGCTGCCTTTTCCAGGGTGGCCGAGGAGAAAATGCTTATTAAACTCCGGATTTCATCTTCTGATCAGAGACTCCGCATCTGTTTTAGACCGCAATGCTTCATCTCGAGTTGATGTCCTAAAGAATGCGGCAGTCGTAATCTGACGTACGTGGTGTTGTTTGCCTGTGGTTTAAATTGGGAACAAGTAGTTAAGCCTCGTTGCTGCTCCCTATAACTAGACATGGAAATGAGTTAGAATGCATCATGCATATGTTAACAAAAACCTGGCCGAAAACGTCAGTGTCACTGTTTACGTTATCATCACTAACCGTTACATACTATCCTCTCTGGGGCCCGCTGCAATGACAACACATAAAAACAAAAACAGGGAGAGGGAAAGAAATCGTTTTATTATTAAATGTTATTTCGTTCTTCTGTCTTCCAGGACAAGTTTTATACAGTGTTATTTTAGCCTCCGCTTTGACGAGTGTCTGTCTGTCTATCTATCTATCTATCCATTTATCCGTCTATCTATCTATCTATCTATCTATCTATCTATCTATCTATCTATCTATCTATCTATCCATCCTTGCCTCTCCACTTCTTTTCCTCACTGTTTACCTCTTACCAACTGCCACCATTTATCCCTGCAACCATCCACCCACACATCATCCATCCATCCGTCATTCGTCCGTCCGTCCATCCATCCATTCATGCAGTCATTCATTCATCCATGTCATGTCTCTTATGGGCATATTCACGGGAATTGTGGCACTGGGCATCACAGGAAGCAAGGGGCGTACTTTGGTTTGTTGATGCATGTCTGTGTTTCTCGGGGCCTGCTTATGTGTTTGTGGTATGCTTGTGTTTATGCGCGTTTGGGCAGGGACAGGAGTGTGTAAACACGCACGTTCACATGTTTAATTTAACGTTTTAATTCCTTTGCACACCATATTAGGTTAACATTTAACGAGTCTGAGTAAGACAGGGCGTGAAAGTGATGGCGCAGGAAGTTACCCCGCTTTTCTGTACACTCTTTACTCTGTGACGGAGATATAACATCATTTGAAAAGGGATAGAATTATTTGCAAGAGTATGCACTATTCGTCTGCGATCGGGCAGAATTTGTATGCTTTGTTAGTGGCATTAGTTATTCTACTCAAAAGGACGTCTTTGGTTGAGAACAAAACTTGTAAGCGATCAGGGCTGCTCTAGGATGCAATGCTGGATTTTAATTTAGGCCTGCTTTTCTAAGTAGTGACTTTTTTGATTGATCTATTTGCGAAAAGCGACTGGGGTTTGTGGAGCCATGTTTTTTTTTCTGAAGAAAAAATGAACTTGCAAGTGTGAAGTGGAGAGATTGCAGGGGGAGTTTGCTGAGAAATCACATAGGCTGTAACGGAGGACATTTACGAATACATTGAAACAGGTGGGGCTAAGGTCAAATGAGTAATTTGTTTTGTGTGGGAGGTGAGAGGGTTTAGCCGTTGGATTTAGAATGTGCAACGCTCTTTGTCATTGCCATAAATTTGGCATAGTGTCCACTGTCTAGTAGGAATAGAGGTGTGCCTTAGAGTGAGCCTTCCAGGCAATGCCCTTTTACGTTAGAGAGGCTGTATGTTATGATACTATCTCAAAATGATTGTTTAGCGTGAGAGTTTGGTAAGTATAAGTTCTCAAGGGGGAGAATTATATTGGCTGAAGTAGTACAGCCTCCTAAAGCATCTGAAATAGTCCAGAAAGGTGCATTAGGTGGACGATAGTAGAGCATACTTTTAAGGCATGAAAGAAAACAGATAATTATATTTTGCAATAGTTTGGAGCCTGATGGGGGAGGGCTGGTAAGTGGAATGGAGATATTGATCAAACTTGTCTGCAGTAGTGATGGCTCTGTAATTTCCTCCTGGTCTGTTGATAACTTTGACAAGCATTTGCAATGCAACAGGTCTCGCATTTACACGAGTTTGAGCTATTAACATTGTAAATGACATTGCCTTTTATTTTCGTTTTTAAAACATAAATAAAAGGCATTGTCATTTACAATGCCAATAGCTTAAACTCACCCAAATGCGAGACCTACTGCATTGCAAATGCTTGTTTGCTCTTTCTATGTGTGCTGCCATGAATGGTTTTTTGTGTGCAGGAAGGTGTCCCTTCATCCCTGTAACACTGGCAACCTTGAACCATGGTGCAAGGGTGCCTGCGTTGGCGATAGGCAGCCAATTGTGCACCAGAGCAGAGGAAATCACAGGGATGCATCGAATTGTTGTAAAGACAATGCATCCGTGCACTTTCCTAGTGATGCAGCTTGGTGCAGCAAGATAGCTTGCACGCCACGCTGCGTCATTTTCTAGTAAAATGCCCCATAGAATTGTGTCAGATGTCTGGTTGGAGCAATCAGCCTTTTTCTCTGTCCCTGGTTGATTACAAGAGTGCGCAACAGAAACACTTGGGGTCTTACATACAAGAGGCACTTTTTTTGCCTCTCCGGTGGTGCAGGCCTCTCAATCATATCTATGAAGCAATGCAAAGGGCCTCATAGATATGGAGTAAGGCAAGGCAGCGCAAAGCTTTGCGTTGCCTTACTCTGCGCCAAGGAGGCATTCATGGGCGTTGTAGTGTGTGCTCCCACACAACACCCGTGGATTTTGATGCTGCCCCAGATTTACAAAATCACGTAAACCTGGGCCAGAGCCAAAACCTTACGCCTTCCAGAGAGAGAACCGGTGGTATAAGTGATAGGGTACAGGCGCACTAGGTGGTTTCACTCGTTATTTATGAACGTTCCAAATAATGGCTGTGCTGAAGGGTTAGGGAGAACCACCCGCCTCCCCAGGTTCTTGGTAAGGCTAAAAGCCACAAGACAACGTACATAATATATCCCAGCACATATATATAAAAGATTGTTATTTTTCAATCGTTGATCACATATGAGCAATAGAAGCGTTTTGTTGATTTTCTCCTTCTTTATTCAGTCTTCCAAATTTGTTTTTCAATATGTAAAACGTTCCCAAGCCAACACGTGTTTCGTCGCCTCAGTAAAATTGTACATGCGACTTGTTCACGGCTGAACGGTTTCACTGTATTTCAGTTTTCAATGTGGCGAAAATTCCAGGCCACATGCGCCTTTGGCGTGGGGTAAACTTCAAAGTGTCAGTAAATTATCAAAGACAAAACTGCTGAGTGGTGATTTCGTGGCTTCGAATACCCTGTAACGGCGTTCCCGAGTTTGAGAGAGGAATCGCCGGTCTGCAAATTCGTGCCCCACGCCGGTCTCCTCGAGTGGCTTTGCTTGTATTCCATTTAATGGCCTGAAAATGCAGTCAGTCAAATGCTTTTATTTGTCTGAAAGCCATAAAAAGGTACATTATCAGTAATACTTTGTTACAAACTTACAGATGAATAAATTAAAAACACATAATATACTGTAATTGTAGGTAAAAATAATAAAACAGACAGGCGGCCGTATTAAAACAGTCAAGTGGGTTCTTATTTAAACGAGGTTGTAAACATTAATCACATGATAAACATAGGCTCAGACCTGGGGCTAGACATAAAAATTCAGGTTTCATGGAAGATAATATAATTCTCAGAACTTCTGAGGCTAAGAGCTTGTCGATGTAACATATGACATCTGAGCAACAGAGTTCAGTTTGTAAGAGCTGGAGACGTTGCAAACATACATTATATGATATGGAACCATAGGTACGCAGCAATGATGTAAACATTGCAATCCAGGGTGACATAAAAACCACACAAAAACCATGAAATGTGCAAGTGTTTGCCTGGATGTGCTATCACAAGGGCAGGGCGGAAAGGTAAGAAACCAGGTGCCCTGCTGGGGATGGGCTACCAGAAGGTGCAAAGTGCTTAATCTGAAATGGGTCAGGTAAAATCTATGTTCAGAGCTCAAAACCCTCAATACATATGGTTCTGTTCCTTCTACTCGCTTTAAGTCTAAGTAGCAGGAAACAGAAATCATAAGTTGACCTTTCGCAAATCTGGCTTGAAATTTTAAAAAGAGAGATTTCACCACATGTTTTGAGCTGCTATCAATTTCATTTGGGGAACGGAGGAAATTTGACAGACCAAGGTCAGACAATGCCCTTTTAGCATAAACTAACCATGGAATGAAAGCCACACGATCTTGTCTTAAACAATCTTCAATAACTGTTCGTGTAAATGAGGTATGTGGCGAATACCAGATCTTAAGTTAGAGCAGCAAAGGTGCAGTTGGGGCTATGTCCTTCAAAAAAGGGAGACCAGATTCCAGATGGGTGATATGGCTGGTCATGCTCCTAGGGGTAGCTAGCAACCTGCACTGAAATTTGTTTTTTAATCGTTTGAAGACTTCCAGGGGGAATATATCCCCAGGCACCGGCCCCATAGATTCCTAAGGAGAGGCATTTGCTCTTATTCAGGGTGATTAATTCCTTGATGGGCTTATGACCAAGTTTCTTGGAGAACCTAAAGATTGCATCTATGGCCCCTTAAAGTTTGCAGGCTCTCTGTTTCAGGGGTTTTTCCCAACTCAGGTTGTCTGCCATCAAAACCCCGAAGAAGTTAAAGTTCTGCACTTTAGAGATAGGGATCCCCTCTATTTTGTGTTGCCATGAGCGAGTCTTTTTAGGTCCCCATATCATTATGTGTGAGTTCTAGTGATTTATTTTCAAGTTTAGCACCCCCATAAAATTGTTAAAAATGTCAAGGAGCAACTGCAGGCTGTTGGCAGTGCAGGCTAGTAGGACTGCGTCGTCCGCGTAAAGTAAAATGGGGGCTGGGCGGTTCCCCACTCTGGGAAGATCCTTGCCTTTGGTCACAAGCTCAGATTCAAGAGCATTTATATAAAAAAAATTAAAAGGGGGCTAAAATAAACCCTGTCTTACAATCTTATTGGAATAAAAAGAGGGGGTAAAGTCTCCATTTGTATCAATGTGGATCTGAGCCTTTGTTCCACAATGCAAGCGCTTTAATAGGTCGATCGAGGTGGTGTCAACCCCTGCTTTTCCCATCATGGACCATAAGTTTCCCCTATCCACCAGATTGAACGTGCTTGAAAGGTCCATTAAGACCATATGGAGGGCCCCACCCCTGGCATGGATGTATTTCAGAAGGACATTAAATGTTTGCTCGACTGTACCGACCCCAGGGTGGAAGCAGTATTGCGCCTCGGAGAGAAACGTATTCTCGGCAGTGCAGTCTTCCAATATTTGGAGGACTACCCACCCTAGGATCTTAACAGAGGAGTGCAGGAGGGAGATAGATCAATAACATGAAGGTTGACTTCTGGTTCCTTTTTAGGTCGAGCATCAGCGTGCATGCACTGTCTGCAAGACCTATTGTATCCACTATCAGCGTGTAATCGGCGTGTAATCCTGCCTGCTGCTCCCCATAGGTTCACTCCTTTGTCAGGGTTCTTTGCTGGCTCCTCATTGGTCGGTGCTCCTGATACATCACTTCCGTTTTGTTGCTCGGGGCACCGGCCAATTACAGTTTCATTACACTGTAGGTGCTTAAATGTTCGTGTGGGGAGGAAAGCAATTTACACGCAGATATTTCCTGCTTGTTATATTTTATAAATATATTTTTTACACGTATGTATTTCCTGATTGTTAAATGTTTTTCAACACCACTCTTCATCTTTATATTTTTCTTAGGAATAGTGGGTTCAGTTTGGTTGTGTAAAACAGAGACAATGTGTAAGACTATGCAGACTGGTGTGCATTTGTTCATAGGTAAGACTGGAAATATGTAATTAAATTAAAATAAAAGATGCATGCCATAAAGCGCAAAGGATTGTGGGCATGCATGTAATGCACAAAGTGTTAAAACATTGGCTTTGCTAGACGCTCTTCCTTGTCCTTCACCTTGTCCCACTTCCGGTCCCGCTGGCACTGCAACTTCCGCTTCCACAATCCAGTTCTGCGGCGGCTGCACTCTATCAGCCGTAAATCCATCGGTATCAGAGTGCTGGCATCGACAGTGTTCCTTTAAGAGTTAAAGAAAAAGGTCGGTCCAGAGATCCAGAGATCCTAGAGTTGGATATGAAATCCTATGGAACTTGGGAGGAACGTAGCTCAAGGCTCTGGACCTTTCAGCCTCGTATTAACAAGATAAAGGAGGGGTGTAAGCATGTGTTCCTCCTATCAGTCAGTCTGTTTTTTTTAAGAGCCTACATCTGCACAACGCATTAGATGTGCGTATAACTAAGGTTTCTGGTGATAATGTTGGGCTGCTTCCCTTTAGTTGGAAGGACGCCGGGTGTGCTGTTGACCCCGCCTTCTCCCCTTTCTCGGGTTACACCACACAAACGTTTCACTTGCTCCCGGCACAGTAATTGAACCAGGAATCGCCCACCCCACTCAGCAGCAGATTTTTTTCACAGAAAGGCAGCCCAAGGCCCTGAGCGCTGATGAACTAAATCAAACTACAGCGGCCAACTGCAGACAATGTCCGTGCACCATTGCACTTCGGGTGATCTGAGAATCCAAACACCCATTAGAAACTGGACAGTGCTAATAAACATTGGACATTATGTAAGTCAAAAAACAGGGGCATTACAGGAATGCATCAAATCTGTGAGGATTAGCCTACCATCATCTCTTTTCTAGAAGGTGTGCTTCCATCCAGGAGCCGTGTTACAGCAAACAAATGATGGACGGAATGCTGACAATGCAAACATTCTCCCCCAGTCAAAAGATCTGGGTTAAATCCATCGTTCTTTTGCCCACTACGCCACCCCAGTTTGGACCCAGCCATATGCAAATCAGTCTTGACCCTGTGCCCCATGGGAACAGTCCAGACCGAACTGCCAGGCCAGGTCCTCCCTGGACCGGAAACAAGCATCCTGGGACAGGTTTCAGGGTATGTCACCCTTCTTCAGCCAGGCTAGCTTGAATCCAGTGGCACAGTGAGCAAGGGACCCATGTCTGGGCATACCCATCCCACTTAGGGCAAAAAGTGTTACAGCAAACAAATGATGGACGGAATGCTGACAATGCAAACATTCTCCCCCAGTCAAAAGATCTGGGTTAAATCCATCGTTCTTTTGCCCACTACGCCACCCCAGTTTGGACCCAGCCATATGCAGATCAGTCTTGACCCTGTGCCCCATGGGAACAGTCCAGACCGAACTGCCAGGCCAGGTCCTCCCTGGACCGGAAACAAGTATCCTGGGACCGGTTTCAGGGTATGTCACCTTTCTTCAGCCATGCTAGCTTGAATCCAGTGGCACAGTGAGCAAGGGACCCACGTCTGGGCATACCATCCCACTTAGGGCGAAAAGTGTTACAGCAAACAAATGATGGACGGAATGCTGACAATGCAAACATTCTCCCCCAGTCAAAAGATCTGGGTTAAATCCATCGTTCTTTTGCCCACTACGCCACCCCAGTTTGGACCCAGCCATATGCAAATCAGTCTTGACCCTGTGCCCCATGGGAACAGTCCAGACCGAACTGCCAGGCCAGGTCCTCCCTGGACCGGAAACAAGCATCCTGGGACCGGTTTCAGGGTATGTCACCCTTCTTCAGCCAGGCTAGCTTGAATCCAGTGGCACAGTGAGCAAGGGACCCACGTCTGGGCATACCCATCCCACTTAGGGCGAAAAGTGTTACAGCAAACAAATGATGGACGGAATGCTGACAATGCAAACATTCTCCCCAGTCAAAAGATCTGGGTTAAATCCATTGTTCTTTTGCCCACTACGCCACCCCAGTTTGGATCCAGCCATATGCAAATCAGTCTTGACCCTGTGCCCCATGGGAACAGTCCAGACCGAACTGCGAGGCCAGGTCCTCCCTGGACCAGAAACAAGCATCCTGGGACCGGTTTCAGGGTATGTCACCCTTCTTCAGCCAGGCTAGCTTGAATCCAGTGGCACAGTGAGCAAGGGACCCACGTCTGGGCATACCCATCCCACTTAGGGCGAAAAGTGTTACAGCAAACAAATGATGGACGGAATGCTGACAATGCAAACATTCTCCCCCAGTCAAAAGATCTGGGTTAAATCCATCGTTCTTTTGCCCACTCCGCCACCCCAGTTTGGACCCAGCCATATGCAAAACAGTCTTGACCCTGTGCCCCATGGGAACAGTCCAGACCGAACTGCCAGGCCAGGTCCTCCCTGGACCGGAAACAAGCATCCTGGGACCGGTTTCAGGGTATGTCACCCTTCTTCAGCCAGGCTAGCTTGAATCCAGTGGCACAGTGAGCAAGGGACCCACGTCTGGGCATACCCATCCCACTTAGGGCGAAAAGTGTTACAGCAAAGAGTAACTGACTTATAACATCTAAGTTTGACAGATCACGTCAGGTTGGCAGGACACCTTGTTTCCAATTCCTCGCTCTTCTGTTACAAATAGTTCTTATAAGGTGCTATAGTACAAACGTTTCGATTAGTTCAAACCAAGACTACAACTCCCAGAATGCATTCGATTGTCAAATGGAAAGCTTGAACTGGAGACACAGTGTTCTCCCCACACTTCACACGCCTGTTCAGAATGATAGGGAAATTAAAGATACTTTCAGGTAGAACTGTTTACGTCAAACATGTTGTAGGGTTATGGAATAGCCTGAGATTAAATCAACCTGGTGTGCTACTATTCAATTTTGGACTTTTTCAGTTTAATCCATATCTGCAGCCTTACCCCACATGTTATCACCGTGGTAACAAACATCATTTTTAGCACACTTTCTTTCTAGTGGCTTTCCTACGGTGGTACTAAGAGACACGATTTTGAATCCCGGTGTCAGCGGTGCAATAGCCCGAGGGGCCGAAGGGAACACTGGACACGCACAGTAGAGGTGTTTTTGGGTCTTTATTGCTCTTTTCTTTTGTAAATGTATTCGGGATCTACGTTTTGCTAGTCCCATAGGACCTAAATGAAATGTACCAAGTCCGGGTTCAGTCTAACCAAATGAAAAGAAAGGGGAAATTAAACAGCTGGGGATCCTCTTCTCCCGCTTGACCTCCTTCGTTGGGCGTCCGTGGCAATATACTGGAAAGGCCGTAGGCGTCGTGTCGCTCCTCCACCCGGGCCGTCAGGTATTAAGGGAAAGGAAAGAACAAAACCGAGATTAGCTCGAGGTCCTCTGTACTACTTAGCTGCTACCACCACCAGAACGCCGTGCAGGGAAAAACGGGGGGATAGTGTGTAGGTGCTTGGTGTTGGGGAAGTGCACAAAACCAGTGATAACCACACGTGCCCTAGTTCCCCGTGCCGCCCCACCACCACCAGAACGACCCCTTCAATGCCACTTGCCTTGGGCCACGGCCCGGGATCCGGGCCGCGGCGTTGGGACCCGGGGCGTCCTCTCCCCTTCCTGGGCCGCCGGGTTTGTCCGCACTGTACACCGCTCCAGGGGTCTCTGGTCTTCCTTCTGTCTCGCCGCTGGGCTCCTCTTCCAGATCGTCTCGCTCTCCTCTCTTCTCCGTCGCCTCCGTCTCTCCTCTCTTCTCCGTCGCCTCCGTCGTTCCTGTCTCTCTCCCGTTGCTCTCGTCACCGCCCTTTTGTTGGTCGGCTTCTGATGACGTTGGGCCGTCCTCATTGAATCGACCCAGCGCCACTAGACCGCTGCGCTCCTCTGGTCCGTTTACTGTGTCCCGGCCCGTTTCCCTCCACTTCCGGTCCGCTGGATCCTCGGGGTTCTCACACCCGGCTTCTTACCCAAGCTGTATAATCCTGGGCAATCCTACCAGAACCGTCCACCACCTTCCATTCATGTAACTATGGGGGTCATTATAATTGCGGAAGGCCCGCCAACCGTGCGGTGGCAGGCCTTCCACCGTCGGACCGCGATATTCCCCCCGCCATTACGATGGCGGGGGATCCAGACTGTGACCGTGGCGGACGCAAAGACCGTCCGCCACGGAACCGCCACAGGCAATGGTTTCGATTGCCTGGCGGATCGGTCTGCATCCATAAAATGGTGGCGTGCCTAGCAGGCACCGTCCGCCAAATTAGGATGCTGTCTTCAGCCAGCCTTTCCGTGGCGGGTAAACCGCCATTGAAAGGCCGGCGGGGATTGGTTTTGGGGGCCCGTTGCGGGCCCCCCTTGTGTTTGGGGGTGGTGTTTGTGCACTGGGGGGTACATTTCACTGCACCAAGTGGCAGGCACCGTGTGGTGCCTGCCACGTAGTGCAGTGAAATGCACAACATGCATTTTTAAAATCGCGGCGTGTGCTGCAGTCTGCAGCACCCGCCTCAATGTTAAAGTGCAAAATGCGACCGCCATGATGGCGGTCACATCCTAATTGGGTGTGCGGGACCGCCGCATGCATGGCGGGCGGTCCCGATTCCCACCACAATAGCAGGCGGACTCAGGTCCGCCCGCCATTGCAATGACCCCCTATGTTACTTTTTTTTTCTAATCCATGTGCAGCATTTTTGTCGAAGTGCTCACAGAGTAAAAGCCAAACAGATACCAATAAACTCAAAGTGCTTAAAAAGTTAGTGTTATTGTGAAGCATGTATGAAGCATCCGATTTGTTGCACACAGGCCAGATGTTGACAAAGCCCTGCATTTCTCACAGGACCATTAGCGTGTGATGTGTTTCACAGGCTCTGCAGCAGCGCACATTTAGCTCCTGACTGTTATCGCTTGGCACAGGCCTGAGACCACGTTGCACTTTTGTGGTTATCTCGCGCCCTGCCAGACTGCTACCTCACTCTCTGGCAGCCATTTGCTTTAAGGGTGAAGTCTCGAACAGCCCTCAAAGCTTCAGCAGTTTCAAAGCCATTATCCAGATGTCACACCAACAAATGCACTCAAGCGTATTTATAATGTGGTGCAGAACAAGCACCGCTGCCAACAATACAAGGACCAAAGCACTGTGCCAAATGGGTGCACCCTGGTTCATACTGGGGGCAACCGGTCTTAGATTCCGGGGGCATCACACAGATAATGCAAATTATAAACCTCTTGGCCCAAAAATGCAGTCCAATGATGCCATGCGGTTCTGGTAAAATCATAGACCATGAGGTAGAGGGCCAGCCAAGGGTTTTGAGAATATCAGAACCCCCAAAATGTCTATGGCCTATATTACAAGTTACCCATTATATATTTTCAATATTACATGTTTGTTCTAGGGTAGTAGTGCATAGTTTTAAGCGAGAGGTGTGTAAAATCTGACATCTTATTGTATTTTCCCCTGGCACTGACTCTTTCGGCTGTTCTATACTCTAGTGATGCAGTCACACACAAAATGTTACAGTTCTGTTGACTTGCATCAATGCACTTGTCTTTCTGTCTGTGCGTGAAAAAGCCTAGGAATGTGTTCATAAACATTTCCTGAATCAGACTGCATGACCCAGTGTGTAGTAATTGTACAGCTCTTCAATCCCTGGCGGTACAGCACCCTGGATAATGCGCTGCACGGCTGAACACATATAAGGTCCCATGGGCGAGACCTATCAGCTTTTTAAAGATTGTGCTCAGCACATTACATTAGTGCACAGAAATTCTGGGCAGGGATTTGATTTTACTTATGAACCCCCAACATTACAAAAATAAAGAGCTGTTGTAGCAATTCATGTTAATTTTTGAGGTTATACCACCTTCTAATTTATGCTACATTTGTGTATTGTTCTGCTAGTGCTGTGCAGAAAAACGAGAATTGTAATCGAATTTCTTCCAGACCAATGAGAGATCAAGTTGCCTCTCACTTCCCAGTATTATCAGTTTCAACGAAGGACATTTGATGTGTGAGTAACTGTGGGCAGACCGAGCAAGCCATTCAGCCCTGACTGCCTCATCAGGGGTTGTAAGTGCTATATAAATACATTTGCAGTTGACTCTAACTGACATCACTTTTCAAAGGAGACTGTTAAATTGCAAAGAAATGCAATTGAGATCAAAAGGCTATAAAAGGAGATAGAATATCTGTAGTACTTGCTGTCACACGTTTCCAACCTATAGCAATTCAAAGCCATCAGTAAACTGGTATTCGATCTTGCATACGTTTAGCAGGCAAGGTGAGCTGGTGTACCTAGATCAAGGGAGCAGCCAGAAAATTTAAATACCTCCCACTTTGGACTAAAGCTCTTATGGCACCAAGCAAGCGAAGTAAGTCATTGTGACCCTCCCCAGAAGAGCTTGCTTAACTCTTCCACCCAAGCATCTATCCTTTCATCTTTTCATCCTTCCATCCACCTGCTGATATCCACCATTTCATCCTTAAATTCAGTCAACCATTCAGTATTTCATCCAACATTCAGTCTGTCACCATTCCGTCTATCCATCCGACTATCCATATCCAAACCTCTCCATCTATCTTTAAACCTATCCATAACAGAAACCCATCCTTTCAATCAGTCATACATCCTCTCACTTATCCATCCCCCTTTCATCCATTCATCAAATCATCCATCCTTTCAGTCATCCATCCATGCTTTCACTCATCCACTTACCCTGCCATCCACTTCATACATCCATCCATTCTCCCTTTCACTCATCCATCCATCCTTTCACTCAGCTTCATTCCTCCATCACCCTTCAACCTATCCATTTAACTTTTTACTCCTACATCCTTTTACTCATCCATCCAATTACCCTTTCACTTTTTCGTCCATCCAGTCACCCTCTCACTCATCCATCCATCCACTCTTTCATCCAGACATCCATCTACCAGGGGCGGCTCCTCCATTAGGGCGGAGGAGCATCGCCCCACTGCTTTCTGGCAGTTCGAGAAGTAGAAACATAAAATGGTATTTTAAATACCATTTTATGTTTCTGCTTCTCGCACTGCGAGAAAGCAGAAGGGTATGCCTGATTGGGGGCAGGTGGGTGGGCGGGTTGGGGAGGAGTGGCTTGCCAAATGCTGTGGGCCCTGACTGTGTGGTCGGCCCTGGGGCCGACCAAACCAGTCATGCGCACTCTCCCTTTTCTCTATGTAGGCTGCATGCAGCCTACATAGAGAAAATGGCCTCCCCATAGGCGCCCGGTTGGGCGCCGTCCCCACCAATCACAACGCTACCATTGCAGCATTGTGATTGGCTTAGGAGGGGAGAGAGGCTGCCTGTGGCTGCTTCGCAGCAGGAAAACGCAGGACCCGGCCAGGAGCTGAGGAGACGCGGGACCCGGTAAGGTAAGTGTTTAAAATGTATATTATACCCGTCCCGCCTCCCCCTCCCGCAAACCCGCGCGAGCCCCCCACCTGCCCCCACACCCGCGTGTCATGCCGTCCGCGGCTGCCATCTACGCTCCCTTTCACTCATCCATCCCTTCCTTTTCTTATCCATCCTAACAGTCATTCTTTCACTCATCCATCCATCCGATCACTCATCCATCCACCCTTTCACTTAGTCCATTCTTCTGCTCACTGATATATTCATATACCCTTTCACTCATCGATCCATCCTTTCACTCACTCACCCATCATTTCTCTTATCCATCCATTCATTCACCCACACATCCAACCATTTATCCTTTCACTCATTCATCCATCCTTACATCAATCTTTTTAGTCATTCACCTATCCATATATCTTTTCACGGACGTGCGATCCACCATTTCACTCACACATCTATCCATCCATCCATCCATCCTTTCACTCACTTATCCTTTCATCCGTTCACCCTTCCACTTATCAATCTGTCCACACTTTCATCATGTCAAGCCCAGGGAAATAATTAGTACCTATATATGTTTAGATACAGACTGTGGTAGTGCAACATAGTGTCCCCAGCGCTGTATATTCCTATCCAGGAACCTCTAGTGAAGGCTTGTGGTAGTGCAACATTTAATGACTGTTATTTTTTAACAGTGGTAGCAGAGGTTCCTTGTTTCTGCCCCTTTTGACACATGTTGTACCACAGCCCCCCACCTCCCACGAGCTCTTAGTGTGTAATTTGGTATACAGAGGACTGCCATGCAGATACTATTTGATTTGCACGTAAACTCAGCTACATACCACTCCACGACACAAAATACCATTCCACATAATTACACTCCATAACACACAATCTGGCTCCACATAATTCCAGTACACTCAATACTACATAATTACAATTCACATATTTCCACTGCACACCATGCTACATGATTCCACTACACAAATCCACTCCACAGCACACAATTCCATGCCACACAATTCTACAATTAACAATTTCAATCCAACCCACATATTTCCACTACACAGCACATACATAAACTCCATAACACATGGGTAAAATACATTGCCATTTACAACACCAACAGCACTAGCTTAAGCAAATGCGAGACCTATTGCATTTCCAATGCTTGTTTGAAAATGGGGACTATAATAAACTCCTTGCAAGAGTTAGCAATGTCACCTCTTATCACTGCACGGAAGACATTTATTAACAAGGGTGCCCAAAAGGAGGGGCTCTGTCTATAGACATGGATGGGAACTCCCATCTGGCCCAGGCCCCTTTCTGGAAAATAACATTAGAATTGCTCTGGAAACTGCATTAACTTCGATGGAGTTACTTAGGACAAGGATTCCAGATGGAGAGGGGGTTGATACCTCCACTATAGCATGAGGTGTCCGGTTTTTACTACAGATTGTTTTAAATGACAGACCCTCTCCTCAGTGAGGATGTGACATTCTATTCTGGGATGATTGTCATCTGTGAAATAGGGCCTATTTATCACTTCCCAGAAAGCCCTTGAGTCCCTAAGAACAGAAGCCACTTGTCCATCTTCCCAATCCTGTTTTCTTACTGCCTGTTTCCTACTATCTATAATGGATTTATATATGGGTTTAAGATACCTAACCTCCACCATATTGCGAGAGGACCCTTTTTGGGCCTCTTTTAGCTGCTTTAAGGCTTTGGTGCAAGCCAAATTAAACCATTTGAAAGAGCAGGGTTCCTATTTTCTTGGTTTAATGATCAACAAGCTAGATGAAAATTTAGAGAGGGCTTCAGAGCTGCCTGCAACATCCTCAACATTTACCTCCTTGGATAAACATCTCATAACCTCATATTGCTTCAGGAAATGAGGCTTTCCAGAAAATTTCTATCGTCTATATTTTCCCATCTGAGGAGGATACTCTTACTTTTGGAAAACTGTAGGTCAGGGGAAAGCTACGCATTTGTGGTTTATATGGGGGACATGTTAAAATAACAATGGGGTTATGAGCGCTTATATTAGAAGGAAGGATATAGGAGTCAAATATATATACGGTACTATGTGGGATGACAACAAAATAAAATCAATTGTGGAACCCTTGCCTATGCCTGTAAAAGTTGGTCAGATGGGATTGCCTTCCTTGAAGAAATCTGAGCTGAAAAGTTAAATAAACTTCATTACACTCTGATTCAATGCAGTCCCAGACGGGACATGAGGAAAGTGTGTTACATTTTCATCCAGACAGTCAGTGACCCCACAAACCTGGTCGTTTCCAAGAGGGCAAGTGGAAATATTAAAGTCACCCATCCAAAGGATGGCCCCCCTAGCTGGATATCTCAGACAGTAGTCCGTTATGAATTGGTCTAGATCGCCACCATATCAATAATGTAGTTAGTGAAATAATTGAAATAGTAACTAATTAATAAAATGTCTAAAGTCCCGGGGATTATCAGTTGCAAAATTTGAGAACAGGGGGACGACGTTAACTTTTTAATTTTCATTTACTATTCCTTAGGGAAATAAGAACCTCTAATCCCCCTTTGGTCTGCCTGATGAGGATGGTGTAGCAACAACACAGAAAGACTGGAACCCATCAACATGAAAGTCCTCTAGGGCCCAAGTCTCTTGACAACACACTATATCACACTCTTTGATTAACTCCAATTAATCACCGTTGTCCAGTTTTTCTTAATGCCTTCTATCTTCCAGGACAGGAGACAAAGGTGGTCTGATCCAGGAGCAACTTCTAGGTTGAGGGGTTTGCTGGAACCTGCTCCCTTATGAGATTCGGGATCGACGATTAGGGGCAGAGAGACATTATCCATGGGCTCATCAAATCACTCTACATCTGACATACCTGTGAGAGGCGCAAAAAGGTGTTCATGGATGAAGGGAACAAAAGGGATATGGACTGGACCAGGTGTTTTGTAAGCCGTTGATCTTATTTAGGCAGATCGGTCAAAGAAACCCAGTGACAATGCACGAATCGTACCTGATCTCTTCGTGTGGTGGTCCAGTCTGCGTAGTCGTTGGCTTACCAAGCAAGGGTTTCCCAAATTTATCACCACACAGTCATCCCTAGAGATCCTAAGGGAATAACCCCGCCATCCCACCCTCCTGACCACGATCATTTAATCTGTAAGACTAGTTGGCCTACCTGAATTTGATTTACACCACTGAGCAACTTTATTTTTTAAACCTTGCCAATCCACATGCACACCAGCAATCTCGGGGGGACACCTTCAAGTATAATAACATACAGTGTGCAGTCAGGTGGAAGTTGTAAAAGATCCCCACTCTCCTTGCTCACAACCATATGGCTCTTTAAACTAGATTTCTCACAGAAGTATGAGACTTTGGCCACTTTAGTCGGTTTACAAAGCTGTGAATGTGCAAATCCAGAAGGGGTGGTTTCGACTGACCCATGTTTGTGAACTGCAGATTAGGAGACTAGGAAGAGGGCTGAACACTGTATGTTTGGTCCTGTCTGAATGCGGGGCCCAGGGGGGTGCATGGCTTTAGCCGGTCTCCCCCTGGGCAACTTCGCACATATGAAACAGGCCACGGGGCGGGATAGGCAGGTTGGTCCATAGGGACGGGTCTTAGCGGTAGGTTATAACAAGCATTTTCAATGCAATAGGTCTCGCAATTATAAGAGTTAGAGCTGTTGGCGTTGTAAATGGCAATGTCTTTTACCTATGTGTTTTGGCTTGGAGTGGGTGTATGTGGTGTGGAGTGGAATTATGTGGGTTGGATTGGAATTGTTAGCTGTGGAATTGTGTGGTGGAATTGTGTGGTGTGTAGTGGAATTATGTGGCATCATGTGCAGTGGAATTATGTGGATAGTAATTATGTGGGTTTGAGTGTACTGGCTTAATGTGGAGTGGGATTGTGTGTCATGGAGTGTAATTATGTTGAATGGTATTTTGTGTTGTGGAGTGGTATGTCGTGGAGTTTAATTATGTGGTGTGCTGTTGAATTTTGTGGCATGATGTGAAATTTTGTGGTGTGGATTGCATGCATGTGGTGTGTTGTGTAATTGTGTTGTTGAGTTGAATTATGTGGGCACCGTCAAAGAGTTCTCCAACCCCAGCGCCGGAAACAACGACATCACCCCCTCGCAAGACCTCTGCAACTCACTCTCCGCGTTCTTCCACCGCAAGATCACCGACATACACAACAGCTTCGACGCACAAACAACGCACCCTACCGCCGAACCAACGCCCGCCACCACCACCCTCTGCAACTGGACCCCGATCAGCACCGAAGACACCACCCGCACGATGAACTCCATCCACTCCGGATCACCAACCGACCCCTGCCCACACCACGTCTTCAACAAAGCCGACGCCACCATCGCACCCCATCTCCGGGACATCATCAACTCCTCCTTCCACACCGCCACCTTCCCGGAGAGCTGGAAGCACGCCGAGCTTACCGCCCTCCTGAAGAAACCAACGGCGGACCCCACCGACCTCAAGAACTACCGTCCCATCTCGCTCCTTCCGTTTCCGGCCAAAGTCATCGAGAAGACCGTCAACAGACAGCTTGCCGCCTTCCTCGAGACGAATGGATCCCTCGACCCCTCGCAGTCCGGGTTTCGGGCCAACCACAGCACCGAGACCGCCCTTATCGCAGCCACCGACGACATCAGAACCCTAACCGACAACGGGGAAACAGCTGCCCTCATCCTCTTGGACCTCTCTGCGGCGTTCGACACCGTCTGCCACCGCACCCTAGTGAAGCGCCTCAGCAACATCGGAATCCGAGAGAAAGCACTGGAATGGATCATCTCGTTCCTCGCCGGAAGAACCCAGAGAGTCCGCCTCCCCCGTTCAGATCCGAAGCCACCGAAGTCATCTGCGGCGTTCCACAAGGATCCTCACTCAGCCCAACCCTCTTCAACGTCTACATGAGCCCCCTCGCAGCCATCGCACGCCGACACAACCTCAACATCATCTCCTACGCCGACGACACCCAGCTGATCCTCTCCCTCACCAACGACCCCACCACCGCCAGAGCCAACCTACACGACGGGATGAGAGACGTCGCCGACTGGATGAGGAACAGCCGCCTTAAACTGAACTCAGATAAGACGGAAGTCCTCATCCTGGGCTCATCACCCTCCGCCTGGGACGACTCCTGGTGGCCCCCGGCCCTGGGCACCGCGCCCAAGCCAACGGACCACGCACGCAACCTGGGCTTCATCCTGGACTCCTCCCTGTCGATGACCAGACAAGTCAACGCCGTCTCATCTTCATGCTTCAACACCCTGCGCATGCTCCGCAAGATCTTCAGATGGATCCCCACTGAAACCAGGAAGACCGTCACCCAGGCACTCGTCACCAGCCGACTGGACTATGGGAACACCCTCTACGCCGGAACCACAGCCAAACTTCAAAAGAGACTCCAGCGCATCCAGAACGCCTCCGCACGACTCATCCTGGACATCCCCGACACAGCCACATCACCGTGCACCTGAAAGACCTGCACTGGCTCCCCGTCAGCAAGAGAATCATGTTCAGACTCCTCACCCACGCACACAAGGCCCTCCACGACCTGGGCCCAAAGTACCTCAACGACCGCATGACCTTCTACACGCCCACACGCCAGCTACGATCAACCAGCCACGCCCTCGCCACCGTACCACGCATCCGCAGAACCACCGCCGGAGGAAGATCCTTCTCCTACCTGGCAGCCAAGACCTGGAACTCCCTCCCCACTCACCTTCGGCGAACCCAGGACCATCTCTCCTTCAGGAAGCAGCTCAAGACCTGGCTGTTCGAGCAGTAACTTACCCCCTCCCCCAGCGCCTTGAGACCCTCCCGGGTGAGTAGCGCGCTCTATAAATGCCGTGATTGATTGATTGATTGGTTTATTGTTGAATTATGTGGTGTGGAATGGAAAAATGTGTAGAGTTGAATTGCGTTGGCGTGGAAGTGTGTGGCATTGAGTGAAATTATGCTGATTGGAATTATATGGCATGATGTGGAGTGCATTTGTGTAGATTGTATTACCACGTTTAAAAGTGATGAAACATAATTACAAAGAAAGGCGGCCTTTCATTGTGCACAAATTCACAAAATTAGCTGGATGTCAAAGTTGAAAGATGCACTAACACTGGTGAAAAACTACACTTCACTTTTACTATGAAGTTAATTAAGAAATGGCGTCTGGAGATTTGCAGACAGATGCCTGAAATGAAACAACCCAGAAATATATGTTTAAGAAATAAGTTATCAAAAGGCTTCAGTGCCATGAAGAGATGTTAAATAAATGTTCACTTTATTATAAAAGGCATGGCCTGCATTTTATCCTGTAGTGTGGTTTGTGGACTCATGGACTGCATTGCTACGTTAGCTTAGCCCTGGCTGCCATGATGCCTCTTTGCGCACGTTACTTTGTGCCTTTGTTTTCCAGCCTCTGCTATTTTAGAACTGCTTGCCTTTCACCTTTCCTCCTGTTCCCTTTGGGTTGCGTCTGCACATCATGTACAAGGTCGAAAAACAATGTCCCTTGTTCTTGCTGATCTGGTCAGGCCCTCGCACTTAGACATAACACTGAATGCAGCTGCACTGGAGAAATTTGTGTGCTTTTAATATTGTGATTTCAATGTCAGGGGCACTTGGAGAAAAACCTTTCCAGGGAGAAGAGCTGTGCTTGTCTGATGATGTAAAACTTGCATCTAGATATTGAGGTATGAGGGTCTGCCTGACAATGCCCAGAGGTCTTCTGTTTTTATAATAAACTAGTTATTAGCACGGGGAGGGTGGTAAGGCCATTTAGTCCTATATCCACTGTCTTTATAAAATGCTTTCCCCGTTTGTATTCTATGGAATTGTAACTATGCTTATTATTTTATTCTTATGCATTATGCTGATAGTACTGGCACGTGTACTGTATCTTAGAGCACGATAGTTGAAATAAACATTTAAACTATACAGTGTCTCTTATTACGCACGTTGTGAACAGGTATGAGTGAGTTACGAAAGGGTGTCCTTGCTCCCGCGAGTCCTGAGAGAGAGACCGTGTTCTCGGTTGTCTAATCATTGGTAGCTGCGCTGCTAATGAGACGCTAATGCTAGTCGGGTTGGGATTGTGGGTACCAAGGTGTATGGTTGGCTCACCACTATACTCTGAGGTCCTATTATCCTGTGCATAGCTCTGTGTATGTGCAGAATCCCTACAACATGGCGCCACCAACGAAGTGGGCTGCTTATCTGCGAGACGCTTGAGTAGTGCTTTTGCTTGTCCACAACACCCTTTGCAGACGCTTCCGGAGGCGTGTGTGAGGGCGATACCTCCTATATTGATGTTTTTATAGGTTCTTTCAAGCTTGAAGTAGTTAAAAGGTGTTTTAATATAACCCTATATTGTGCTGGCTCTTACTGCTAGGTTGTCGACTATTTTCAGCCTTAAATGGCTGTCCAAATTGCGGCACATAGCCGCGCAGTGCTCAAAGCTCATTTGGCAGTGTATGGAGTGCCTGACACGGGTGTCGATCTGATCTTTGTGGTACAAGCGGATCCTGCTTACCACTTTGAAGTATTTTACTCTTGGATCATCTTTCCGGCGGTGGATGGGACTGACAATACGTTCCATGAATATACAGCCACCGCTCTTCCTAATCATTATAGACCTTATCGGAATCTTGAAGTACCGCTCACGGCATGGCAACACCGTGTTTGGTTTGATGGCGCCCTCCCCCAACCGGTTACAACGGTTCGTTTAGGCCCCTTATCGATTGAAGGGGCCACTTGGCCTGTTTTGGCCGGGTATACCCCACATCCGTGTTATATGACGCTTGCAGTCGCTGACCTGCGTGATTTGCATTCGTCTTTGATACGTGTACATAGAGCCTTAGTACAGTATGTTACAGGCATCGTCCAGGCAGCCCTGCCTGGAGTTGCAGTACATCCAGCTGGGCCTGGCAGTGTAACCATAAGTCCCATCATGGTTAATTCAGTGATGGGCAAGCGCCCACAAATTAAGGATGATTTACCTTATTGGCTTGCAGAGAAATTTGACCCGCTGGAGGCCGTTTTTCCAAATACCTCTCCTGTGGACAAACACAGGATTTTGACGATTAGTTTGCCGAAGGATTTAATTCCCGAGTTGGCAGATTGCAACAACTGGGGTAAGGTATTCGCAGCTGTATATGCGAAGTGTTTCGGCACTCCTTCCATGATAGTTCTCCCCTCTGTAATTAAACGAGTACAGGATGAGCATGGCCCTGAGGCGGCTGTGGAATTAGGGATGAGACTGGTGGGAGTGTTCGATGTAGTGGCTGATTTGATCCTTGCGAATGTCAAGGGCGATGCAGTTAACTTTCAAGTAGCTAATGCTTTGGCTTTGATCCCAGAACCGGACAAGCCACGCGAATTACCGAAAATTATTGCACAAGCTTATAAAACCATAGGCCGCAATAGCCTGGGAGTTAAGCCTTTTGCTAAAACACAAACTCATCGCAACCACAACCAAAAACTCAATCTGAAAAAGATGAGAAACCGTTCTTTACTAAAAAGAGCTGGAGGTTGAAAAAACAGGGTAAGCAACAGCAGAAGAAGCCGGGGTCGCGAGGCGCTTCCCCAGTTTCCGTATCTTCTGAATGCACATATGATTTGCGCGATAGAGCGAGAATAAAATCTCCAGAGAGATTTCAGGTCCCTGACCCGCATTCTCCTCGTTCTTCGCAGGCACCAACGTCGTCACAGACTGGTGGAGGAGATCGCCCGGATAGAGGTAGGGGTCGTGAGGCCCCGCCAGGACGAGACCAACCTCGACAACAAGTCAGAGGGAAACCAGAAGAATTTCAACATTCTCGCCCACAGTTTCAGAAGAAAAAAGTTGCAGCTGTAACAGCGAGGTATGCCACAGACGGTGAGAACGAGACTCCTGAATTGGACGTGGGCAGTGACGCTCCTAGACAGCGACGCGGAAGTTACCATAGTGCGGGAGGCACTACGTCCTCATGTGGAGGCGACAGCAACTGATATATTCATTACTGTCGAGACAGCAGACACCAGAGTGGCACCCCCTGACAGACTACATAATATTGTCATTCAAATTGAGGCTGACATACAGCGTGTTATTAAAGGGATTTTTTGGGAAAATCTGACCTCTTCATATGACATTTTGTTAGCAGAGGCGGATTGGCCGCCCCCATTTGTACTTGCTGCGCGTAGAGGGGAGGAGGTAATCCTTCCGAGCTTTTCTCGTCATGTCCCAAAGGACAAAGCGGAGGCTCTCACAGCTGAGTGGGCTGTGTCCCTGGCTCCAGCGTTATACCGCAACCAAGTGGGCTGGGATGAAGACTCTCCCCCCCATGCTTTTCCTTTTCAGTCGCTGCCACAGCCACAACCTCAATATTCCATCAAGCGGGAAGCTAAACGTCCCGTTTCCGAAATTCTGACACAGTTAGAATACCAGGGAGTAATTGAAACATGCGTATCACCCATGAATAATCCCCTTTTCGCGGTTTCTAAACCCGATGGATCGTACCGCCTAGTATTGGATTACCGGCATTTGAACTCTCATTGTCGGACCTTTGCGGTGCAAAATACCCACAGTTCTGCGCTTGTAGACAGTCTTGTTCGTAAAAAATATAAAACGACACTTGACCTATCCAATGGATTTTACACGCACAACTTAGCCACGGAGTGTAGCCAATGGAGCGCTTTTACCTCCAGTGGTAAACATTTCAAATTTCGGCGTCTACCTATGGGCTACACAAACAGTCCAGGCGTATTCACTGCCCGTGTTGTCTCTTTGTTAGACGGCATAGACCCAGATGCATGTTCGTAGGTCGATGATATTTACCTGACAGACGACGCATTATACCCGCATCTTTCCAGAGTGGACCGCATTATTCTCGAGTTTGCGGTCTTAGGTTACAAGTTTAACTTTGCCAAATCTCATATTGCTGAATTTACCGTTTTGTTTTTGGGCTATGAGCTCAACAATGAAGGTAAGGGCTTAGCCCCTCATTTCTTGGAGAAATGCGCACTTTTGTGCCCTCCAACCACACTGAAGAAACTTCAGTCTTTACTGGGTTTTCTGAACTTCGGGCGTACTTATATTCCCGAATATGCCCAGCGTATCAAGCCTCTTTATGCCTTGATACAACCTAACTTTTCGAAGTCATGCTGGCTTCCCGAGCATTCCTCTATACTGCAGTCTTTGCAGTCTGATCTGCTTGAATCTAAATTCTTGTTGACGCGTGACAACCACACCAACCTGGTGTAGTGTAGCTCCTATTTCCCTAATAGGCTCTGCGCATTGGAATAATATCCCCTATAGGTTTGACATAGGACTAAGGTCAGTATGTCCCTATCGAGTATATTAAACTTAATTACTTGTGCCAGCTAGCTCAGAGGCCACTAGAAACTCCTTGGATAACAAGAAGGGAGTAGTTTCTGGCAGCCGCAAAACATGACAACTTTGTTTCCCTTTAGAATCAGAACATGTCCCAGAGTCGTGGAAACAATAGATAACCGTTTCACTCAGCTCAATCGTGCATGCTTAGTTTTCCTCAAAGTTACACAGAAAGAATAGACGGGCGTTTCAATAAAAGGATTTATTGAACAGTCTTGTTTCTTGTGTAGGTGATATGTGCTGTTACGATCACAAGACAGTATGCAAGATAAATAATGTACAGCGTAAGCAGTAGAAATAAATAGTACTGCAATAGCATTATCTTTAGCAGATATTCATTTACATAAATAACACAAACTAAAAATGCGAGTACTCGTACGATGCGTTTCTAAGCTAGTTCTACCCCAATGTACCTAACCTAACCTAGGTGTAGGGAGAGGTATGAAGTAGGTGAAGTATTCCTTACTACGGTATACTAAGAGTATGTTTCACTTAGTATGTCTAGTATGCCAAGAGTCCCTCTAGGTCCTAGTCAGCTCCATACCTTAAGAATGAGAGAGGTGGGAATCTCTTGCCAGACTCGAACTCCAATACCCCGCAAGGGAAGTCAGATCACTGGAAGCTGGACTCTCTGCGTGCAGGGATGACAGCGTCTTCTCAGTGCATCAGGCCGGGATAAGGGCTCCTCTGAAGTCGAGGTCTCCTCTAGTTTACAAGGGCTAGGGAAGGTATATTTATACCTGAGAGGTACCTCAGAATGTTAGCATTGACGTGAATCGGACAGCGGAAGACGTCATGATTGAACCCCTAAGGAATAATGGTTCATGCATAATAAATGAGTCCTTGAAGAAATCAATAGTCCTGTGCTAGGGAAACTCCCGAAGCCTAAGGGTCTGTTCTTCAAGAACTCGTTGTGACATTAGGGTGGACGGATGTCGGAGACTATGCCTGTATTTGGAGTGCACGGTTTAATGCCTAAATAAGGCCTGGGATTGTATGCCTATATAAGGGTAGGTCGTATTGGGCCTATATAAGGACATGATACAGGAAAGCCCGTGTATGGACACCCTAAGAGGAATACAACACCCACTCCACTTTCGTGTGTACGATAATATTAAAATGCTAAACATTAAAATCGAGTACCGCATATTTTCTAAAACATTTCATAAAACCATATAAAAGGCTGTTATAAAAAAACTTTTTAGAATGCAAAAGGTACTGTACATATGAAGCATTGCTTTTCATTTCAGGCATTTGGATAAAATAAAATACAATATGAATGCAATTTTTGCAGTAATATTTACATTTGATAGAAAAACCAAAGTTATTTCATATCATAAAAAATGAACAAACTTTTTAGACAAATAAGATGACAAAGTGTCTGAGGAAGTTCCGCTAAGTCTGTACTATAAGGCTAGTTCTACTTTAAGCAGATTAAAGTGCCATTTTAGTTCGAAAAATGGAAAAATCAATTTTGGGAAGAGTTCCAATTTTTTGTAGAATGAAGGCCAAATTGTCACTGTATCTCTAGAATACTGTGGACTGAATCAGAGTCAGTTTTACAGATCTGGTGTAAACATGAGATCATCTATTTCTGTAGACAAAACATCGTCCACCGAGGTTGGTGTCAGTTGGAACACCTCGTGTAGTAGATTAATCGCACAGAGATGTGAAGCATCGCTTTCAGCATTGGTCGCCGCAGCAATGTTCGCGTCCGTTGTTACCTGTGTGCCTGTAGATCTTTCTCGTACCTCAGCAGCAGCCGGAAGCGTCTGTGAGATCTCAATGAATGCTGACATCAGAATTGGCAGCCTCTGGGGACAACACAGAGCATGGGCCGTTATCGGGTCCAGCAGAGTATCGATATCCGTTGGCATATCCGATGGATATGTTAGACAGGTGTCCAACATGCATTCTACACCGCATAGCAGGCATCGTAGAACAGGTAAGATGCAAGCTTGCCAGATTGGTCTGAATGACAGGAACCACGTGGTATTAAGGTCCCGTAGACGAGTTATGCCCAAAAGCTGTACTATTTGCTCACAGCACTTTCGTTCAAGGAGAGCTTTCTCCATTTCGCTCGGAGTGATGTCTGCGAATAGGCTGGCCATAGCGTAATAGCAGGAAGAGAAATAGAATTCTGGCAACAAGTGCTAGAATTAATGGTATGCCACCAAACACCGAATGTGCAAAGTTCGGGATGATTCCGAGTATTGCCTGGAAAGGTGCTAACAGACCGTTACAGATGCACTTAAATACATGTACAATTCCTGTTGTATCAGACATGTTAAAGATACGTCCTATCATTTCCACGAAATGTATAGGGCAGTTTGTACGTATTAAAGTCTGTATCTCAGCCAAAGTCTTTGCTACTTGTAGATCATAGGTTTCTTTGGCCGAGGTCAAAGGCACTGTTTGTTGTAAAAGCATGGCTTTCATTCTGCTCAAAGTATCAAATCTTATAAAAGAGACGTTCAGCGAAGGCCATAGAGGCGACTCCCTGACTGTGTCTATTGGGGCAAACAATACTTGCATACAGCAAGTGACTCTGGAGTTGACCGTTACTAGATATGGGATGCCTGGCAACATGCCACAGCAACTTTGATCATTCAACATGAGGTAACTCCCATTAGAAAGTTGTCCAAACGTTGGATTAATCACAGCAGCTGGTGAACCCTGCTGATGGCAAGACAAATTTGCCACTGAGCCATTACAAGCCCCGTGTAAAGAAATGTCCCGACATATAAGCGAACCACTTAGTGCACGTTTACAGTTTGTACCGCTCAAGAACACTTCACGATCCCCACTCCAACATCTATATGTATACGGTAAATCCCAAGATGTCTTAATGTATTCCTTACCCAACCTTTCATATTTGCCTGCTTGCATTTGTTTGAGGCAATACTGAAACTGAAAAGTAGACACAGGTAGTGTGATTTTGCCATGAATAAGCCATTCTGTAGCCGGTTTTTCTGCCACTGTGAATGGTAACTTTTCCAGTTTTTCAATGCCCAGCACTGTATACCTTGCTCCTCTTTGTGCCAGTTCGATCTGTTTATCAGTGAGATTGTATTCTGCAAACAGAGCCGTTGTGTTGATAAAACGCCAAGGCACATAGCCCGCTCGCAAAGATTGCAGCGTCCAGCTTAATAACACAATAGAACGTAATTGAGATTGGCCTTGTTGTAACATCGCCAAATCTTGTTCCAGTATGTCGATAGCAAAGGATACAATGCCGTCCAGTGAATATATTCTGGAGGCCAAAGTTGTTAACCCATTGTCGACCACAGAGAGTGTTTTCTCTAAATTAATACGATCAAGTTCATGTATTCGTTCTGCGGCCTCTATCTGTGACACCTTCCATGCTTCATTATAAGCAGCATAAATGCCGGCATATATGAAACGTTTTTGACGCGGTTTTCTTGGTCCAAGCAAGAATTCCCTAAGGTCTGCGTCTTCTATAAGTAAGGATAAGTGTTGTTTCACATCCTGTAGTGTAGGTTTCTGCAGCCAATCGATGCATAATTTCCCTACACTGTATGTTGTTACTACCCCCGGATGTTGTCTTTGGACATATCTTGGGTCTGGCCTATGAATAGTAAAGCCCTGAGTTTTATTCAGGAATCTTTCCTGACAGTTGTTCGTGTCTGTGGGCCAGATCAACCATTTTTTCCAATGAGGATTAGATCTGTTGAGTTGTAGTATATTGTCAACTGTAACCGCTGCCTGTGTATTGTTATCACTTGTAGGTGTTGGTACAGAAGGATTTTTCATCTCTTTGATCTTGGCTAATCCAAGACAAGACGTTTGTTGGACAGTTTCATTCAAAAACATTATTTGTTCAGGGATCATACATGCTCTAAATAAAGCTTCTATCCCCTGCACTTGCCATTCTTTAGTACCCCAGACTGTTTTTATGTCTATCGTGTCTTTCCATAAGTCGAAACCCTGTCTAGACAGATGGGCAATAAATGTTGTAGAATAAATCTGTTTTGTATTTGTTAACATAATTTTCAGTCCTGTTTTGTTTACATTTTTATAGTAAAACGTTTCTGGATCAGATGTATTGTATCCTGAAAAATATGGAAACTTGTTAGCAAATGTTTTTGAACTACCGTGTGGTGGTGTAGGACAATGCTCCCATTGGTTAAACATATACACATTTCTAGGGTATGCAGATCTATGCAAATAATGATGACCATAGTGGTTATAGCAATACAGCTTTTCATAGTCTGATGAACCCTCTAAATATTCATTTCTAGAAAATGCAGCAGATTTTTCTAGGTCAAACATTATATCATTAACAGTCTCAAAGTCCCAATCATCAGAGTAGGCACTGGACGAAATGAGATCACTTAGTGAAATTTTAAACAAATGTGGAATGTTCAATTGTTCCGTCGGACCGAATATATCAAAATCTGTTTCGTCCCACACTATACCATCCTGTATAGGAACAGCTGTGATGTTCACTGTTGAAAAGTCTCTTGCTTCACGATGGGAAGATTTATGAGGTTTCAAAAGTAAGTTCACGTCTTTACCTTCAGTGTTTACATGGATGTATCTGCCACTTATAAGCACGCTCACAGTTGTAACCAAAGCTAGCCAGAGCAGGAAAACAAAAAGTCCAGATGTAATCCAGAGTTCAATCAATGGAGAAACCAAATAAGTCTTTTTCAGAAAGCGAAGAAAGTCTTGTACTTGCTGTTTGAATTTCAATGATGCTGGCGTTGTTTCAGGTTCACTTGGATCTTCTGAGAACGTATCAAAGTTAATGAAATAGCCAGAAGCAGTTCTGTCAATTGTTGGAATTGCATCAGGATTTGTAGAAATCGCTGGAACCAGTTGATCACGTGCTACGTTGGTGTAGACAGGTGTATTTGGACGAACTGTTACTTGAGTTTCAAGAGGTATGAGTTCCATAGCATTGTTGCTCAGTCCTTCATCTGTTACTGCTGAATTTTCGATTGTTATCAGTCTTTCAGTCTGAACCTCTTGGATAGTAGTGAGAGGAGTGCGTCTGCTACTAGGTCGGAGTCCACGAGGCCTACTATTTAGTATTGGCCACATACTGTGGTTTGATGAGGTCGATGGACACAAATCTTTTCTCCTTTCTTCCAGCAAGGGGTGGCAGTAGTACTGTTCTTGTTCCTTGAACTGCTAGGACAGGTACTGGTTGTCTGTAAGAAGGTCCAAATTCCTTCTTGTCCGCAATTTTTTCTCTGACTAGATCCCCAATTTTTGGAATCCAGACAGGCCTTGCTGGGACCGCCAGTTTTTCCCCAGTGGTGGTTGGCTGTAGGAATACGTTGCTTTGTTTCGTTCTTAGCTCATTCAGTTCCTGTAAAACAGCCAAACGATCTTTGATATCAAACGTTTTATTTTCCACCACTGTGCCTACGTCATCGAGATCTGGTACCCACATTCTTGTCCCAAATAGGACCTCATATGGAGTGACCCCCCCCTAGAGAACTTCCTGGCAGGTTGTTCAATGAGCGTTGGACCCCATTAAGATGTTTGACCCACCCATCACCCGAACCTAATACCCTAGCTGTTATAGACTGCTTTATGTCCCGGTTTTTCCTTTCCACAACCGAATTTCCCTCAGGATGGAATGGAGAGGAGTACTGCAATGCAACGCCCAGACTGGCCATGGCTTCTTTGTAAGCCCGAGAGCTAAACGCAGGGCCCTGGTCAGAATGTAGCGTGCCTATTGCGTATGTGCCGATAAAGACTCGCAAATCTTTTATAACAGTTCGAGCGTCAGCCGAGCGCTGAGGCCATATCCATAGGAACCTTGATTCAGTATTTGTGGGATTGCATTTGTCCAGAAGGACGCATGCGCGTAGATAGTCTAATGCTGTCTAACAGTGGTGTCTGTACAGTGCAGTTACATGTGTAGCATGGTGTCTGGTGGCTTTCTCGCTGTAATTTACAGTCTAAGCAGTTATTGATGAATATGTGAATTTCTGTATTCATTCCAGGCCACCAGTACATCTCTTTTAACGCCAAAATTGTTTTAGAGATCCCTTGATGTGACAGACCCTCCCCCAAATGTGTTTCATAAATCAAAGCTGCTCTACGTTCCATGTTTGGAATTACCCTATCCCCCACTCCAGGGATTCGAGCAAAAGGAACGTTGTTCGCATCAATTACATAAGAGTACTTGAGTGGAAACTTTTTTGGTAACGCTGCACCACTGCCTTTGCTTGTAGCATTGACAGCCAACATTATCTCACTGTCTATTTTTGTTTGTGAACGAGTGATCGCAGCTACGGAAGCCGTCTGAACAGCCCCCTTTGCGGCTTCGTCAGCCAATGAATTCCCTGCAACGTGAACGCCATCACGTTGATGACTCAGTGTGTGGATCACGTGAGCCTTTGGTAGTTCGTTTTTCAACTGAACTACTTGTTCCCAAAGCGTTTTGTGCTTTATTGTGCTACCTTTCGCATCTTTGAACCCGTTTTCAAGCCAGTTTTGTATATATTCATTATACGACTGCACACAGTAAAAAGAATCGCACACGATTAGTGTGGGGAATTCGCGATCTGTACTTTCAAGTGCCAGTTTAAATGCTTGTAGCTCAGCTCGCTGAGCTGTACAATCTCCTAGAGATTGAGTTTTTGTGACCATAGGTCTGAAGATGCCATCTCGCATGCGACCTTTAACGATTGCACACGCTGCACAGTAAGCTTGCTTACCCCCTGTTGCGGGTTGTGCGGATCCGTCAGTGTAAATTATGAATTCGTACTGATTGAGAGGCAGAATTTCAGTGGGCAGAGGACATTCTTGTTCATATTGCAGGAATGCTTGTGTTTTTAAATCAGGATCAAAAACATATTCAACATCTGTTGCAGCAAGAGAATTAACCCATTGTATCCATCTTGGATGTAATGCTTTAGCATTTGGAATGCTTGTTTTTGTGACCGCTTCTAATGCAGGCACTGGGGTAATGACAATAATGCGTTTCCCTTGGGCTGGAGCTCTTTCTTTTGCTACAGCGGTTTGAACTGCTGTCAGAATTTTTTCAGTTGAACTGAAGCGCATTTCCGCTTGTGTGTACAAATGAGATTTGTATGCAATTGGTATTTTCTCACCCTCATTGAAGGTTAAGTATGTGAATCCGTATTGACCCGAAATTATTCGGATCACCAAATTGCGTTGACTTACGCGTGTTTGTAAGTGATTTGTTGCTTACATGTTAGCCTGTAGCGAACGCAAGATTTCTGTGTGTTCTTGTGTCCAATTCTTGATTGAGTAATCAGGTTTGATTAATGCGTAGAGAGGTTTAACCCTTTCTGCATAGTTTAGAATATAAGTTCTATCAAAGTTTAGGAAACCCATGATAGATTGTAAGTTTTTTTGCATTTTTGGAGGTTGAAGCAGCGCACATTTCTCTAGAAAGTTAGCTGCCAAGCTCTTGCCTTCACTTGAAAGCTCATATCCCAGAAATAGGACATTGAGATGGGCAGTTCGGGACTTTTTAAAGTTGAACTTGTAGCCCTCAGAGGCGAAGCCCAATATAATGGTGCTTACCCTGTTCAAGTGTTTGTCCAGGTCATCGTCTGTCAGATAGATGTCATCTACATAGGACAATGCCTCATTGTCATAAATTTGTAGAAACTCTGTTACCCTCGCTGAGAATAAACCTGGGCTATTCTTGAACCCTTGTGGGAGTCGACAAAAGTGACGCTGGGTCCCCATTATGGAGAATGCTGTTAAGTACCTGCTTTCAGGTGCTATGTTTTGACAAAAGAAACCATTTGAGATATCTAATGTGGTTTTATATTTTTTACGCACAATGTTATTCATTAATGCAGTGCTCTGTGCATTTTGCACTGCAAATGTTTTACAACAAGTGTTTAAGTGTCTGTAATCCAAAACTAGACGATAGGTATTGTCTGGTTTGGAGACAGGAAACAAAGGATTGTTCATTGAGGAGGTGCATGTTTCAATCACCCCTTGGTATTCAAGTTGATCTAAGATCTCCCTGACCTGTTTTTTAGCTTCTTGCTTTATTGGGTACTGCCTTTGTGCAGTTGGTTCATGTTTCAGATGTATTTTATGGTGAGGTGAGTCCTCATCCCATCCTACATGATTTTTATATAATGCTGGGGCCTGGGCTACTGCCCATTTCCTGGCATATGTATATTTTAGATGAATTGGAATCTGGTTGGAGAAGGCAGGCATAATAATGTCCTCGCCATGTGGGCATTCCCTGACAAATTGTGGTGGCCAGTCTTTTTCTGCTAGAAGTATGTCATAGCCCCTTGAAAGTTTTTCCCAAAAGAGTGCTTTTACCTGTCTAGGTTTGTCTCCCTCCATTCGGAGTGTTATTTCATATAACCTTTGTGGAGTACTAACCCTGGTGTCTACAGTCTCTACTGTGATGTACTCATTCAAGTCCACTATCTCCAGAAGTTCCTTCAGGTTCTGGCGAGCTATTGTGACTTCTGCTGCACTGTCCAACATTGTCTGAGCCCATTCTCCGTTCTTGAGTTGTGTTCTCAGTATCCTCGGCATGTCTGATCTTCAGACCTGCTACTTTCTTTTTGGAAAATTGAGGTTTTGTGTTATTTTTTGGAGCGTGTTTATCTTCTTTGGACTTCACGCGTTCTTCTCTATGTTCTGTCCGTCCTCTTCTTTCCGAAGTCTGTGATGAGATCTGAAAGGGACGAGAGGAACGTGTATCAGTATCTTGATACCTGTCAGGTTTTCTTAAATTATCCCTATTCCTGAGGCTATACCTCCTTTCAGAGGGCTTCTTTTGAGGAGACCTACCTCGGGATTGAGAATGTTTTTCCTTTGAATTTTGTTTATTAGTTTCCCACTTCTTTTTAGAAGATGTAGGAGTTTGTTTAATTGAGTCCTTCTCAGGACTTTCAGATAGTTTTGGCTTCACTGGTCTTCCACCCAAACTATCTCTGCCTAATTCTGCATAAGATTGTTCAATTATTCTGGGTAGTTCAGTTTGATGTTCTGTAACATCGAATTCCCTTAATCGTTGGCGGATCGCCACTGCTGCTGCCTCCCCTTTAATATTAGATAATATTATTGTTGAGACCTGGTCGAAATTTTTCAGTAATTTCATACCTAAATTCAGAGCAGGCTCTGCCCTGTATTCATTTTGAATTTGTTTCAGGACATCAGGTATTACTGCAATTGATGGAATACCATGTGTTTTAGTATAGATGGCAGCAAAGACTGAGCCCCAAGTGGTACAGTCTTCCAGTTGTGGTGTGATCCCCATCGGGTAAACTGATTGTTAGGATTCTATGTTTCTCATACGGGCTAGTATTTGGAAATACTGCTTCTATTTGAGTAATTTTTTGAGCTATCCAGAATGGAATTTGCTCACATTTTGTGGGCATTTTACCCATGACTGAGTAAAGAGTCTGTGGTGTAATTTTTAGTGTAGTCCCCTGATGAGGGGTCTGATTTGGAGGTGTTAATGGTGGTTGGACTGTGAAAGTCCGCATGACATATTGGACCAATTGTCTGTAGATTTTTATTAACTCTGTAAGTTGAGTAAGTAATTCCTCGTCTGACATCTCTTCAATGTCAGGATGAGGTGTGTAGCTGGCTAGAATAGGCCATGTTGCTCCTGGTCTACCTAGTGGACCGAGCCTGGTAATGTTTTTGTGATGTTTTAGGGTGCCTTTAAACCAGAGCTGATGCTCCTGGTATGTTAATGGAATTTCAATATCCTCGAAAGGAATATATTCCTCTCGTGGTTCATCTTCTTTATAGAAGTGAAACACTTTTGTTACTGGATTTGATTCTGGGAATACTATCCATGAATAGAATACCTCTGTCTGAAAAGATTCATGTGCCTCTATCACGAAAACTGCTCTACCGCCTCTTGGTGGTAGATCGTGTTTTATAAGTTTTAGAGTGATGGCTCTTCTTAAGTTTGGATGGATGTCTATAACACCCTCCTCGGTTTCATTTAAACCTGTAAAGTTAAAAGCTGTTACGACTGGGTCAGCCGCAGCTCCACCGGTTTCGGTGTTATTGTCCCCGTTGGTGGACATTTTTGTTTTTTGAAAAATGTAGAACAAGTTTCAAGGAAACAAAAAGATAAGGTGCACAATATTTTGGAACACTGTATCCTTCAACGTTGAGCAAACCAAACAGCTATATATATAGGGTGCTTCCATATTTTGCTGTGGCGGATACTTAACCCTGCCCACTCCAGACGTCTTTTGGAGTATATGGGTAGGGGTCTCTGAGAGAAAAAGCACAGCTGAGTTACTCCGTATCTAGCGTTAAATTACTGCCTTACCAAACCGTTGGGCGCCATGTAGTGTAGCTCCTATTTCCCTAATAGGCTCTGCGCATTGGAATAATATCCCCTATAGGTTTGACATAGGACTAAGGTCAGTATGTCCCTATCGAGTATATTAAACTTAATTACTTGTGCCAGCTAGCTCAGAGGCCACTAGAAACTCCTTGGATAACAAGAAGGGAGTAGTTTCTGGCAGCC
Organism: Calotriton arnoldi; assembly: GCA_963921515.1. Lineage (NCBI taxonomy): Eukaryota > Metazoa > Chordata > Amphibia > Caudata > Salamandridae > Calotriton > Calotriton arnoldi. Next base: position 110,427 of record CAWUFW010013082.1, read on the forward strand.
GCAAAACATGACAACTTTGTTTCCCTTTAGAATCAGAACGTGTCCCAGAGTCGTGGAAACAATAGATAACCGTTTCACTCAGCTCAATCGTGCATGCTTAGTTTTCCTCAAAGTTACACAGAAAGAATAGACGGGCGTTTCAATAAAAGGATTTATTGAACAGTCTTGTTTCTTGTGTAGGTGATATGTGCTGTTACGATCACAAGACAGTATGCAAGATAAATAATGTACAGCGTAAGCAGTAGAAATAAATAGTACTGCAATAGCATTATCTTTAGCAGATATTCATTTACATAAATAACACAAACTAAAAATGCGAGTACTCGTACGATGCGTTTCTAAGCTAGTTCTACCCCAATGTACCTAATCTAACCTAGGTGTAGGGAGAGGTATGAAGTAGGTGAAGTATTCCTTACTACGGTATACTAAGAGTATGTTTCGCCTAGTATGTCTAGTATGCCAAGAGTCCCTCTAGGTCCTAGTCAGCTCCATACCTTAAGAATGAGAGAGGTGGGAATCTCTTGCCAGACTCGAACTCCAACACCCCGCAAGCGAAGTCAGATCACTGGAAGCTGGACTCTCTGCGTGCAGGGATGACAGCGTCTTCTCAGTGCGTCAGGCCGGGATACGGGCTCCTCTGAAGTCGAGGTCTCTAGTTTACAAGGGCTAGGGAAGGTATATTTATACTTGAGAGGTACCTCAGAATGTTAGCATTGACGTGAATCGGACAGCGGAAGACGTCATGATTGAACCCCTAAGGAATAATGGTTCATGCATAATAAATGAGTCCTTGAAGAAATCAATAGTCCTGTGCTAGGGAAACTCCCGAAGCCTAAGGGTCTGTTCTTCAAGAACTCGTTGTGACGTTAGGGTGGACGGATGTAGGAGACCATGCCTGTATTTGGAGTGCAAGGTTTAATGCCTAAATAAGGCCTGGGATTTTATGCCTATATAAGGGTAGGTCGAATTGTGCCTATATAAGGACATGATACAGGAAAGCCCGTGTATGGACACCCTAAGAGGAATACAACACTGGTGATTAGAATCATACCAGGGACAGTGGGTTTCACGTACTTAACCTTTAACGAAGGTGACACAGTACCTATTGCATACAAGTCACATCTTTACACTTCGGCAGAGATGCGATTTTCCTCTGTGGAGAAAGTTTTGACAGCAGTGCAAATGGCAATTCTAAAGGAACGCGCACTGGCACAGGAAAAACGCATTTTGGTGGTAACACCATATCCTGCCCTTGAGGCAGTGACGAAGGCAAGTGTACCGAACTCTAAAGCTTTGCACCCCCGTTGGATACAATGGGCTACATCTCTGACGTCCCCGGACGTCACGTTTATCTTTGATTCTTCACTTCAGACACAGGAGTTTTTACAGTATGAATTTGTTCATCCTCCTCCTCTGTCTTTGCTACCGCTTGAGGAGTACGAATGTATAATCTATACCGATGGTTCGGCACAACCGGCCACGGGTTCCAAGCATGCTTATTCAGCAGCATGTGCTATTGTTGCAGGTACTATGGTGAACGGTGAGTTCAAACAGACTGTAGTGCATACTCAGGCACTAGGAGACAGTACTGCACAATTGGCCGAGCTGCGCGCTTTGGTGCTCACCCTTGAGTTCGCTAATCCAGACGTGACAACTCTTATTGTGTGCGACTCTTACTACTGTGTTCAGTCTTTCAATGACAATCTATTCTTTTGGTCACAAAAGGACTATAGAGATGCTAAAGGCAGTACATTTAGCATAAAATGCTTTGGGTTCGAGTTGCAGATCTAAAACAACGTCTGCCTCTCACACAGGTGATTCACACCCTTGGCCACCAGCGTGTGGGCACACACGCTGTCGGTAACGGTTTGGCAGATGAAGCTGCCAAATCAGCAGTAGCCACGTGCACAGTAGCAGCAGTTACAAGATCCATGACTAAAATCGATAAAGATATTTTGGCAGCTATTGCTGCGACAAAAGAAGGTGCTAATTACCCACGGGGTTTCCCTTCCAAATACTCTTATCAATTAGGTCCCGAACAGGCTCCTTACGTAAGAATTCCAGACGTTGGTGATCAGCTGATTCCCAACGCGGACCGCAGACTTTCCTTGACAACTGCCGCACACGAAGGCATGGCTTCGGCTCATGCTGGCGTGTCTGCGATGGTTTCCATCTTGCAGCAGCGTTACTGGTGGCGTGATTTATATAAACAAACCCGTACTTATGTGCTTTCTTGTGACGTTTGTCAGCAAATTAAGCCTTCCACGGTTACGAGGCCACCACAGACACCGCTCTGCATTTCAAACAGACCTTTTGGGTGTGTTTACCTGGATCACTGCGGTCCATTTTCTTCTGACACTGCATATAAGTACATCTTGGTTGCAGTGGATTCGTGCACACGTTTCATCTGGGTCTGGCCACAACGGAGTGCTGACGCTCGAAATGTCATCAGGGATTTGCGTGTCTTTGTGGGAATTTTCGCCTGCGGCACCTTCCATTCTGACCAAGGTCCAGCGTTCGCCTCTAAGGCTTACAGGGACGCAATGGGTTCACTGGGGGTGCAGGTGAAATTTTCGTCTCCATATCGGCCTGAGGGCAATTCGATTGTTGAACGAATGAACCGTGACTTAAAGCAATCCTTGACAGCTAGAGTCTTAGGTACTGGCAGCAACTGGCTGGCCCACTTGTATACTGTACAACGTGCACTTAATAATCTCCCTAGAAGACCTCTGGGTGGGCGGACCCCATACGAAATGCTCTTTGGCATAAGAATGTTTGTGCCTGACCTTGATGGTCTAGACATGGCGGCGCAATCCGCAATCTTTGATGTAGATAACCATTCTACTATGTTACAGGACTTACAAGAAGCCCGAGACAAACTAGCAATCGAACATTTACCTTCAATCACAGACGCTGTGCTGCAGATTCCGGTTGCCGGCTGGCTTCCGAAAGTTGGAGACCTGGTCCGAGAGAAGGTGGAGAACAAAAAAGAATTTGGCCCCTCTTATCGTGCACCGGTTCCAGTCCTTGGCTTGAAGGGTACTCGTACAGTCATCTTACCACCGCTTCCTGGTCGCAAGGAAAACAGATACATCTCAGTGGAAAATGTCAAGTTACAACATCTGGCCGATCCTGAATAGTGTAACACCAGCGGTCTCTTGTCCGGTCATTTCCAGGACAAATGTTTGTGGCTTTCCAGCCCGAACGGTCACTGATGTTGCCATTGAGATGGTAGATTTGCCTGATCGCCTGCTCGACTACCCGGATTCCCCCTGCAACGAGGAGACCGAGTATACCTACCCCGCCACCGAGTCCGTGGCTTATCTGCCAACGACGCCACTGAGCCCAACACGTTATTCTTTTGACTCAGATTCCACCTCAGCACTTATCCCGTCCAGATTCAGTATTTTTGTATCCTGGTTCAGAGACAATTTTTTAATTCCCCCATGGACATACATCTGATTGGTACTATTCCTGATTTTTCTGTTCATGTCCCTTGGCTTTGTGACAGTTTTTTTCTTGCTCATCAATGGTCACTATTTACCCGAACGCTCTGCTGTGAACTATGTCACTGGAACTTTGGCTCCGCATTCTTCATCTCACATCATGAAGCGTGGCCACACATTTGTGAACATTTCAGCTTTTCCAGTTGCTGATGGCATTGTATGGGATGCAGTAAATTTCCAAATTCATGGACCAACCGAGATTATTAATGTGCCAAATGTCCTCCGTGTTTCAATGGGTGATGTCGTAAAAAGTAATATTCATTCTGACGATTGGGATGTGCATGCCGTTGAATCGTTATTTTCTGATTTGAAATATTATGCTGCTTTTAATGCTGAGGATTTATATTTAAATTCTGCAAGTTATGCCGACTTATATTGTTACCAACATTGGGGCAACCACTTTCTCCATAAACCCAGTACCCTTCGGGGTCCTTTTAATTATACCCAATGGGAACATTGTCCGACCCCTTTGCCAGGTAGCTCCCAAACTCTTAGACATAAGTTTACTTATTTTACAGACTTTAATAGATCGAACCCTGGGTCCTATTATTTTAAATTGAACACTTCGTCCACTCAGAAAATTATGTTGACCCACACTAAATTGCTGTATTCTGGTTCCTTTTTGAATGCCTTAGCTGTGGGTGGGTATGAACATTGGCGGACACCATGATTTAAAATCTATCTGGGGCTCCAAAGCATGGCAGGTACAAGGCACAGAAGCCTTGCACCGTGCTTGCCTCATCCCGGCCCAGATTTTATTTTTGGATCAAACCATCTATCAAACAACGTGTTGGGGTTTGGCTACTTCCAAACAATTAAATGCACCTTCCATTCCTGTATTGTCTTCCACTCTCAACGAGAGCTTGCTTTTCAATATTTCCATTGTAACTTTGCAAGCTTTGTTCCAGAACAATTCGTTCAACATGTCTACGTTTGTTCAGTCACCCTAGTTGGCTTGGCCCATAGCATCCAATGCCTGCCAACTGCGTTTTCATGACACAGATCCTGGTTATAAACAGGATAGGCCGGACCCCAGGTTTTCTGACTCTCGTACTGTTACAACATATTCTGTTGGTAAATTATGTAAACAGTGGTTGCAGCACTCTTCCTGAGATTCTGTTAAACAACATTTATCCCTCTTATCAGGCAACATTGATCTGTCCGACTTTGTTCTGGGGCCTCGTGGTCCTCGACCAAAGAGATTCATTTATGAAACTTATAATGAACTCTGGAAGCTTTCGCAAATTGAAGCTGCTTCCCGTCTTCGGGAAATAGATCAAGCAAATCTAGAAAAAGTGCTTGCTGTTGTTGACAATAGTATTAATACCCTGTCTTCCCGCATTTACACATTAGAGAATATTGTTTCATCTGTTGTTGATATTGTACAAGATGATGTTTCTGTGTTATATCATGGTCAAAATCAATTGCGTTCGGTAATGCAGTTTGCATGGACTTTGCAAACACTTAAAATGGGTAAAGTTCCTTGGCACTTTTGAACACCTCTGCCTTATTCTTACCTTTTAATTTGACTGAAAAACAGCGGTTCATGTCCATGAAAGATGCAGCATACACTCTATTACATATCGAAAGAATAGAGCCCTTACCATTCTCTGTTGCGGAATTAGATTCTGCTGTGTGGCTAGTACACGGGGTTACAGCTTTGCCTTTTTCTTTATTTGAGTTCAGCTCCTGCATGAAACATTATCCTGTCGGTTGTTTTCAGCCTTTAGGAAGTGCTTTCCTGCATGAGCTTTGGTCCCTGCCTTTCATGTATAAATGTCTTAGGGACGGGAAGGAAGTTTTTCTCATGGGGGAGTCATAAGATTCTACTATGGGTCATTCCCTTGTTTGTAAACACATTAAATTGCACGGAGCTTGTAATGTTTCGGCTCCGAATCTTGCTTGTGTTCTAAAGGGCATTCCTGCTCCTTCTATCTCTCCTACTTTCACTGTGCTTGCAAATGGTAGCTATCTCCTTCTAAATAATCAGGACTGCTGTGGCATGCTTGCCGGTATACCCTATATTGTAACAGTTTCCCACAGAGTTGTCTGCTGCAAAAATGTGCTTTTTCCTCCCCCGCACGGCATCGTAGATAGTTCCATTTGGCCTTCCATTCCGACTTTGAAGGCGGATTTCAATAAATTGAGCAGAATAAAGGCACTATTATTGAATCAGGAAGTTATGCTCACGTCCGCCCGGGAGACATTCGTTCTCCAGGTGGCGAGTACTCACAGTGAAATACAGGCCCTGTTGAACACCAAGCTCCCACAACATTTCGGTGAATTAATTCACCGTGTTTTCAATGCTTCACGCACCGAAGGTCTTGTGCACTTTTTTAAAGGTGTGGGTTCTGGCCTTGTTACCTCCTTTCAAGCTATTTTTGGTGTAATACCGGCTTTTATTCATTTAATTTTTTCCAGCGTCTTTGGCGGCTTTCCGTTGATCCTCGCCTTGGCAGCTGGTATATTGCTTTTGGTCTGTTTACTACGCAATGGCTGCACTTCCTGGAGCCCACCTCGACCACAGATGCCTTCGGGTGCTCCGTGAATGCCTCCTCGCCGGCTTCGGCGTCCTGCCATTGGCGACACTTGGTGTATCCTATAGACTTTCTTTTCGCTTTGCGTATTTCACTTGCGTGCAACCTGTGATGTCTTGCATCCGATGTCCTTTCTCGTGGCCCTTGGATTATTGCCTCTCCAATACGTCTCTGTCTCGCCCGGATTTTGTCCAGTTGGTGGGTCCCTTAGAGGCCCATGAACGGGACTGTTCCGGTCCTGGCTACATGGCGCGTGCGGCTGCACTTGGAATTTTGGCACAATGGGATATATGGGCGGCTGCTCAGAATCTCCTACAACAAAGTTATATTGAGTATCACGCAAGTTGTCCCGCAATGCTGTTCGCTACTACCTCTTGCGAGGAACATGAATGCAGTTTTGATTTGTTGAACTGGATGGCATCTCTTTTTTCTGGCAATTCCAACGATGTCCTCTTGGAAGGTGTGGCATTTTTCTGCACTTACACTCTTTTTGATTAGGGGGTCTCCACGTTCAGCGTCCTGCCCCACTGGAATTTTCTGTTCTGTGTTTTTGTTCTTTCAGTCCCTGTTATTGTCCTTCATTGGGGACTATTCCGAAACAGACTTTGCCATTCTGCTCCATCTATTTGAACTCTGCATTCGTCCTATGTCTTCACCAATGAACTGACCAGGGGAGGATGTAGTGTGGTTTGTGGACTCATGGACTGCATTGCTACGTTAGCTTAGGCCTGGCTGCCATGATGCCTCTTTGCGCACGTTACTTTGTGCCTTTGTTTTCCAGCCTCTGCTATTTTAGAACTGCTTGCCTTTCACCTTTCCTCCTGTTCCCTTTGGGTTGCGTCTGCACATCATGTACAAGGTCGAAAAACAATGTCCCTTGTTCTTGCTGATCTGGTCAGGCCCTCGCACTTAGACATAACACAGAATGCAGCTGCACTGGAGAAATTTGTGTGCTTTTAATATTGTGATTTCAATGTCAGGGGCACTTGGAGAAAAACCTTTCCAGGGAGAAGAGCTATGCTTCTCTGATGATGTAAAACTTGCATCTAGATATTGAGGTATGAGGGTCTGCCTGACAATGCCCAGAGGTCTTCTGTTTTTATAATAAACTAGTTATTAGCACGGGGAGGGTGGTAAGGCCATTTAGTCCTATATCCACTGTCTTTATAAAATGCTTTCCCCGTTTGTATTCTATGGAATTGTAACTATGCTTATTATTTTATTCTTATGCATTATGCTGGCATGTGTACTGTATCTTAGAGCACAATAGTTGAAATAAACATTTAAACTATACAGTGTCTCTTATTACGCACGTTGTGGACAGGTATGAGTGAGTTACGAAAGGGTGTCCTTGCTCCCGCGAGTCCTGAGAGAGAGACCGTGGTCTGGGTTGTCTAATCATTGGTAGCTGCGCTGCTAATGAGACGGTAATGCTAGTCGGGTTGGGATTGTGGGTACTAAGGTGTATGGTTGGCTCACCACTATACTCTGAGGTCCTATTATCCTGTGCATAGCTCTGTGTATGTGCAGAATCCCTACAACAGTCCACGTACGTGCGCCATGAAACACTTCAGCTTAATCATTTAAAAAAAACAAGACGCATTTCAAGTCGCTGTGCTATATAAGTTTAATTACAGACGGGGTGATTCAGAATTTTCCCGTAAATTTGCCTTACTCCTGAAAATTGTATGACATTGTTCTGCATTCTGTCCATCAACTGTTGTTTTTGCATTTGTCACCCCGAGTGGGGCGGGTATGCCCAGACGTGGGTCCCGTGCTCTCCATGCCACTGGAATCAAGCTATCCTGGCTGAAGAGGGGTGAAACCCCGAAACCGGTCCTAGGATGCTTGTTTCCAGTCCAGGGAGGACCTGGCTTGGCAGTTCGGGCTGGACTGTTCCCATGAGGCACAGGGTCAAGACTGATTTGCATATGGCTGGGTTCAAACTGGAATGGCATGGTGAGCAAAAAACGATGGATTTAGGCCCAGATCTCTGTACTGGGGTGAATGTATGACATTGTTCTGCATTCTGTCCATCAACTGTTGTTTTTGCATTTGTCACCCCGAGTGGGACGGGTATGCCCAGACGTGGGTCCCGTGCTCTCCATGCCACTGGAATCAAGCTATCCTGGCTGAAGAGGGGTGAAACCCCGAAACCGGTCCTAGGATGCTTGTTTCCAGTCCAGGGAGGACCTGGCTTGGCAGTTCGGGCTGGACTGTTCCCATGAGGCACAGGGTCAAGACTGATTTGCATATGGCTGGGTTCAAACTGGAATGGCATGGTGAGCAAAAAAACGATGGATTTAGGCCCAGATCTCTGTACTGGGGTGAATGTATGACATTGTTCTGCATTCTGTCCATCAACTGTTGTTTTTGCATTTGTCACCCCGAGTGGGACGGGTATGCCCAGACGTGGGTCCCGTGCTCTCCATGCCACTGGAATCAAGCTATCCTGGCTGAAGAGGGGTGAAACCCCGAAACCGGTCCTAGGATGCTTGTTTCCAGTCCAGGGAGGACCTGGCTTGGCAGTTCGGGCTGGACTGTTCCCATGAGGCACAGGGTCAAGACTGATTTGCATATGGCTGGGTTCAAACTGGAATGGCATGGTGAGCAAAAAAACGATGGATTTAGGCCCAGATCTCTGTACTGGGGTGAATGTATGACATTGTTCTGCATTCTGTCCATCAACTGTTGTTTTTGCAAAATTCAGGAGCAGGTCACACTGCTGTCCAGCTTTACAAAAATGTGTGAAGCACAGGGCTACATAAAAATCAGCAGTGCTGTGTTTACCTAAGGGAAGGCCACTGGAATTATGCGGCAGAGGAGCAGCAAATTATGTAACAGGGTTGACTAAATTATGTGGCAAGAAAAGGCAAATTATGCAGCTTAATGAGGCACTTTTTTATTGCATTATTTCATTATTTTGCAATTTTTACTCAAGATGATACTGCCTGGGTAAAGATTTCACCACATTAGTACGAGCTGAAGAACCAGATGCAGGAATAAGCAACTGAAAGATAATCAGTTAACCTTTGTGAAAAGCCTTGCACTGTGTGCCAACACATGTCGTGATCTTTTTAGTAACTTTTGATACGTTTGTTTTAGGAACTATTTTTGGGGGGTTAAAATCTGCAGTTTATGCAGCAGATGATGGTTTATGTGGCAAGTGCGGAGAATCCATAATTAGACGAAAAAAAGCCATGGCCGCAGTATTGCATAATGCCAGTGGCCCTGCCTTGGGGTAAAATGGCAGCACCATATTTACCAAGAGTTGCTCGCTAATGATGAGATCATTCATGTTCACCCAGACAAAACGCTGTTTCTGCAGCGTGGTGCCAAGGCAAGCCAGTGGTGAGCTGCGCACAATCTGAACATGAGGGACACCCTCCCGTACATATTTCTATGCGCAGACAAGTGCCTATGATTACATTGCATGGTGTGTTATTTTTTAACAGGGGTTAGGTGTAATAAATCGAGCAGATTTCTTTTTGCCTATTGTTTGACTCTGCTTTCAACTAGTGCAGGCATTTCATGCAAAGCTAGGTCATTCCACTTAAGTCCATCTAGCCTCGTGCGGAATCGTAGGGCGTTTGCAGAGTTTACGCAACTTTACATCCACTTTGCATATATTATCAGGTGCTTGGTTCCAGGCGAGCCGAAGCAGTTTTGTGGAGTGCTTGTGGCGATTTTTCAGCACCACACAAATCTTTTATCTGCAGAAGTTGATCGACACTGCCATTTGCACCACTTTGCACCACGTAGTGCCTCGCCCGTGCAAAGGTACCGACCCCTGGAGTAACGCAGAACTACTCACAGAATAGGCTGTGGGACTCAAACTCAGAAAGGCCGAACAGCAGAAGGTAACCTATTTTACTGAAATGCAGTGTAATTTCGGAGCCCCCCGCCCCCCCCCGAAAATGTTTCCTCCATGAAAGTGTGTTGGGGCTGGAGACCGGGAACTGGGGCGACATTTAGGGGGAGCTGCGATCTGCTTCTGTCCCACGTAAAGAATGCAGGCCCTGGTTTCTAATTATAAGATGCGTCCTTCCTGCGTTTCAAAAAAATGCTCTTTAATTAGGTCGGGCCAGGTGTTCACCTGCTTGTCTTATCAAGACCGCATTTGCATTTTATTGCCTGCTCTTTTCTCACATGAAGTCACAACCCAGCGACATTCCCGGCATATCTCTCGGTGCGACATCCCCCTCAGGGCGTGAGCCATTCCCTAGGATCCCGTAATTTCCCTTTTAAATGGCTCCTCGAAATCGGCACATTTCTCCAGACTCCAACCAGGCCTTTGTTTCGTAATACTTGGTAAGAAAACATTGCTGGGGAGAAAACTCTGTGGGTTGATGCATCTGCTGCTGAAATTGGAACCGGATTTTCGCTCATTTGACGGACAGCAGCATTAGAACGATAGGAATGAATAAATATAGCATATGTTGTTTATAGTGCCATGAAGTAACAACACTGTGCCGACAATTGCAACGTAACAGTTGATATTATCATAAACTCCTGGATTCGGAAAAAATAATGACCAGACTCCATAGTGCAAGATGAAACGACACAAAAGTAATAAGTACCCGCTAAAATAAATGACTTTACTGGAATTATATTTACTTTAAAGATGCTGCTCTGTTTTGCTTATAATAAGAAAACATGTTGCAGCTAAACACTGCAAAACTATAAAATATCTTGTAAAATTATATACTGGGGGGCAGATTTACGTTCCCTGGCGCATCCCTGCAAATCAGCAGGGATGCGCCAGGGAAGATGCGTCACGCAAGTTTGCCCTTGCGCCACCGCAGATGCGCCGCATTTACAATGCGGCGCATCGTGGCTCAAGGATAAGCAGATGCGTGTCGCTTGACGCAACTCCAGCACTGTTCCAACCTGCCCCATCTATAACATGGTGCGTCTCGCCTTACGCCTGCTTCAAGCAGGCGCAAGGTTTTGACGCAGCGGGGTCGGAAAAGTGACTGAGTGAAATCTTGTAGATTTCACCCAGCCACTTTTCCGAGGCGTTCCTGCACCGGAACGCCCACCCTGCGCCGGAACGCCCACATGAAACCTGACGCAGGTTTCATGTGGCGCAGGGCTTTACAACGTGACGCATCTCCCTAGATGCGTCACGTTGTAAATCCCCTGCAGCATGGCGCTAGCTTTACGCCGCCGCTGCGTCACAGAAGTGACACAACGGCGGCGCAAAAGTGGCGCACGGGGCTTGTAAATCTGCCCCCAGATATTGAATCACCGCGTTTAATTGTCTTCCGGAAATAAACATTCTGGTTTTAGAACCTCTCTGAGCTCCATTGCAGGGCCCGCTCAACGCAAGGAGCCCTCCGTTGGAATGCGGGCTGACTGACACGTCCCCGCAGGGGACCCTCATAAGAGGGTGGCCCCTTTAGTGCCACAGGATGGCACACTGGCCAGTCTAGTGTCCGGTGACCCCTCGGGGTCCCGCGGGTCACTTATGGCCGAGGTGGGGGAAGGGGAGAGGTATATATGCCTCCCCCGCCCACCTGGCGGCCTCTTTGACCCTCACCCTGACGCCGTTTGCCACGCCATACTGCCCGTCCGTACCCCGTGAGGATCTCCGGTGAGTGTATTACCCCACCCCTCTAGCCATAATGGCCAGGCGCGGCCATTGCCGTCGCGGGGGTTTAGAACGGCTCCCGGAGTGTATGGCCCCACTCCTCGTGGGCCCGGTCTTGGCCTGGCAAACTTTTGACCCGCCGGGTCGCGGCAAGGTGGTCGGGGATTTAGCACCACACAGGTGGGGGATTACGACCCCCGCCTTGCCTGCATGGGCCGGGTCCGGAGTGCACAATGTTGACCTGCGGGGTGGGGGTAGTGTAGGATTTGGGTCCGGTTTCCACCTCCCCCACTTATATGGCTGCCAACGCCCGCCGTTATCGGGGCTGCGGTCTGCATTGGGGGGTGTACAGTTCCCCGGTCAGGAGTCCTTAGGCTCAGGCGAGCTTTGCACAAAGCTTAACCTGCATCCGCTCCCTCAGCAGCGCATGACGCAGGCCAATTTTATAGAGTGGACCACGAGGTTAGTGAATACGGGCTTTGTTACCCCCCCCCTCCTCCCCGCCCGGCCCAAACCCAAGCAGGGACCCTGCCACGCTGGCTTCGCCCAGGAGGGGTCCTGTCCCAGCTCCAGCCTGGCCCCCAGGCAGTCTGTCCTGCCGGGGCCGTGTGTTTCAGGGAGCGGGACGGGCGCCAGGGTGGGAGGGGTTAGGGTCCCGCTGGCGGCAGCCGCAGACGGCCTAGCGGCAATGCCGCGGCCTCGTTCTCGGGGTCGGGCCTCTCACGGCCTCCCCATTACCCCCGCGCAACTAGGTCGTGGCTCCTCTAGCGACGCTGTCGGGGGTATGATCAATCTGGCAGGGCCTTTTCTCCCCCCACTCCGTGAGCCGGGCACGGGTTTGCAGGAGCCCCCCCTTCCCCCCACGCGGGTGCTACGGGCCACGCGGCGGGGGGGGGCGAGGCGTGGTTTATGTGCAGCCCGCTACTTGCACTCTACCTGTGGGCCCGGGGTGGCGAACCCAGAAGGAATCCCGGGCAGGGAGCCTTTGATTCGCTCTAGCCGGATCCCATGCGCTGGTGCCCGGGGCGAGCGGAAGGGCCCGACAGTTTCCTTTAGCCAGTTAGCTCAGTTGGTTAGCGCATGGTATAATAACGCTAAGGTCGCGGATTCAAACCCCGTACTGGCCAGAAGCTTTATTTTCCTGAGGGCCAGTGAGGCTTGGGGACGGAGAGCCCCCCATCCCCCCCTTCTCCTACCCGGGTCGCGTAGGGGGGGTCGGTAACACGGTAACACAGTGACTTAAATTTTGGCGCGGGTTGCAGAGTAGTGCCCCCGGCGCGGTGGGTTTCTGGGGCCAGTCCCGAGTGGGCTACGAGGCACTGGGTCCAGGCAATCGGGCCCTGTGAGGAGCCAGGTCCTCCTTGGGAGAGGATGTGGTCCGTCGGCTAGACTGCAGAATTTGGTGCTGGAAACCAGGTTTCGAGCCTCGGGGTCGCGGCCACATCCTGTGATTCTGCGCAAATCACTTTAATCTCCCCGTGCCTGAATGTGTAATGTAAATACGGTACTCGTGTAAAGCGCTACAAGACCTTCGGGATGAATTCGCGCTATATAAATATGCACAAAAAAAAAAACAGGTTCCGCCACATTTTCTAATGAATATCTTGGCCCTCCCCCTGGTGGTATAGCGACCCGTCCTCTTTAAAGACCTGCCCGGCACCAGGAAGGAGCTGATTGCACAAGGTCCTTTCAGCATGCCCAGATTTTATGACGGCCCTTACCGGGAGCTTTCCGCCTTTTCCAACTGGCGGTTGGGGCACGCCGCTGTTGTCCGCACAGCTAGCCGGTCATGGGGGTTCGGGGCGGCATTGATTTGCACTACCATGCGTATGCGTGCACAGGCACGCGTAGGCTGGTGGGCTTCAGGGGATGTGCGCGTAGTTCCTCGGGTAGGCCCCGTGAGTCCTTCGGTTGCGCTTTACATTAGCAAGCAATGTCTCCATGCATACCTAACAATAAGGTATCCTTACGCGAGCTCGAGGAACGCGCTCCTTTTCATCAGGCTGCCATCAGGAGACAATGTTGACAGTGTCCATGGTCTCCGACCCCCTATCCAGAGGTCATGGTTTTCCCATGCTGGAAGCACACTGGGGGGGCCTCAGAGGTAAAAGCAGGGTCATGTCTGTCCTTCCCCTGCCGGGTCGCGTTGCGTCAGGTGTATCACAGGCGTGGCCCCCACCCCTTGGGCTCATTTTCAGCCGGCCCGGTTCATCGATTCTCTCGCGGGGTTTTCAGGTCAGAGGGCTCTGCAACAAATTAAGTGCACATCGACAGACCACATGACCACAGGCAGTTTGCTTGGCTTCGAACCGAGCTTTGACATTGGTCGTGTCCACCTCATGGTCTATTGTTGGTGTCAACATGGTCATGGTTCCCGCACGTGCGTGTCACTGGACGTCGAGTGCAAGCTGTCACAAGGCCGTGGGTGAAAGGATTTTCTGTGCAACTCATTGCCAACCAGTGGGTTGAACAAACATCTCCATACACACAATCCGTTTCTGGCCCTGCTTTAGTGGGGGGCAGGGGAGTGAGCTGAGCTGAGTTATAAGGAAGTTGGTCGTGAGCTTGACATGACCGGGTCTAGTGGGTCAGTGGTCTATCACCTCCACCGCAGGGATCAGGTTTGCCCTCAGGGTCACATGGCTCTAATCCGGGTGGGTACACTCAGCCTTTCATCCTGCTGAGGTTGATATAGTGGGTACCATGGAGTTGGGTTCCACAACTCTACTCTGGGTGGCAGTACATGGCGTTATATGTTTTAGGACACAGCACAAATGCGTGGGGTTATTCATAGTTAAATGAGGGGTCGATTGGGGGACAGGTAGGGGTGTGTCCCGGGGTGACCCAACTGGGGGTCACAAGTGAAGAAGCAATGGGCGTCCGCCTTGTCTGGGCCCGGCAGTATTACCTAACACTTCTTCTTGGCAATACACATCCTCTTTAGTGACGGGTGTGGCTCGTTCAGTGGCCTCGTCACCTTTAAGTATTGCTGGAATACTGGTAGTGGGTAATGTCTGGGGGCAGTCACGGGCCAGAGGGCAGGTGAATTGCATTATTCCCTCTCGTGGGAGTGGGTAAGAAGCAGATCTGGATCGTGTTTCTTCCAGAAGTGTTTATACAACAGGCACGTTACATGTGTGGCATAGGGGTTATTGTCACAGCTGCATTCTCCATACATTTGGGTCAGGGGAGGAGCTTTGCCGGGCAGGTCTGACAGTAAGGACCTTGATTAGTCTTAAATAGTTTTCTTCAAATGCTCGCATAGCTACTAGGGTCAAGTGTCGGGCCAACCCGGTCAGGCAGTTGGTTGTGCTGCCTGGTGAGAGGTGCAGGGGGTGATGGGCCCTGCAGCGGCAGTGAGGCGGGTGTACTAACGTGGGGGTGTGGGGTGCCTCCTTCCAGCACAAGCTTTGTTGTGGAGCGGGGCATGGCAACACCCGGTTGGTGAGATAAGGATGCAGCACCTTCCCAGAAGAAGCCTTAGGGGGTGACTAGGAGCACACAGAGGGTTGTAAAGAGAGCTCCAGCGTTTTAGGTGCCTCAAATTCTTATTTCTAGCATGAGCAGAGCCAGCCATGCTGTTATCTTCACACCAGGGTCACCTTTTACTGGTCAGACCAGCGTGATGTAATTATCTGCTGGGCCTGCTTGGTCACAGCAGGTTTAGAGGCTAGGATGGACAGGTGCCTCAGAAGCTCGGAGGCAGGCAGGCCTGCGGACGTCTTGGGAGGTTCCCTGAGGGTTACTGTCATGAAGGCCAGGGATAAAGAAACTTCCATTGGTTGGGGGGTGGGCCATACTCGCAGTGAACGATGTTATATCTATTCCACTGCAGCGCCAGCTGGTTGGGGCCAATGTCTCAGCAACCAAAATCCAGAGTGAATTTAAAATACAGCTTTTGCTGTTGGGCTCAATGAGAGTTTTGGTGGCGGAGTGGTGTTTCCACGTCCAGCCATATGCATAGGTTCCAGTTCAGGATCCGGAGGAAGCAGATTTTGGGGGCAGCTGGGTTTACCTCCAAGGGGTGGTTTTCGTATAACTCAAATGGGTTGTTCTGGAGTTGTTGGTCCTCCTGGCCTGGAGGGCTGCTTGGCATCCGAAGTCTCTTGCATATTGCCTGTCTTGGGTTCCCCAATTACTTCACACATTTATAGATAGGCCTGGTTCATTGCGTTGTTGATTGAGGTTTTCATTGCAAGACATCCATTACTTAAGGCCACTTGCTCCGTATTGCTTCAGAAGCGGCAGGCACGTATCCTCTTAGGGACAGTCACCAACGTATACATGTCTTTTGGTCCACGGGAGGAGGACTCGTACGGTCAACATCTACGAATGGGAGCATTAGGGGAGGAAGTGCCACAGGGTAGATGGGCACTTACGCTCATTGTATACTAACTGGAGCAATAGGGGATGAAGTATCAGAAGGGGCACGACTAAAGAAGTTTGAAACTACAGGTAGCACATTTGGTTTTGTGCATGGTAATTAGGCCTTTTAGTATGGTGGTATTTGGTATGATCCGTACGAGTTAGTCTCAGGGATGCTCAGGTTAATCTGTCCGTCTTGTGATTGAAGGGACGATTGGCCTTTTCTGACTTGGCCTTGTCCATTATTCGTTCCCGCTCCAGCAGAGCCGGGTGTAACGATGGTACCCTTCCCTAGATGCACAGCGCCAAGCTGTCTCTAGGGTCCCTCTTAGGACTCAGCTGGCTATCTCACTACAGAATTGGTTATCAAGCAATTGGCATCATTGTATCCGACTCACACTTTACATCTGGCCTTTGAGACCTTGTGACGGGAAGGGTCTTTCAAACTGTGACTCTAATTTTATTTTATGCATGTTATCTTTAAAAGAGGTTTCTTTAACTATGGCAGGACTTCAAATGCCCTGTTAAATGCCTCTTGATTTTCTGTCTCCTTGTTTTAATATGGCGGTCACAAAGTGATTAAGGGACATTCTAGCTGCCTGCAATCTAAGTGCTTGATGGGGTGATGCTTCCCTGTACCAATTGGTCCACAGTTTTTCACACTAGCAACATGAACTCTTGGTGCTACCTTAACGGCAGTATCTGTCTTGACATATGCTTCTTTAGTAAGAGAGCTCAGTGGGTTAAGGCGTACACTGCAAAGATCTGTTGGTAACCATCAAAGGTGCTTCCAAGGTTTGTAAAGTTGATGAGAGGGGTCATGTTCCGCTGCAAAGCTCTGTGCATAATCTATAGGTCACAGATTTGAATACTAGTACATGTCATGATGTGATCCTGCAATTGGCAGAGAGTTTGAGGTGTAATCTTCAGGTCAAGATCCTTTTCCAACAAGAGAGCTCACTGGGGTATGTGCCTGCTTCAAACCCCATGTATGTTCAGAGCATAAGGAGCTAGCTCAATCTTTCACTCATTGAGTGTGATAAAATTAGTACCAGTAAGTGGCAGGTCCCGCTGGGCGCCTACCTCCGGGCCACTTGCAGGTTGTTTATGGTGTTCTCTAAGGGCAGAGGAGGGGTCTTGGCAATTTGAACCTGGACCGAATCACCTTCCTCATTTCACAGGATCACTCCCTGTTGGGTCTATCCAACGATCATCACTATTAGCATGTAGTACTGCAAGATTTTGAACAGGGTCAATCAGGCAGGGGATTGACTTGGGGAGGCACAAAAGATTATTCCCCCTGGGTACTGGACCATGTCGCAACATTGTTCATTACAGTTGTATCAACAATCTGGGGGAGGGGCCAACCTGTGGCCAGTTAAGGGGATCGTCCCTCAGCATAACCAGGGTGGGTGCACCGGTACAGCTACGCATCATCAGTCATTACCCTTAGTCGGATGGGGATTGGAGTCTGTTCTCTCTGTCCCCCTGTTCTCACCACCCCCTTGCCGGCTTCCTGGTATACACTAACAGAGGTGGCATAGGGCCACTCACGCCAGGGTTGGGTCAGAAGGAGGGTGACTCAGCTGCGATAGATCGCAGTCAGACGGTGAGGATCCTGCAGGCAATTGGAAAATAAAGGGCAGGCTAGTTGTGCGTAGTTTCTCCAGGGTTCCACTAGCCAAAAGCATGGCCCCTGTTTGACACACTGGGATTCCTCTTACAACCGCTGACTTATGGGCTACATCGCTAGTTTCAACAGTCAGCCTGGCAGGTTGCGCTAGTTTGTCATGCCATATGAAGCAGAACACTGGGGTCAGGTGCGATGCCATGGCATTACTGGGCCATACAAGGGCGTTCAAAAATGTTGTTCAGTGGTGGGAGCCTGGGAAGTAGGTGGGTCTGCCTTAGAAAGCAGAGTACAGTCTTTCATATTGTGGGCTAAAGACAACGGGAAGAGTCAATCTTGGATTTCGGGCCATCTTGCAGCAATCAGCCACCACGCTAGACTAAGGGGCCCGTCAGATCCCACCAAATCCTTTTTGATCAGAGCTGCATTAAAAGGGTGGGCCAGGAGCGAACCAAAGGCACTGGACAATAGGTCCCCCATAGACTTTGAGACACTGCAGGGGATGCTAGATTGGATGCACAAGGCTACTCACTCAGCTTTTGAGTCGGCATTGTTTGCTGCCACGTTCAGCCTGGCTTTCTTCGGGGCACTTAGAATTAGTGAGTTGGTGGCCAGAGCCAAGAATGACAGGTCTGGGGTGGCATTGAAAATACAAGATGCAGTGCTCTCAGGGGATACCCTCAAAATAACGCTAAGAAGGTCTAAGACGGATCAATGCGGGGAGGGAAGGGTGTTCTGGCTGCACAGTCTGGGGGATGGCAGGTATTGCCCAGTCAGTCTGTTCGCCGCCTATCTGGCCCTGCGCCCGGCAGCAGACTGTTACCTTTTTCTCCATGCAGACGGCACGCCCCTTACAAAGTACCAGGTGGAACACAGTATGCACGCGTGCCTGGCGCTGTCTGGCAACAAGGACCCTAGCAAGCGTTTCTGCAGCCACTCTTTCCGAATAGGGGCAGCAACTACAGCATTTAAGGAAGGCTTGCCAGCAGAGGGTATCAAACAGGTGGGGCATTGGGAATCCCACTGTTTCAAGAGATACATACGGCCATGAGCCCACGAACTTTAATATTTGTCAGCAGCCGGGTACTGGCGACTGGCAGAAGTGTGTTGTGAAGTGAATTTTGGTTTGCAATTATGTATGGCCATGAGCCACAAAATGTAATTTGCTTGCAGCAACCGTTTCCCGGTTACTGGCAGCAGTGTGTAGTGGAGTGTAATTTTCTGTTTACATTTTGGCGTGCTGTGCTGTTAACAAACGTTTTGCAACAACACTTTTCTTTATTTGCCAGGAACAAAGGTCTGGGTGATTGGCCACTCTGGCGTCTGCAGATTGGCACAGTGGGCTGAAAGCAGGAAGTGGAGGCATGGCTTTTCCAACACCGAGATAACGTGGCTGGGGTACCCGGGCATGCGATGGAATGGGTTGTTGGGCAAACTTCAGCAGAATCTGGGGGGAGTCACCCGTCCCCCCAACGTGCTAGTTATACACCTGGGGGGTAACGACCTGATGTCCCTGGGCAAAAGAACTTTGCTTCAAGACATGAAGGCCACATTATGCAAATTAAGAAACCAGTTAGGGACATGAATGGTGGTGGTCCGAGATCACTCCCCGTCCCCTGTGGCAGGGAGCCCGATCTGGGGAAGCAATGGAGGCTGCGCGCAGGAGAGTCAACAGCGCGATGCGTAAATTCACCGAACAAATGGGGTTTGGCCCTCCGCTGTCCGAGTGTGGGCACCTGCTCCCTTCCATCCACAATGTTTTAATGAATAATTCGCAACATCCAACATTGTCCCAATAGGGATCATTGAACGTCAACCTTAGAACATTTGTACGATACTTAAGTTTTGTATTGTGAAGCACCTAAAGTTGCTAAGTGAGGATATGATTACAAGATAATTTGAGCAAAGATATCACTTTATTCATATATACTTAAATGCAGCAAAAACAGGGTCAGTCAAGATGTGTCAAAAACACAGGTGCTTATTGTAAGGGGAACACACAGTGCTCAAACAATTGTGTAGGTGACACAAAAAAGTGATCACAATAAAAATGTATAAAACAAAGTAAAAGACTTGAAGGTGATGTGCTCAAAAGAAAGTGCAGATTCCATAGTCTACCAAGGATCAAAGTAGTGCTCAATGGAAACCACTATACTGCACAATTATCAGGTAATGAAAATCCTTCTCAACCGTGGGGCTGTCTGTGACCTTTTGACACAAGCCCCATTAAAGGGTCATTATCAGGACAAAAGCAGGGTGTAACTGAGCACAATATGCATAGCTTGATAATGTAGATTATGAATATGTAGAATTCTTAGAATTGCTTCGGTTTATAAAAAAAAATTGCAAATTCAGTTGATGGGTGCGGAAATGTCCCATAAAGCGATCCCATAGACAGTACCAAAAGGCACTATGAAATAGATTACTTAAGAATTGCATAAATCTCCTAAGGATGATGTTCAATGATACCTATTGGGACAATATTATATGCTAATAGATCCTATTAGGTTTGCGGGTCACTCAAGTGGTGTATACCTAATGAAGAACGAGAGAGCTAACATTCTGTAATGATGACAAAGGTGTGGCACATCTGAAGTTATCTTGATGGAATAAAAAATTTAAAATTCTAAAGTCATTTCCTTTGGGAATGAACAAAGTAACTGGGTTCTTTTTCTCATACAAATTATGATTAGTGTTCTAAAAAGCTAAAATGAGAACACTTTTCTAAGGGCCAGATGTACGACCCTTTTTTGCGGCCGCAAACGGGAGAACCTCCCGTTTGCGGCCGCAAAAAAGGGTAATAGCATGTACAAATGCTATTTTGCGAGTCCCTGACTCGCAAAATAGCATTTGCGATTATCGCTATTAGGAAGGGGCGTCCCTTCCTAATAGCGAGTCAACATGCTATGTGTAGTGGTTAGCGCTCCAGTGCCTAGAGCGCTGGGGCGGATGTTCACACCACATCCGCTGGCCAGGCGTGGCCGGCGGGGATCCAATATAGGGAAGGCGCACGCTCGGGGGCGGCACTTCCGATAATACCATACCGAGTGTGTGCATGTGTATTGTCTCCGCGCAACGAAGCGCACAGCGAGTGACCCCCTACGGGTCACAACACTGGCGACGAGGAGGGCCGAGACCCTCGTGTTGTCCATTGCCCTTGGGGACCGTCGCGGATGCTCGCACCGACGGCCTCCGCAACCCGCGCAGCCCCAGTCAGCCGGCTGCCAGACGCACGCGGGAGGGTGAGTCAGCCCCGCATTACGAAGTCACCCGGCCACGCGACGCTGCCGTGCGCTACACTGAGCTCCTGCTGCCAGTTCCTGCCCCTGCTCTCCTGGCCACGCCACCTGAATGCTACAGCCATCAGTGAGGCTCGGCGCTGTCACATGCTGGCCCATGCCAAAGGGAGGAGTGAGCCCACCACAGCCAGTCACACACTCCTAGTCTGCTGACCAGCCTACCATTCACCTTCTCACCAGGCGCTACGAATAGGTGCCAGAAGGGGGGGCCTACCACACATTGAAGGGTGCCCTACAGCGACGTGAGGTCTCCAGTGTTCTCAACCCCTACAGCTCCGGCTACTGCGAGGAACCAATCATGGGTGACGAAGACCGCGTCCATGCCCCTATCCAGATACCGTTTCAGCACATGGCCTCAGGCGTACTGCCGCCATTCAGCGAATTGGAAGACCCTGCGACAGCGTCCCCCCGGTGGAGGGTGTGGATTGAGCGCCTCAATAACTACTTTATTGCGACCCGAGAGGCGAATGGCACCATTAAACGCTCCCTCCTCCTCCACTATGCCGGGGACGAGATCTTCAAGCTTTTCAAGCACTTGCCGAACACTGGAGCCGCGACGGACTACGAGGCGGCAGTGGCCGCGCTGGACGCCCATTTCGATCCGCAACTCAACCCGGATTTCGAGCGATTCAAGTTGCGCCAAGCACGCCAAAGGGAAGGAGAGTCCAAAGACGCATTCTACGCCCGCCTACGTGAGCTTGCCAGCACCTGCACCGAGGATGACCAGCCCAAAGAGATCAGGGCCCAACTCATCCAAGGGTGCAGAGACAAAGCACTGAGGAGCCTCATTCTACGCCAACCAAGGATAGCGCTGGAGGACATCCTCATCCTGGCACGGTCCCATGACCTGTCAGCGGCCAGGGCGAACGAGATGGACCATGCCCTCAACAAACCGATGGGGCGCTCCGAGATCAAGGTCGAGAGGGCAGACGCCGTCAAGACAAAGGCCAGGACGGAGTTCCCCTGGAAGCCAAAACTAGACGCGCCCAGGTCACGGTGTGGCTACTGTGGCCACGAGCCACACGCAGCAAAGGACTGCCCGGCACAGGGGAAAACATGCACAAACTGCGGAATCCCAAACCATTTTGCCGCTGTATGCCGAGGGAGATGCCGAGGTCGTGACGCCAGAGGCCCGAAACCGCCAGCTCGAACACTCCGGCACCTATCGGTAATGGAGCCATCCACACCGGAAGAGGCGCAGAGACCAGGTCGCCGGTACCAGAGACCAGCGGAATCCTCATCAGAAGACAAAGACGACGAAACATACCTCATATCATTCGCACAGGAACTCAAGCGACGCCGCCGGCCTCAGCCAACCTGTGTAGTCCGGATCGCTGGCTCCGAGGTAAAAGCAATAATCGACACGGGGGCGTCGGTAAACGTGATGGGCCTCCAACAGTATCGACGATTAAATCCTTGCCCTCCGGTCACCCCCTCCAAGACTCGGATATATGCATATGGGGCGCACACGCCGCTGCCACTCAAAGGGAAGATATCCGTACCGATTATACGGAAGATCGAGAAGTCACGGCCACCATCCACGTCATTGACCGAGAAGCGGATACGCTGCTGAGCAGCCACACGGCGGAGGACCTGGGACTAGTCTCGTTCACCAGAAGAGTCCAGGCATACCGAGTGGATGAACTGCTCGAGCAATTCCCGGAACTATTCAAGGGCCTAGGCTGCATCAAGTGCGACCCTATCAAACTGCACATCGACAAGGCCATCATCCCAGTGGCCCTACGACATCGGAGGGTACCGTTCCACTTAAGGCCGTTAGTGGAGAAGGAGCTGGAGCTCCTCGAAGCACAAGGGGTTATCGAAAAGGTGTCTGGGCCTACGCCCTGGGTGTCCCCGCTAGTCATCGCGGAGAAGCCGAAGCAGCCAGGGGCCATACGGCTGTGCTTCGACATGAGGCTGCCAAACAAGGCCATCAAGCGGGAACGCCATATTACCCCGACAATGGATGATATCATAGCCAATGTCAATGGGTCAAGGTGGTTCTCCAAGATCGACCTCAACGCCGGCTATCACCAACTGCCGCTATCAAAAGAAAGCAGATACATCACCACTTTCAGCACCCACCTTGGGCTCAGGAGATACAAAAGGCTGAACTTCGGAATATCCTCGGCGGCCGAGGTGTTCCAGAACACAATCAGAGAAATGTTGTCTGGCCTGCCTGGCGTAATTAACGTCAGCGACGACATTTTAATCCACTCGGCGACCGCGCCTGATCACCACAAGCACCTCCGGAACACGCTAAAACGCCTAAGCGAACACGGAGTAACACTCCATAAAGACAAGTGTCAATTCTTTCAGCCCTCCCTAGAGTTCTTCGGGTATGTGTTCAACCAAGAAGGTATCCAAGTGGACCCGAGGAAGTCGCAGGCCATCAAGACCGCACCCGCCCCGATGACGCCTACGGAAGTGCGAAGTTTCCTCGGGATGGCCACATATTGTGGGAGATTTATCCCTGACCTAGCGACCCGAGCAGAACCTCTCAGGGCACTCACCCGGACCGACAGCCCGTGGAACTGGGGTCCACAGGAGGAAGAGGCGTTCCAAGGCATAAAGGACGCACTCCTGGGGGAAGCAACGCTGGCATATTTCGACCCCGCCAAACGAACAGAAGTCCTAGTCGACGCGAGCCCGGTAGGGCTTGGGGCAATCCTAGCACAGGAGCAAGAGCCCGGCAGATGGGCAGCGCTATCATTCGCAAGCAGGTCCCTGACGCCTACGGAAACAAGATACGCACAAATAGAGCGGGAGGCGCTCGCCATCAAATGGGCCTCTGGCCATTTTTACCTCTACCTGACAGGACAGCCCTTCACCATGGTCACGGACCACCAACCCCTTGTACCGCTCTTCAAAGGATCGGCTCCCCACCCTCCGCCGCGAATCGAACGGTGGGCCGTGCAACTGCAGTCGTATGAGATGGCCGTCGTCTACCGGCCCGGGGCAAAGAACCCAGCGGATTTTCTCTCCCGTCATCCGACGCAACAGACGCACGAAGGTGATGACGAGGCAGCCGAGCAGTACCTCAATATGGTGTCCACCGCTGCATGTCCGCGAGCCATGACCCTGGAAGAAATCAAGGATGCCGCCCGGGACAACAGCGTATACAGTCGCACCCTACACGCCGTGCAGACAGGATCATGGAAGGACTACCTACATCAGGCAAACGCCTGGAACCGGGAAGACAGAGAAGGGCTAACGAAAATGTGGCGGGTGAGGAGCGAGCTCAGTGCCACAGGTGAAGGCCTCCTGCTAAGGGGATCCCGGTTGGTCATACCCCGAGCGTTGAGAGATCGAGCAACACGACTTGCCCACGGAGGCCATCAAGGGGCCACGAAGATGAAAACAAGGATGCGGGAGAAAGTCTGGTTTCCCGAACTGGAACAGATGGTCGATGAACTCGTCCGCTGTTGCCTGTCCTGCCAACTTACTAGTGCATCGACACGGCCGATCCTGGTCATCACAGAAGAGGCATGCGAAGAGCCATGGTCCAAAGTAAGCATAGACTTTGGGAGTTTTCCCGGCGGCCGACACACCCTGGTACTTGTGGATGCGTTCTCCAAGTACCCCGTCGTGGAACTAGTGACCTCCATCGCATTCACCCATGTGCGCCCCAGCCTAGAAAAAGCCTTTGCCATGTTCGGGATCCCGCAAGAAATCCGGAGCGACAACGGCCCGCCCTTCCAAGGATCGGAATTCGCCACGTTCTTGCAACAACAAGGAATACACCACCTGAAGGTCACGCCTCAATGGCCCCAGGCCAACGGAGACGTGGAGAGATTCATGCGGACACTGAACAAAACCTTCCGGATCGCCACGTTAGAACAGGCCGACCCGGAGAGGCGACTTCACGAATTCCTGAGAGAGTACAGGAGCACCCCTCACTGCACCACGCAACGAAGCCCGTGGTCACTGATGCTAAAAGGACCAAGGCGGGACCTGATACCGACGTGCCCGGGGTGGACACCCTCACCTCTGGACAGCCAAGCAACCCAAGCCCGGCGAGAACGTCGGAATGACCAAGCGAGCGCCAGACGCCGCGCCACACCACGAATCCTGCGGCCAGGAGCGACCGTTATCCTCAGAGACCGACGGCCCGGAGGGAAGTTCAAGACTCACTATGAACCCGGCACCTGGACAGTGATAGCCAACCGTGGGACCATGGTAATGGCAAGCAGGGGAGGAGAGAATGTATCGAGGAACATTTCATGGTTCAAGGAGGTCCCCGCCAGGCCGGCGCGGGCAGAGGAGACCAGACCCTTGACGACCCGGCTCATCGAGCAACCGGAGATGCCAGGAAGCGAGCCAAGGCATAGTCCGGGTGCAGAGGGGACCAGCGATAACTCCACACCAGGTTGCCACACACGCAGTGCTGAAGACGACAGTCCGGAAACAGAGCGTGGAAGGCACCGAGATCACAGGTATGAACTGCGCCCTGATCCTCGCCCTAGCCAACGCTTGCGGGACTACGCATGCTGAGAACTGTCCCCTGAGGTGGTAAATAAAGGATCCGGAGCAGAGCCGGCCACCGGCGAATGACTGTGTGAACTCTCACGTACTTTGCAAAGTTGTGTGTTTTCAAAAACCGAGTTGGAAAGGGATGTAGTGGTTAGCGCTCCAGTGCCTAGAGCGCTGGGGCGGATGTTCACACCACATCCGCCGGCCAGGCGTGGCCGGCGGGAATCCAATAAAGGGAAGGCGCTCGCTCGGGGGCGGCACTTCCGATAATACCATACCGAGTGTGTGCATGTGTATTGACTCCGCGCAACGAAGCGCACAGCGAGTGACCCCCTACGGGTCACAACACTATGTACTAGTGTTTTGCGACCGCATTTGCGGTCGCAAAACACTCGCAGTTTACCACCTACTTCAAGTAGGTGGTAAACCACTCGCAAAGGGGAAGGGGTCCTTTTTGTGAGTATGTTGG
Organism: Calotriton arnoldi; assembly: GCA_963921515.1. Classification (NCBI taxonomy): domain Eukaryota; kingdom Metazoa; phylum Chordata; class Amphibia; order Caudata; family Salamandridae; genus Calotriton; species Calotriton arnoldi. Next base: position 136,299 of record CAWUFW010013082.1, read on the forward strand.
AAAATATTTTTTAAGACCAGGCAGTGGTCCCAGAGACCACTGCCTGCCCTTAAAAGAATGAAACTGAAAAGTTTCATTTTTCTTTTTTAAATGCATCCCGTTTTCCTTTAAGGAAAACGGGCTGCATTTAAAAAAAAAAAAAGCTTTATTAAAAAGCAGTCCCAGACATGGTGGTCTGCTGAGCCCAGCAGGCCACCATCCCTGGGAGGGCTGTCATTCCCAATGGGCTCGCAAATTGCGAGAGGCTCATTAATATTAATGAGCCTCGCAATTTGCGACCCCATGGGAATCGCAAACAGTGTGAAATACACTGTTGTACATCGGAAATTGCGCCTCTCAAATTGCGACTCGCAAAAGAGTTGCAATTTGTGATGCGCAATTGTCTTGGTCGTACATCTGGCCCTAAGTTCTCAATTATGGCTTTTAAACTAGTTGCTATTTTTATGTTTTCATTGAATTGATCACTTGATTATCTGTGGCACGAGTTTCTTAAACATTTTGTACACTTCTATATTGGGATACGTTTGGGCAATATGTGGGCTCGTTTTTCCCATGCGGTCATCTGGGTTGATTTATTTTTATATCAAGCTTCCTCATTTATTAATTTACTGCAGTATCCTCTGTAGGAAATGCTTTCAGTTTTACAGGTTAGATTCCATCAAGATGGTGTTTAGGTGTACCACAACTTTGTCATAAATACAGAAAGTTAGAACTCTAGTGGCTTATTAGACCACTTTGGGAGGCTGCAGTAGTACACCATGGGCTTAGTTTGCTGGCTGCTGCTGGTGTTGAAAGTACATGTTTCAGTCTGCATGTCAAAATTTACTGAAATGGTTGAAGATTTTTGAGAACTCATACGAAATGTGTTCTTATTTAGCTTTCTACAACACTAACGATTTCTGTGAAAAAACATTCTCCGTTTGTTTGTTAATTTCTAAAGGAAATGTTTTATTTTTTGCAGCTTTGATTCCATACAGATGGCTTCAGGTGTGCCACACTTTTTTCAGAAATACCCTGGTAAGCTTCAGTAGAACGCTGGGGAATCAGCTGACCGATGCTGCTGCAGGTAGTACATGTTTTACCCAGTATGTCAAACTTTATTCTTACATGGCTGAGGAAGATAGTGGGGATTTACAGAAAATATGCTCTCCTTACAGCTTTGGAGCTCATTCCATAATATCTGAAAAAAGTCCTGAGAGGAAACAGTATTGTCTCAGAATTGGTTTATCAAATCCCAGGAAAGGATCAGCATTTTACACAAGGTAGAATACACCACAACTCCTAAATTTAGGATGGTACCACCAGCACATGATTTATATTGTGACTAAAATCTGTTATCCCCTTTATATGTGTTCCTTTTTTTGAACCTCGAAACCTACAATGCATTTATTTAATTGGGGCCATGTCCCAGAGTTCTGTAACATTTACCACAACATGTTACCCATATTATGGCCAGCCAATCCGGGGGGAGGGGTCTCCTTTAGGACCACCCCACATGCCCCTCAGGGTCAGGGTGTGCTCACTGTGCACCCTTATATATATTTCACTTAATTTTCAGGACATGGACCTTATTCCTGAGTCTTGAATTTACTGCCACAACAAATTGCTCACTTGTACACAAATGTGTTGCAGTATCTGTGAGTGGTCTTGTGTGGGGCTAGACTTACTCTGAGGCTGGACTGGAGTAGATTTACTACTTTTTGTGTCACCTTTAGGAGAGCAGTAACCTTAGAAGTGAAGTCTGTGAATAGCAGTGGTCTTACGTTTTTGTGGGTGGTTGTTTGTATTTACAAGCCCCTCTCTAATCTCCTCCTTTGTCCTCCCTAAACCCCTTCTGATCCCTCCCTAAACCCCTCCTAACCCATACCTAAACCCCTCCCATTTAGTAGTAGATATTCCCCATTTTCATACCACTCCCCCAGAAACATCCACATTTACTACTAAGTAATATACTTACATATATATATAGTACAGAGATTTAAGAAGGTTACATGGGGAGGGCGAGCTTTCTCCACTGCGGCTGCTAGACTGTGGAACTCCCTCCCGGAACAGCTCTCAAGTCAGGTGTCCCATTCTCTTTTCCGCAGGGCCATAAAGACCTGGCTTTTCTCTCAGACCTCGGTATGAGCATGTCTTTCTGTCTGCATCCTTAGGTCCGCTTATAGCGCCTTGACGCCCTTGGGCTTAGTTCGCGCTTTACAAATTTTATATTCATTCATTCATTCATACATGGGCAGGGACTTCCCCATAGAAAATATAGGAAAGGTGGAGGTGGTGAATACCACCCAGAAGTTTGTAAATTGCATTTTGTAGTAATAGGTAGTATTACTGTAGCACTACTTTACATACTACAAAATGAAGTTTGTGAATCGGGCCTATAGGCCTCATGGCCATGGCAATAGTGGTGTGGACAAGCAATAACACTGAGTTCATTGCTAGTAAAATTTGTTCCACTGCTCCACACCTATTTATTAGCTTATCATTGCTCGGGGATTGCCCGGTGGTGGTGATTGCCCGGTGGCGGGGATTGCCCGGTGGCAAGATGGCGGTCGTCTGAGACCGTAGCAACGCACAGACCGACAGAGAGCCAGTATCAAACTTAATGCTACGACAAGGAAGAGATATGCAGCAATGACCGCCGAAATCCGTAATGAAATACTACGAGACTCCCCAAGAGCTTACGGGAGCTATTTGCATTTAATAGGGACAATTATTGGCCTGGCGGTGCTGAGACATCTTAATAAAGCAATTACGACGGCACCTGAACGCCACGTCGGGGAAACGTACCTGCAAGTACCGACGTCCGTGAAGGCTGGGGAAATGGGACCGAAACCAGCGGGAGGAGCCGCCAAGGCGAGGACAGCGCGTCTCGTGCCGAGGGGGCAGCCGGAGGCCGGAGATGCAGGTGTTGTTACCGAGGCTGCGGTCACAGCGGCCTCACCGGTACAGACACCTAGGCAGGGACGCCGAGGGCAGCAAGCCGAGCTAACCCTGGAGAAGAAAGGAAGAGGCGGGGCTGCAGCGAAGACACGCCCGGCCGGCCCCACAGTGGTTGACCTGCTGAGAGGTCCCGCTGGGAAACTGGCTCCGGTTCACAGCGAAGCAGGACATGGCAGAAGCAGCCCGGAGTGAGGTGCGGAGGGGCTGAGAGAGGAAGAGAGCTCTCCGGCTCCGATAAATGACCAACAGGACTCGAATTCAGCCGTGAAAGAAGGTAGGCCTGGAGACAGCCCCCCTATCCCACTGACTGTTAACGGGGAGGGTAAGAGAATGACACTAACATTCCTGACATTGATCTCATGGAGGCCAACCTATGTGGGGCTAACAAGGGTGTGCAGGCTTTCCTTCAGGGGGAAGCAATAATCCCTTCCCAGGTCGTTCAGGCAACGGCTAGTTACAGCCTGGACAATTCATCAAGCGCAACATGCACTACCCCGACAGAGAAGCTTCAAGGAGGGTGCATAGCTGATAATGGGAATACGGAAAAGGATTTGGATAAGGAACCTGATAAAGAGCCAGATAAAGAGCCTAGCGATTATTTTTTCTCTGTGTCAGATGGGGGTGAGTGGTCTGAGGATTCCTCGGCCAATACAACGGATTTGAGTAACAGTGACCTGGATGAGGCTGATGGTGTAAAGACAAAAACTGTCCTGAGGAAAAAAAAAAGGAAGTCGGGAGATAGAGACCTCACTTGGGATTACACCCCTGTAAATCAACTCACTAATCCTTCGACTAGTGGGCACCCAGTCTCTGATCCATGTGGGCCAACCCCCCGACGTTAGAAGCGATTTTTCAAGCTATATCGATGCATCGCGAAGAAACGCGCCAAGATGGACGTAAAGCCCAGGCAGCGGTGCGTAAAATGCAGGGGGTGGTACGGAAATTGACTAAGACTTGTAGTGATTGATAGTGCTTTGGGGGAGCGGCTGACCGATCTTGAATCAAGGATTGACATTACTGAGTCTGATCTTACAACCACCCAGGCATTAACTAAATCCCATGAGGCTCAATTAGTCGATATTCAATGGAAATTGGAAGAGCATGAAAACCGCCAGCGGCGTAATAACTTGCGGGTGCTTGGGGTTCCGGAGGGGGTTGAGGGGGCAGATGTCCGCTCATATGTTGTGGATCTGTTCAGAGACTCGCTCCCAGAACTTACGGACTGGAACTGGGCTCAAGAGGTGCAACATGCCCACAGAGTCCCTTTTGTACAAAAACAGCCAGTGAGGGCAGGAGCATTACCACGAGCCATTTTGGTATATTTTGGCAACTTTTAACTACGCCAAGCCATTTTTGAAAAGGCCAGACCAGAAGCAAAGAGAACCAGGAATGGAGTTTCCTATTTTGTCCGACCAGATTTTTGCCACACCACCGTCGAAAGGCGGTGGAGGTTGCGGCAGCTGATCAAACCATTCCAAGATAAAAATGCACAGGCCTTTTTGAATAATCCAGCCCGTCTAAAAGTGATTTGGGGAGGGCAAACATGATTTTTTATGTCAGAAATCAAAGCTAAAGAATATCTGGATGGCCTTTCAGGATAGAAATAGTTTAGCATCTAACTTAGAAAAGAAAATATGATGCACTGCTGATATTTACGTTTGATTTGAGAGATATGAAATTTAAAAACAAGGTGAGGGTTAAAGGGAAAAAATAAAAAAAAGGGGAAAAAATAAAAAAAAAGATATGAGAAATGTGTTGGGTGTATAACTGGAGGTTTTTTTGGGGGTTTTGGATTTAAAAGTAGCATGAATTTGGAAATATAAAGGCTATGAATCTTAGGGCTCTCGGTTCTGTGCGGCGCATCCATCATGCACAGACTCAAGTCTGAGTGCCTCTCGAGGGGGGAGATGGGGAAGGGAAGGGGCATGGGGGATGGGTGGAGGGGGGATGAGGGGGCAGGGAAGGGTGGGGGGAAACCCAAGAAAAAAGCATACCCAGAATTGATAATGAAATATGTTTACAACTAAAAGGAAAAGGAGGAAAACAGATCATCGTATTAAAGGTGGGAGAAAAAAGTCGTGAAGGAACACTAGGAGTATATAGATCTAAATTCAGATGGGGAGGTTAACTATTTGTTCTGTGAATGTAACAGGGTTGAACGATAGAGTGAAGAGGGCAAGACTGGCCGAAATAGTGAGGACAAATGCTTTCGATGTAGTGTGTCTACAGGAGACCCATATTCCATGGGAGAAAAAAGGTTGGTTGGGTATTGGAGGGTCAATCAATCAATCAATCAATCATGTCACTTATAAAGCGCACTACATACCCGCGAGGGTCTCAAGGCGCTGGGGGAAGAGGGGGGTGGTGCTGCTACTGATCGAAGAGCCAGGTCTTGAGGAGTCTTCTGAAGGCCAGTAGGTCTTGGGTCTGTCGGAGGTTGGTGGGGAGGGTGTTCCAGGTCTTGGCGGCGAGGTGGGAGAAGGATCTGCCGCCGGCGGTCGTTTTCCGGATGCGGGGGACTGTGGCGAGGGCGAGGCTGGTCGAGCGGAGCTGGCGGGTGGGGGTGTAGAAGCTGAGTCGTCTGTTGAGGTAGGCTGTTATAGGGTATAATATACTGGCATGTACGTCTCAAACCTCAAATATCCGAGGAGTGGCTATATTAGCAAAAACTACCTTGGGACAAGCTAAACGTAAGGCTGCTGACGTATCAGGGAGGTGGGCTATAGTAGAATTATTGGCAGGATTCACTTTGTGTTCGATTTATGGTTCAAACCAGGACGATTCTCAGATCTTTGAAGATCTTGAGTTGGAACTTGCGGCATGGCCTAGTCCATTAATCCTAAGTGGAGACCTAAATTTCGCTCTCGATCCACGACTTGGAAAGTATAACCAAGGGACATACCATGGACGAAAGCCAAGAGTATATAGAGCAGTAACTTCTCTTAAGAATAGTCATGGTTTGGTGGATATCTGGACTATGAAAAATCCAAACAATGCCGGGTATACATACTTTTCCTGTCCACATAGGAAATATGTTAGGATTGATTATTTCTTTGGTACAAAGGACCTACTCAATGCAGTTGGTATTAGGAAATTTCCAAAGGTGATTTCGGATCACAACCCATTAATTTTGGAGATTGGAATTGCAGGATTTAAGAGAACGCGAAGCAAATGGTCATTCGACAGGAAACTCCTTGTAAATAGTGAATATATTGAGCATATTAAGAACTGGTCACAAGAATTTTTTGACAGAAATAGATATAGCGCTGGTAGGGGGATTGTGTGGGATTCTTTTAAGCTGGCCTTAGAGGGGAAACAATTAGCTTTGTGGCTAGGGCAAGGACTCTGCGCGAGACTAAGAATCAACAACTAATGCGCGACCTAGTGGAGGCAGAAGAAGAACATGTTTCACTAATTATGCTGGGGCGGCAGGTGGTTCAAATTCAGTATCAAATAATTGCTCTTAAAGCCAAAATTAATGGTTGGTTAGCGCAAAGATCGGCAGAGGAATATCAATCTCAGCGGAATAATTCCTATGAAAATGGAGAACTAGTTGGGAGGAGACTAGCTCTTTGTACCAGGCAGAAAACAACTCAGTATTTAATAGCCTCTATTAAAGTAAATGGACAAACATTTACAGATTCAGACGATATAATTAGGGGGTTTCAGGATTATTACCAAATATTATACCAAGATGATAACGATAAGGATGCAGCTGGAATTCTACAGGATTTATCCCGCATGGTGACCAATATTGATCTTGAAGAGGGGCTGGATAGTTCATCTAAAGAAGACTTGGAAAAAGAAATCTCATTAGAGGAAGTTCAGGTAGCATTGCAAGGTATGGCCTCAGAGAAGGCTGCTGGCCCGACAAGATACCTCTGGAGTTGTATAAGTTATTAGGAGCAGTGATAGTCCCTCTTTTATTAGATTTATTTAGGGGTGTCAAAATAGTGGAAATCCCCCAGAATCCTGGAGAGAGACGGATATTATAATCTTTCCAAAGAAAGGAAAACCAATAGATAACCCAGCTTCGTATCGGCCAATCTCTTTAATCAATTCTGATACAAAAATGTATTCGAAGATATTGGCTAACCGGTTAGGGAGGATTATAGGACATCTGGTCTCCCCTGGCAGCATGGATTTATCCCTGGAAAAGAAACAACTGACCATATACGTAGGGTTATTTCATTATTTGATATCATGTCCGGGACGGGTGGCCAGATGGCTATGATCCTCCTTGATGCCGAAAAAGCATTCGACCGGGTGTCTTGGAAATTTTTATGGGGAATACTGGAGTTAAAAGGTTTCAGACCGCAAATCATAAGGGCAATCAAAGCCATGTACTGTGACCCAAGAGCCCGGCTACAATTAATGGGAAAAGAGTCTGGTAACATTTTAATATCTAGGGGGACCAGGCAAGGGTGTCCCTGCTCCCCTATATTATTTGCTATGTATATTAATCCCCTGGTTGTTAAACTGCTGCAGTCCCAGAAGATTAAACCTGTGGTTACCAGGGGATATGAAACTAAAGTCTTGGCCTATGCCGATGACGTTGCAGTGTTAACAACAGATCCAACAGAGGCAATTGCGGAAATTAACCAGATAGCTGAAAGATTTGGGCTTCTATCGGGTTATGCATTGAATAAAGGGAAGACAATTGTTATTTGCACAGACAATATTGATTTTAATGATTCTAGACGAGCAGAATCGGCAGTCTACCTCGGGGTTCGAATTAGTGCGAAAGTGGACGAGATTGTTAAATGCAATTTTGATCCTCTGGTTAAGTTAATAGCCACCGATTTGAAGAGAGTGAATGGGCTACATTTGTTGATAATTGGGAGAGGGAACTTCTTAAAAATGACTATGTTACCTAAAATCCTGTATCTGTTTCGTTCAATTCCGCTTGCGCTGGATGACCATCTTTTGAAGTCTTTGGACTCTATCTTCTCAAATTTTATTTGGCAGTATGGGAAAGTGAGGAGGGCTTTAAAATACTTAACACTACCACAAGATAGAGGAGGTCTTACAGTCCCAAATATTAAACTATATTATTGGTTGGCCCTTCTCCACCAGATGATTTCCCTGTTTGTAGTAGATAGAGATAGTGAAACAGATCGGGGTTTGAGAATACCCATGGTATACGAACTCGCTATAGGCAAGGAAGCCCCTGGGTTGTTATTGAGACAAATGGAGCAGAGCTATTATAAAAAGGTCCGGTTCAAAGTAATATATAGCTCTTGGAAGATATGGAAACAAGTATCAAAATTCATGGCGATACCAAAGGTTTCTCGATATACTCCACTGTGGCGTTCATCGCTATTCCCACCCCGGGTTTATGATGCTATGGGGAGGGGTTGGGAAGAGCTTGGTGTGGGTACAATCGGAGACTTCTATGGGGGAGAGCAGGTTTCCCAATTTTCCAGACTCCGGCAGGACTTTGGCATTCCAAATAATTAATATTTTAAATTTGTACAGATTAGGAGTATTCTTACTTTATGTATACCAGCGATTAAATTAGATAACATACCATTGATGGATGCTATTACTAGGAAATCAAGTAGAATTAGGAATATCTATAGCTTATATTAGATGAACTACCAGATGATCTTGAAAAAACGGAGACATCCTGGGCAATGAAATTAGACAACCCAGATGTGGATATTTATATGAGCTTATCTTTAACTGCCAAAATACTTTTATCCACAAGCTTAAAGGCACAATTGTATAAAACTATATTTAATTTATATTTTACACCTTCTAAATTATTTATGTGGGGAAAAGGCCTGATGATAAATGTCCCAGATGTGGGGTACGACCGGCCACATTGATTCATATGTTTTATGATTATGATAAAATGTCCCTATTAAAAAAAGGGTTGCTTGGTTTTTGGGAAGGATTATTTGGCCTTAGGCTGGAACTGACCCCTACACTGCTGATTTTAGGATATGATAGCTCCTTGGGGCTTAATACCGCACAGGAATATTGCTTATTTTTGGGAACAGCAATATTCAGGATAATGTTAGCCGCCAGATGGAAAGATATAGAACCTCCGACATTTCAGATGTGGCTTGCTAGACTTCTCGAAGTATATAATCAAGAGACGGCTTTGTATGCACGTAGGGGCAGGCAGGCCAGAATTCGGGGGAAGAAAATAAGGGCACTCATTTCCGAATGGAGCAGTGAAGTCAGGGGATCTACGTATGGAGGTGTAAGGTTTGCCCATTTGAATGCTCTAGCTTAGGGAGCAGAACAGGGGTTTAAGGGTGTCCTTTAAGGTTGAAGTATAATTTTATCTTGCCAGGGTTTAATTCAGTAACTTTTTCGAAATTATATATGTCACGTTTTAGCAAATATTGTTATGCTGGTTCAGGTTTCCATGTGTTTATTTTTCTAAAGGAAGCATCTGCATTTGCAATTTTTCACAAACCTATTAGTTGAATATCGTAAGAATGAATTGTAAAACTACTAACCCTGGGTTGCCGATCGCGAGCGTGGAAAATAAACCTCCCGGCGAGATTCTCAACGCGGGGAGGTCAGGTTTCTCATTGCGAGTGGTCGCGTATGCTTGCGACCGCTCGCGATGAGAAACTACCAGTCCGCGTTGAGAAAGCTGCCGCTCGAGTAGAAATCTACTCGAGCGGCAGAAAATGACCGCTTGCACTGTGCAAGATGCGGTTTGCACTCATTGCACAGTGCGGACAAGCATCCGGCACTGTGCAATCAGTGCGAACAGCATTTTGCACAGTGCACTACGCAGTTCGCGTAGCTACGCGTAGCTCACATAGTGCGAAGTGCACTTCGCGTAGCTACGCGTAGCGCTACTACGCGAACTACGCCCAGGGTTAAAAACTACACGACTTTTATGCTTGGTTTTAACTTTTAAAATGATGTCAATTCTATCTTAGTATCTGGTTTTAACGTGGATTATGTGATACATGAAGTTCCTGTCTTTCTGAATCACTATGTACTGAATTAACTGCCTTTTGATCTGTTTAGTCAATATTTATTCTTGTGTACTGTATGTAACCGCTTTATGATCTGATTATTTGATATTAATTCTTGTAATTGGTATTTTCTGGGTATGAAATAAAAAAAATAAAAGAGCTTATCATTGCTCTGTCTTTTGTAACCTCTCCCTAAACCACTCCTTACCCATAGCTAAACCCCTCCCATTTAGAAGTAAATATTCCCCATTTTCCCACCACTCCCCCAGTAACACCCACATTTACTACTAGGTAACAAACTAACATGTGCAGGGACTTCCTCATAGAAAGTGTAGGAAAGTTGGAGGTGGTAGTTCCACCCAGAAGTTTGTGAATTGCATTTTGTAGTAATAGGTAGTACTACTGTAGCACTACTTTACATACTACAAAATTAAGTTTGTGAAACGGGCCCATAGACTTCATGGCCATGGCAATAGTGGTGTGGACAAGCAATAACACTGAGTTCAATGCTAGTACAATTTGTTTCACTGCTCCAAACCTATTTATTAGCTTATCATTGCTCTGTCTTTTGTAACCTGTCTTTCTTCCGTTGATCCCTCCTCTCTCTCTCTGCCGCCTTCCTTCCTTATTTATTAATTATTTTCTTACTTTCTTCTATCTTACTTTGTTTTATCCCTATCCTCATCATTCTTCCCTTTCTTACTTTCTTCCTCCTTTGTTTCTTTTCTTCCTATTACGTACCTTGGTTTCCTTGTGACACATAGCTAAGCCCAGTTTTGAAAAGAAAAAGTCCTTGGCAACATCAGTGATGTTGGCAGTGCAGCAGTTTCTCTCAACATGGACACAATATGAGTGCATCCTTGCATTACAGGGTGTTCATGGAAAAGTCCGGTGGTGGATTTCCATCATGACTTTGAGCCAGTACCATAACAGAGAATATTGTTGTGTATGTGTGTGGTATTTGTATTAAATGAACAGAGCCAAAGGGCAGTGGAATGCTGTACAGAGTCAGGCAAATGTATAGTTAATGTTTAAATGGAGGATTCGCAGATGTTCAAGAGTGCGAGCATACTGTCAATGCATCATGATGATGGGTTCTTTAACAAGCATGGCTTTCACCTTTCCTTACTGGAGCACGTTAAGGCATTCCTGATGATTATGGAGATGTTGTTCCAGATCATCCGAGCCTGGATGGTCAGGGCCTGCTTTCTTAAGTATTCATTGGTGCACTTCTTGGTCTACAGTCTGCTGTGGATGTGCCAAGAGCCACCAGATATGTTGAGTGTGACAGCCAGGTAGACTGGGCTGCTGGTTGTGATGCCTTTTTCGATAATGCAGCAGATTTTGAAGATGATCAGGTTGGCATAGGGATACAATGGAGTTACATCATGGTGAAAGTGAGATGGTCATATTTCATCAGGACCTAGATGAGTTATGATACATTCTGTTGGATAGCGTTAGGGAGTGCCAGTGTGGATGAAGTCTGGGAGGACAGAGAGCAGGGCATTACTACCATTCAGAAGCTAGAGAACAAGGACTTGAACAGCATGCCTAGGAGCCATAGGAGCCCATGGTCACACCACACTGTTGGAATTACACATATGGGGCCTCATTACGATGTCGGGCGGACTCACGTCTGCCTGACACCGTTGCAGAATCGGGACCGACCGACCGACCTCCAGTCGGCGAGCTCCCGACCGCAGTATTACGATGCGACCGCACATGGTTTCCGACAGGCTTTCCATGTCAGAAAGCCTGACACGGAAAGCCTGTCGGAAACCGACATCGTAATCCCGACGGCGGAAATGCTGTCCATAGGGATTACAGTGGTGCCTCTGACTGGCTGAATCCAGCTGGAATGAGCGGCCGGTTTCACTTTCGACCACCTGCATTGGAATGCGGTGGTTGGAAGTGAAGCCTACGATGTGACTCGCAAAGCCTCCGACCTCATTGTAATGATGCCCATGGCTGGGCGAGTCGACAGTGAAATAGCAACAACTGTGAAAATGGCAAAAACACAGTGGTTGATGGGCAAGGAGGCAATCATGGATAAAGCACAGCTGTTGATGACAGCAACTGTGGCAAAAGCAGAAATTGAGCAGCTGGTAGCCAAAGTGGCAATGGCGGATGCAATGTTGCTGACAGAAATGGTAGTGGTGACAGCAAGTGTGGCAAATTATGTGGAGTTGCTAAACGTTTGGAGAATAGGGTCAACAAGCAGTTATCACACTTCCTAGAGTCCAACCTCCTTCTGCAGAACTCCTAATTGGAATTTCGTGCGGGTTACAGTATCGAGTCTGCCCTAATCAAGGTATCGGAATTCATTAAGGAAAAGCTCAATCAGAGCTCTCCATTGATGGTCATATTCTTGGATCTGTCCTCGGGTTTCGATATGGTTTCCCATGTCATCCTACCTTATAGAACCAAGAGAATTGGTATCAGAGACAAGGCTCAGCTTTGGCTTAAATCTTTCCTGACTGATCGCTCTCAAGCAGTCATTCTTCCACCTTTCACCTTATTATCTAAAACACTGGATTGCGGCATGCCCCATGGTTCGGCACTCAGCATCACCCTTTTTAATATCTACCCCGAGCCGCTGGCAAAACTTATGGAGACTTTGGGTGGTTCTGGTGGTCTCCTATGCGGACGACACCCAGCTCCTCTTGGCCTTCCATGAAAACACGCCAGCAACCCTGAGTTCCTTCAAGCTCTGCTTGAAGGCAGTGGTGGAATGGATGGAGGGAAGCTGCCTCAAACTGAACTCAGAAAAAACTGATGTCTTCTGCTTTGGCACCAAGACCTTTCCAGAGGCTACCTTATGGTGGCCACCTGAACTGGGTGCTGGTCAAGCCCCAGCACTGATGGCTAGGAACCTTGGGGTACATTTTGATTTTAATCTCACTTTTATGCCCAAATCAAGTCCCTATCCACTACTTGGTTTGCTACCCTTAGATCTCTCAGAAGGATGCTCCACCTTATTCCTGAGGACTTGCAGAAAAGGATTGTCCATGCCCAGGTTACGGCTAAACTGTATTACGTCAATAGCTTATATATGGGTCTTCCGGCTTTCCTAACCCAACAGCTCCAAATAATCCAGAACTACGCTGCACGCCTTATCGTGCTCACCAGTTTTTCATCACCTTCGGCATCTTCACTGGCTCCCTGTCATCAAAAAGATCCAATTTAAGGCACTGACCTTTGTCTTCAGGCCCTTCACTCATAAAGGTCCTTTTTACCTGAGGAGAAGATTCAAGCCCAACTTTCAATCCAGAGCTCTGAGATCTAACAAGCTCAAACTGCTCCAAGTTCACCGCATACATAAATCCAGAAGAGGCGGGCGGTCCTTCAGCTACCTGGCCTCCAAATTGTGGAATGCCCTGCCGCTCAGCTTGCATTGCAGTCCCTTGGAATATATTTTCGGAAGTAGCTGTGCACTTTATAAGTGCCATGAATTGAATTGAAGTGAGTTAGCGTGGACAGCACTAATGAGATATATAATGGTGACAGTCCAGACAGGGCTGTTGCTGTCATTTAAAAAAACAACACTGATGAAGAAGACAGTGAGGACAATAAATCTACAGCCACAGGAGAACAGGTGGAGTCAGGTTCAGGAGATGGAAGGACTTCAATGTCCCATGGAGTGTTCAAGTGAGGCAAGTGTGGGTTGTTCAATAGAACTGCAGTGGGAAGAGCGTAAAAGAAAGTGTAACTGCAGTCAAAAACAACTGATCACTTACAGACTCCTCACAGGAGTTAATTAGTGTCCCCTTGGGAAATCCTGCACTTTTTTAATCACATTTGGAGACCTTGGGGGAACAGGCAGTCCAGGGGACCATTGCATGCTCTTCCTGAAGGATTACCAAGAAGTATTACCAAATGGAAAACATTTTTTTAAAAGAGGATCAGTTCCTTTGAGAAAGCAGGATGTGTTCTTTAAAGGAGTACGGGCTGATTACAAAACAAAAAATCAAAATTTCCTGCTTCAGAACTCAAGGCAAGAGATGGTGCGAGTGGTGTTCCCTCCAGGCAACCATCAAGGTGTTTGTAGCCATAGAGAACTGCTTAATTAATCTTCATTAGACACATCATTCTGCAACCCCATTCGACTGGAGAGGTTGTGAGATGACCACTTTGTGCACAGTTTGTATCATAAAATCAGAGGCAGATCCCAAAAATGTAATGCACACAGTTACCAATGTTTGTGACGTGTCATACTACATCGAACCCTCCATTTTGTCTGGAAACAAACTTCAACAATTTAAAGCACTGATTCTAAACTTGACTGGATGGTGTTTAAAATAATTTTTTGTATATACTTTTGGATCTTGTATTATGATGCATGACTTTAACACAGAAATATCATTGGACACAAATATTGTGTTAAACTTGTTTTTATGTCAAGAATACCATAAGTAACAATGTTGTTTTTTTAGTATTTAAAATAGTTTTTTTGAATAGTTGTAAATACTAATATTTTAATTGTTTTGTCACTTTTTCTTCTATAACTTAATATTATCGTAATGTTAATTATGTGTAATTCATTTTTATGACTGCTCCACAAATTTCATCTTTCTCCAGCCTCTTGCTACAGCTGTTCATGTTCGGGTGTTACTCCCGATTTATACTCTAACACAAGCCCTGTTTCTCCAAAAAAGGCAACATGCACAAACCTTCCAGTGCTGAAGTTAAGTTTATTTGACAAAAAACATTCCTGATTCGTTTCGGAAAAAGATTCTCCTGGGCCACTGGTCGAGGAGAAAACACCCATATTCCAACTTAAAACAGTGAAAACTGACTAAAATATACAGGTACATGATTTTTTCTGGTCCCAACGGCCACCATCTTAAAATGTCACGACATTATTTGTGGCACATTGCTATTATTTTTAACATGTCTATTAACAAAAATGAAAAGTTAAATACTCTGTCAAATCAACTATAAACAAATTATAGTGAAAAGATCATCCCCCAACAATTAATATGAAGCCTTGTGTCATCCTATTCAACAAAACACTGTCACTCACAATACCGATACATATCCCAAGTGGTTTGAGTAGTAAATGTTAAACACACTATTAAATGGCCATAATGCTTCAAAAAAGTGTAACTTGTAAAATATGACAAATAAGCTTGAAGAATGGTAATATGTAATACTATGTGACCCCACACATAGTCAAGAGTCAAATGATCACATCTGGGGCCCAAATGGGCTCTCTACCCAATATGAGACACAATATCATGAATGTAATCCTGTCTGAAAAGCCCTACCCTCTTCGTCCCGGGGATTATTAACCTACCGCTCGTGTCAGACTACTGTATAGAAAGTTTTATATAGAAGTGAAGCTATTCAATAAGAGATCATCTTTTGAAAATTCATCTGTATTCCTAATTGTGTTGCAAGAAGGTCAAGCTATGCATTCCCGCCCAAGTGGGAAAATATTTTGACTGTACTGATCCCAGTGTGGAGAAAAATATTCAGTTAAATTTACATGTATAAAAGTTTCCCATTCTTGGTAAACACATGATTTTAAGACAAATAAAGATATATCTTACCGCTCTTGCATCCCTTCTCAACTGAAACAATGAAACGGTACCTGTGTGAAACCATATATTTAAAAAATAGGTTAAAAATTGTGAAGTGAGCGTCACTTCTCCTCTCTAAGAAAACACAAAAGCTTAAAAACAATGAAATCTACTTCCTAGTAACCACAGCAATTACACTGAATTAGTATCACTAAATGACATGAACCAAATTACATTGCAGCTTGACCTAAATGTACAGAGAGCTCTTCATCATGAGTATTGAAATTAATAATCCAATGGCGGTGCCCGATCCTTTTGGAGCTCCAGCACCCTGCTGCTTAAACAAAAAAAAAATCAAAAGATGAAAACTTATAATCGGACCTTCTCTGGTATTGCCCCAAGAATCTGGAACTCCCTGCCTATGGAAACCAGATTGAATCCTTCAACAGAGTGCTTCAAAAAGGAAGTGAAAGCTTTACTGATGAATGCTTTTCTGAATTAGACTTTAGCCACTGTCTACTGTCTTGTCAACCTGGCTCTGTTAGGACCTCCTAGCCCAATGGGCTTCTTTACATCATTTATCGTTCCTGATCATTTTGCTGTATTCAACACCCATGTTCCTTTGCTTACTTATGCTATTTTGTATTTATGTTATACTAATCCCCTGCATTAGTTCGGAGGTATATGTTATGACCATTTTGCTGTTTTGCCTCACTTGTCTCCTCACATGTGCTCCACAATCTCTGTAAAGCGCTCTGATACCCTCTCGGGCCATGTTTGTGCTATATAAAACATTTAAAATAAATAAATGATAAATTTGGACTCCAATCTTCTTAATTCTAAAACTCTGTCCCCAACCCCATCAGTGGATGGTATCCTATCTAGTACACAAAACTTTGACTGACTCGCATCTCTGGAGAAATCTCTAGAGATATTGTTTATCTTGTTTGTTGATGGCTCAAATGTGTTCAAGTATTCTCTTTTTAGCTTTTTAGTGCTGCCAATATATTTGTTACATGTAAACTTCAAACTGTAAACACAGAAATTTGAATTGCAAGATTGGTGTTTGCCAGTTTGAAATCTCTTCTTAAGAGTGGGAAACTTAACTTCCTTTGTGTTTTCACTATTTTTACATGCTTTACAATTAGCGCATCTATAAAGGTTTTGAATTGTATTCTGCTTAATATGCTTGGCAGTTCTAGCTGGACTGTTCCCATGAGGAGCAGGGTCAAAACTGATTTGCATATGGCTGGGTCCAAACTGGGGTGGTGTAGTGAGCATAAGAACAATGGATTTAACCCAGATCTCTTGACTGGGGGTGAATGTTTGATTCATTCAGCATTCCTTCCATCATTTGTTGCTGCAGCGCTAATATTCTTGGTAAACATATTGCAGCATCATATGGCTTGAAACGATCTGCTCATTTTGTAAGTTATTCTAGGATGGCTATCTAGATGTTTCATGAGTATCTTATCAGTGTGCAAGACATGCCAATATCTATGAAGGACTTTTCTTACATCAGAGGCCTTTTTATTGTATATTTGATAAAATATATGGTCTGCAATTCTTCTTTCTCTTTCTTTTTGCTCAACAACAAATCATCTCTTACAACCAGATTAATTCTCTTTAGACCCTTATTTATAGTGTGTTTGGAGTAACCCCTTTCCTGAAATCTAGTTATCATTACGTGGTTTTCCTCCATGAAGAACTCTTGCTTACTGCAATTCTTCTTTGCTGTAAGTAATTCCCCTTAAGGGGATTACTATACACCAAATTCCAAGCATGACTGCTTGAGTCATGCAGCAAGCTGTTGCTAGCTGTTGTCTTCCTGTAAAGCTTAGTTTCTAGATTGTTGTTGTTAACTTCAACCTTGAGGTCTAGAAACTGTATTGTGCGATCATCCACATGACTGGTAAAGCTCAATATCTCAACAATTTATTCTACTGCCTCTCTGGATCCATACAACAAATCTTGTCTATGTAGCTCACCCAAAGCACCTCGAGGTCATCAAAATGATGGACATTACTTACCACCTGTTCCTCCCATCAGCCCAGGTAAAGGCCTGCATAATTGGGGGCGAAACAGGTGCCTATCGCGGTGCCCTGGGTTTGGGTACAGATCTCCTTTTTGAAAAGGAAAAAATTGTTGTTGAGACAGTACCATATCATGTCAATCAACATTCCAATGTGTACTAAAAGGGACAGTGACAAAATAAAATTACTTCAAAAACAAATGGAATTAAAAAATATACAAATACATTTACTATTAAAAATGTTAAAAAAATAATAACATATTACAATGTTAAATACATAACATAAATACCTACAAACATTATTATAAATAAAATATAAAAATAATTTCCATACAAATATACTTTTTCATTTAAAAATTATTTTTAACAAAAAATACATTATTGCATAAATTTAATGTTGTTTTTTTCCACCGTATAACCCCACAAAACTCTCAACTAGCACCAAAAAATTAACTTAAAAAATATATATTTACACTATTAATATAAATACTTATGAGCAAACCAATTATCATTAATTAAATATTTATCATTAATTAATTATAATTAATGTACTTCCCACAATTTACCCCCAAAAAACACACAACACACTCATAAAATTTAACAAAAATAATTTACACAATTAACATAATTAATTATTATTTAATAATAATTAAAAAAATAATTAGTAATTGCTTAAAATTTATTTGCTTCCCACCCAAAAACTCTACTAAGCCCACAACCCACATATAAAATTGAAAACAAAATTAATTATCAATTAATCAAATATTATTTATTAAAAAGAAATATTAATTCATGAAAATTAATTAACTTCCCAACCTTATACCAATATAAACCCCATAACCTACACCTAAAATCAAATTCGAAAAATATATATATTGCACAATTAAAATAATGAATTGCCATTAATTAATGAAAATTGATTTACTCCCACACTTTACCCCTACAAACCCCACAACCCGCACATAAACCTTTTTTCATTAAACAATTAGCCTAATTATTATAAATTAATTAATTAATATTAATTAACAGATAATTATGAATTAATTAAAAATGAATTACTTCCCACCCTTTACCCCTATAAGCCCAAAACCTGCAACCCCCCAAAAATATTAACATAGTGAATTATCAATTAATTAATATTAATTAAGAAATTATTAATTCATTAATAATAAATTACTTCCCACCTTTCACCGCTATGACCCCACAACCCGCGACCAAAAAAAATGAATTAAACAATTAGCATAATTTATTAATTAATATTAATTAACAAAAAACTATTAAGCAATTAAAAATAAATTACTTTCCCTTTTTTTCCCCGGAGTTTTATATAGCACAAACTTGACCTGAACTTATCAGAGTACTTTACATGAGCACCAGTTGCATTACAGATGGACACATTCATTTTTTTTGTTAGGCATGGGGAGATTAAGGGCCTGATTAGGATGGCAGGCGGACTTTCATCCGCCCCACCCCATCGTAGACTGGACCGCCCGACAGGCTGTCTGTAGTTCGGCGTTGGACGCAGAGCGATGCGGAGGGGTTCCCCGTGAAGAGTGGGGATATATACCATAGGAATATCTTCTCTGATACGATTTGGAGCAAGAAGCATTTAGCTCTGGTTAGAGCAAGCTCGTCTAATACATTGCACGCATATTTTTAGAGTCTTCACTACTGGCGTAGGGGACTCTAATATATTAATTGACTATCCTAGAAGCCTGCATCGATATGAGTTAGAAGGAGATGGTTAGCTCCTGCTGGCCATAGACTCTGCTATTCGCCTTGAAGGAGGGGTCTTATCTACTATTGAATTCAGTACCCCCGTTTTAACTGAGCGTCTGTGACACATTATTCTATTTTGGGCGAGGTCCTGATGAAGGTGGTTCACGGTGTGTAATTCCACCGAAACGCGCGTCGACTACGTGCGCCCAGACCTTTTGGCTTTGGTTATCAATTTTGCCTATTGGAAACGTTTTACATCTATGTGTTTCTTATACCCACATGTGTATATGTGTTTTGTATGACTGTGAGCGAGTGTTCGGTATGAATGTGATCTATTGTTAGATTGATTCAATTGCTGGGGGCTTATCTGGAATAAATATCTTTGTATCATATTATTACATGAAATGTGTTATTTTTAATAAATGAATCTATCATATATTTGATGTATATTGTTTATAACAAATAAGAAAATTATAAAAATGAAAAATAAAAGGAATTTCTATAAAAAAGATGTATATATTCATTTAAGTATTTTACTTTTGTAGTTTTGTGCCTGAATCTCAACCCATACAAGATTTAATCTTTTGTAAAGAAATATAGGTCTTAGGGGAGAGTATTTGTTTCAGCGGTCCCGCACTAGACATTACGATGCGACGGCCACAACGGTGGTCGCAATGCCTATTTTTTGCATTGCGGTGGGTGCTGCTGGCTGCAGCCCCCACCGCAATGTGACACTTTACATATCTTTGCACTAAGTGACAGACACCATGCAGTGCCTGCCACATGGTGCAGGAATATGTAGTGCCCCCCAGTGCCCACAGCTTAGGGCCAGAGGGGAAGGGGGCCCCACTACAGGCCCCCAAAGTCCCTTTCTGCCAGCCTTTTCATGACGGGTTAACCCCCATGAACAGGCGGGAGGAAAGGGACATTGTAATCAGAATGCGGTGCCTGGTAGGCACTGCCACCATTGTAGGGATACAAACCCCTCCACCGCACCGGCACGCTCAAGGAGCACGTCAGATGCAAGGCAGTCAGTCTTTTCGACCGCCACACATCTGCCCACCATTGAAATATGGCGGGCAGATGTGATGGGTCCGATGGTGGTGGGACCGCTACTGACGGGCTGTTGGTGGCGGTCCCACCTCCATCCTAATCGGGCCCTAAGTTATTTGCCCAGAATCACAGGATGTTGAGCTTCACTGCCGAGACTCGAACACGGTTCCCAAGCGTCAAGGTCGACCGCTCTAGCGGTAAGGCCACATCCTCTCCCCTTTACCCCTATAACAACACAACCCGCACCACAAAAAATAAATTACACAATAAACATATTTAATATTCAATTAATAATAGGAATCAACAATTAATTCATAATTAATTAAAAATAAATTACTACCCACCCTTCACCCCTTTAAACCCCACAACCTGCACATAAAATTGACTTTAATTATAACACAATAACATAATTAAATATTTTTTTCTAGAGTTTTATATAGCGCAAACTTGACCTGACGGTATCAGAGTGCTTTACATGAGCACCAGTTGCATTAAAGATGGACATATTCATTTTTTTTGTTAGGCATGGGGAGAATAAGGGCCTGATTAGGACAGCGGGTGGACATTCGTCCGCCCGCCACCCTGTCACAGACGGGACTGCCCGACAGGCTGTCGACTGTCCTGCAGTAGGCATTAGGATGCGACCACGGCGGTCGCAATGCCTATATTTTGCATTGCGGTGGGTGAGGCTGGCTGCAGCACCCGCTGAAATGCAAAAAAGGGACACCGTACATATCCCTGCACTACGTGGCACATGGTGCAGGGATCTGTAGGGGGGCACTTATGGTGCCCACAGCTCAGGGCCAGGGTGGAAGGGTGGCCTGCTACGGGCCCACAAAGTCCCTTTCCGCCTGCCTGTTCATGGCGGGGGGAGCGGAAAGGGACTGCGTAATCCCTACGGCGGTGCCTGGTAGGCACCACCACCATTGTAGGAAATGCGAAGCCCTCCACCGGACCTGCGGGCTCAAGGAGCCCGTTGGATGCGTGGCAGTTGGGCTTTTACGACCGCCATCCTTCCACCCACCATTATAATATGGCGGTCTCACCATCATCATATTCGGCCCCTAAATTACTTCCAACCCTATTCCCTTATAAAATCCACAACCCGCTATGGAACTAAACAACACAAAATATAATTAAATTAAATGTAATAACTACCAAAAATGTACCAAATATATTTAAAAAAACATTAGCAAATAAGCAATAATTATACAGAAAATCACATCAAATACATTTAAAATATATACTACAATACTTAACAATAACTAAAACAATGATATTTTAAACAACTATATTTTTGCAAACAATATTAATGACTTTCCAAAAAATCGATATTCTTGACATCGATATTCTTGCTGTCAATATTTCCATGTCACGATGTTTCTGACTCGATATTCTCGTCTGTTGATATTTTGAACTCGATATTCTGTCTGAATACCCATTGGGATGGTGCCAGACTGATTCCAAGCACCCCCGCAGGATATGTTGTCCTTTAGATCAGCTAGCTCACACTGCCACCATAAGCACCCCTAAACCTAGACAGGTAGCAAAGGGTGCTGGCAACCACAGAACATGACAACTCTGACTCCCCCCAGGAATCATAGTAACAAACCTAGAACCCTTTCACTCAGTCACTCATGCTCTCTCAGAGAAATATACACGGAAGCCCGTCTCATTGCTTGTTTTCAGCCGCGGGGGGCTAGGACTACAAGCCCCAGCCTGACAAGCGGCTCCTACACTGCCAGCGTATCACCGCAGCGCCAGGAGGTGCTTAAAGCTCACTGAGGCCTCCCGCAGCATGGGACGCGTGCGGGCAAAGCCCGGGCCAAGGGCGGGCCCGTCTGCGCCTGTCCACTGCCGTTCAAGGTTGGCTGGGCCCTGTCTCTTGGTTCTGTGTTCCGGCCTTGGACATCCTCTGGAGTTTCACACAACAGATAAGGTAAGAGGATGGGGAAGCGCAAATTAGCTATGCCATCTACTAAAGATCGCCCCTTGACCTCCACCATTACTAGCTTCCTTACTACGTCCATGGGGGCTATTACTAGCGAGATCGAATGTGTGGAGGAGAGACTGGGGGCCACAAAGCCGGTGCTACATTCAAGCTCTTTGATAGAACCATCTAGCCTATCACAAACTCAGCAAGCCTTGGTTTCTGAGCCCCCTACGGAAGGTATAAAACCCAGTGACTCAGAGGTCCTTAACAATATACAGCAAGGTCCTTCATCTGACATTTTATGCTCCCCCCCTCAAAAAAAGCAAAGGCATGCAGTAAATCCAAAAGAGAGTAATTGCAACCTGCAGCTCGGAAAAAAACGTGGCCCCCACTGCAAGAAAGAGCGCTTAAATTGGAAGCTGAACCAGGACTCCATGGCAAGGGAGACTCCCAGTCACACGCTCAGTTTGTTAGCATTTTGGAAACAACTGTGAAAACTCTTCTCAACCCTTTTTTAAACATCCTCAACAGCATTGACACCTCGCTGAAAATTTTTATTGGCTCTAGCCTATCGAGCTTAATTACTGGAACCAATAATGCGTCGGTCCCTGACCCTTTGCCCATGCGATGTGCCTCTTTGCCTCCTCAAAGGCCAGTTATGCCGGACCAGCAGTCGATATCTGGGCTTCAGTTCAACACCATAACCAACAATATTTTACCCAGTTCTTTCCAACCTAAAGTGCATGTTCCATCTACTTTAGTGGGCAGGAGGAGTCATCCAACAATCTCAAACGGGCCAACTGTTGCTGGAAATTTTGAATCAGTTCTCAATCACAAATCAGAGTCAAAGAAAAATCACGATAGAGTCCTACATCTGGCACCGGAAGCAACCCCGCTGGTCATCATAGTTCTTAAAAATGTTCCACCTTTATCAGCTAATAAGGAGGAAGACCCGCCGCAGCTAAGGAATAAAACTGTACATTGGTTAGCACAAGCCACGGACTGGACAAATAGTGAATATCTTTTCAGGAACATAAATAACGTTGAGCGAGTATCGTGGGTGGGCTCACAACCAAAAATGGACTCTGGCGATTGTGTTGTTATTAATTTTAACATGTTTTTGGTACACTCCCTAATGGCAAGACTTTTTAGGTGTAGAAATGCCAGTGGTTCTATTGTGGCAGTACCCCTTGGTTATTTTTACAAGTCTAGCCAACAGGTAGAGTTGAGGTTGCAGCATATAAATCATAGCGCCCCGCAGCATTTTGCCATTTCTACTTTTAATCGTTTTTCTTCCTTAGAACAGGTGGATTGACTACATCAAAGGGTGCTGGGAACCACTTTGGATACTGTCGGGAAAAAATCCTTTAAGCAGTGCAAATCATTTAATCACCACATCTGCAACAAAAGGGAGTACAAACAGGTTTATTGCATATGCCAGAGTGATACAGTTGGGAGAGCGACCCGTACTATGAGAGAAGCACAAGTCAGTCTCAAATTACACACGCTGCGAGTCTAGTCTTATAATACTAATTTTAGCTAACTTCCATAACTTTAATACAATGTGAACAATAGAAAAAGCTTCCTGCTTTTCCGTTATATCCCACCCAGATTACATACATTTATTTCAAGAACAGCTCTTTCCTGTGTTCATGACTTCTCACGCCACATTTACAGACTACAATTAGAACATTCTTGCTGCTCCGAATTTCCTGTTACATATTCAAGACAGGAAGTTTCTCAGCAAACATACAATGAGAAGAAAAAACACTTAAGCCAGACTGCATTTAGACCTTTTTTTGAGAGCAGGCTGTAGGTTATTTCCAGATACAAATGTGCAACTTAAACATGCACTTTTAACCACACATTTAAACCACATTATACTGTTTTTCTTTCTTTACATGATAGTTCACAGTTTGTGGGCAAATGAAAGGTAAAATAGAATAGTGAACAGAATAATTAGGGCATAAATCTAAATTAGGGTTTTGATTCCTTTCAATACTAACTATGACCTGGTCACGACAGATGCTGAGGGTAGCACTGACATGTCAGTGACTAATGGCCCGGCAAATATAGATAAACTTGTCGTCCCAGATTTGGCAACGGTACCTTTGGTGGAAACCATAAATACTTCATTAGTTGACACGGATCAACATATGATCTCTTCAAATACAGCCCAGAGATCTTGGGATGCCTGTGGTACTGCTGGCCATGTTAGTAGCTGGGGCGCACCCTCTAGTCATAATAGTACAATTGTTCATGGAGGCATGTTCTGGAACATTGCAGGTTTATTAAATAAGCTGAAGGATGAGACATGGCTCAACCTTATAAAAGATTATAGCATTATATGCTTTCAAGAAACCCGGATGAGAGAGGTCGTCCACATTGATGGCTACGCTTCCAAACATACCCCGGCAGGCGCAGCTTTGGCTGGCCATCTTAAGGGAGGTCTACTTACTTTAGTAGCAACCACACTAGCAAATAGAGTAGGTAAGACACAGCTTGAGTCACCGCACTTTCAGATTATTAACATTTTATACAATCGGAGTGTAAGTTTGGTTATTATTAACTTTTATCTTAATAATTTTGTCCTAAATAACACTGCCATTGCTGAAGACTTAGAGATCTCATTCAGCAGACATATACAGGAATTAAATACAGATTTTATTGTACTTTGGGGGGGTGATTTTAATTGTAAACTATGTCCTTTATCAAACCAGTATGCATGTTGTCTAGTAGATGGGGAAAAGGATGGTGGTTGTCATTTTAATCATAATCCTTGTGGGAACATTTTTAATTCCCTGCTCTCGAAAATTTCCCATTTTCAAACAATAGATCTTATCCAACCATTAGGCCCAGCTCATGTTTCCTTTATGGGCAGAGGCCAAGGTAGCCTTATTGATTTCATTGCGCTTTCAGAATACTTTAAACCTCATTCTGTGGCATTTTCTATTCTCAAGGTTTGTTTTAATGACCATTTTCCTCTGGCCATTCGTTTAGAGATCCAACGTGGCCATCTTTCTGAGAAATCAAATTACCCTATAATCACCCTATAATATATATAAAAACCAAAGGTCTCCTACGCAAGTGATCCATGGTAGACTCTGTCCTTCAGCAGATCTTGAGTACCAACAAGGCACAAATTTTGTAGTGTTTTGAAAGTAGACTAAATCCCCCATCTATGTTAAGGGCTTTTTCTGAAATAACCGAGACCATTAATGCAGCTTTACAAGGTGACAGGAGTCCAAGACCCTAGAAGCTATGTAAATGGTTCAATAGTGCCTGCTCACAATCCCACAACAATCTTATGAAGGCACTGAAAAATAAACCCAGGGATAATTTAGCGGTAAAACATTGCCGCAAAGAATACAAACGGGCCATCGAGATACGTAAATTGGACATAAGAAAAAAAGCATGGGAACAATTGCATGAAGCTAGTCTCAAAAAGATCCTAGACTCTTCTAGACAACTGTTAACTGTTTTCCAAAGTTCCCATAACAATAGCATTGACGCTACAACTATGCCCAATGCTTGGGTACAACACTTCTCTAGCTTATATAGCACTAATGGTGAGCAATGTTCCATCTCAAATCACTGGGTCTCAAAAAATGGTCAAAGAATCCCTGAGCTGGCAAGCCCAACTCTTGATGAAGTTGAAAAGCCATTAATTAAATCAGACTATCAAGAATAAGGTATCTGGCCCAGATGGCATTCCTGCCGATCTGTTCCTGGCCAATCCAGGCCTCTGGCTACCTCTACTAACTAATATCCTAAGCTGCATAGCCTCCCAGGGCCCTCCAAAATCTTGGGGCACCGTGATTATAGTCCCCATTTTTAAAAGAGGGGACAGGTCAGACCCAAGATGCTATCGCCCAATCTCACTAATTGATTGCACTTGTAAATTGATGGGTAGGGTCATTCTAGATCGTTTGGAGTCATGGGCTGCGGAAACTGGGAAGTTTTCGGATATACAATATGGCTTTAGGAGGGGCCTGTGAACTGTCGAACAATGTCTTAACCTCCACCTGGTCATAGGCAAGTATACAATAGCGAAGGCCGGCTCCCTTTATCTCGGGTTCATGGATCTCACATCAGCCTTTGACTGGGTGCAGAGACGGAAGCTATGGGAAAAAATGTTGGCCCAGGGCATTGAGCCAGCCCTAGTTTGTTTTCTAGCCCAGATGCACCAGGATGTGACTAGGAGGGTCAGGTATGGGGCGGGTGGGGAACTCACAGCTACCATTAAAATGAACCAGGGGGTTCGTCAAGGGTGCGTCCTTGCCCCCTTCTTATTCTGCCTTTATATCAACGACCTAGAAAGCTATATTAATCAATGGCATGCTGATGTCCCTAAGATAGGCACTAGATACCTCCCGGCATTACTATATGCTGATGACTGTGTGCTAATGTCCAGAACCAGATTTAATGATTTTATGACTGAACTGGGTCTAAAGACTAATACAGCCAAGTCTTACACTATGGTGGAAGGCAAATCTCCCCCCCTTTTAAAATCATGTTTTATCAATAATGAACGGCTGTCCAATGTCCCAACTTTTTCGTACTTGGGAATCCCTTTTGACCAGAAAATTAATTGGCACCATTTAGTTGAAACAAGGGTCAGTAGTTTTAATCAAAACCTGGAGGCGTTATTTAGGTTCATAAAGAAATTGTGCTCAAGACCTATTGACACAATAATTAATATTTCGTGTTCTGTAATTCTGTATGGGGCTGGTGTGTGGGGATCTTGCAATCCGGCTCGCCTCCAGGCAGCTGAGGATAATTTTTTGAGACGTTTATTAACAGTCCCAAGTAGTCTCCCTATTACTTTTTGTCATAATGAACTTGGCTTGACCCCTTTAACCCATCGTATACAAATTGCACCAAATTTGTTATGATATTCAATTTGGGCAAAAGATGAGTCTGCCCTCAATCATGCAATTATAATGGACTGTTTCAAACTCGATTATATGCAGAAGATACCTTGGTTTGACTATATAAAAAGGCAGCTGGAGACAGTGGGGATGGTGGACTGTTTTTACAACCCGGAGCACATTGTAAAGACCCCAAGAATCCAGCTGAAAGAGGATCTTTTATCTTTTTAAAGTTGTCCAGTGAGCGTTTGGAGCTAGGTAAGAAGAGAGTCTCCGAATATCTGCTTCTAGTATGTTCTCCAAGTGTTGAGCCCTGCCTCTCTTTCTATTTTTGTCATGTCAAAATGTTTTATCTTATCAGATTTAGGTTTGGCATTTCGCACTTTTTGGTTTCTTATCTGCGCAAAGCTTACTGTGATGCCAAGCTGGATCTATACCCATGTGATTCCAAATCCACACAGAACAAGCTGCACTTCCTGTTTTTTTGTCAACATTATACCAAGGGGAGGCGGGATTTTATTTTCCCCTATTAAAATTTTTTAATATCAGGAAGTGTCGGCCAGCCCTATTTCACCTCCAGCTTTTAAATTATGAATATATATGTTTAATGGTCTATAGATATAGATCCACAGCTGTCCGCTTACGGAACCTGGTTGGGAAATGATTTTTAATCTGTACCGGATTTTATAGTTTTAGGACATAGGATTGTTTTAAAGTTTAATATACGCCGTCTGTATGTCGTGCTGCTATTTGCTCAAATACCAAGTTAATTATCATTGTCACATTCCCGATTATGAGTTTTTATTGTTATGAAGTCTACTATATATTGTCTGTATTATATTTTAAATGGTTTTATTTAAAATATTTTTGATGTACTCTTTTATGGCTGCAAGCCAGCCGAATAAAGATATTTGACTGACTGACACAGAATACACAGAGGGGCGTTTTCAATATTTTTTTAACCATTGTGATTCTTGTATAGAATATATGTGCTGCAATGATCAATAGACAGAAGCAGAAAAAAGTAATTTGCAGTATAAGGAGAGTGCACAAAATAAATAGTACCACCATCTTGCTAAAACAATGCATGTATGCAAGCATATAAAACAGTGTATAGCGTACTCCTACTATGAGTTTCCCTAATCTAGATGCCTAGGATGTGTGTGTGTGTTCTGTCAAGAATCCCCTACTGGATAATCCAAACCCCATTACCTGAAGGGAAATTATGTAGTCCCCATCTTGGTCACAGGTTGGATATCCCTCCTCGAAGAGGGATCAGCAAGCTGCTGGGCTCAGGTTTCTGTGTATAGTGACCCTGCAATGACAGCAAGTGGTCCTCTGCCCCAACTCGGAAATGCTTGATAATTTATAACAAAAAGCATCCTTGCTTCCAAGCCGAGACCTTAGTCAGGCTGCCGTTGGTTATGATCTATTGATAGCTGCATCGTCTCATGGACGAATAACAAACTACTGCATTTGCACAATGTATGTTCAGACCTTGTACGAGATGTTCAAGGTGTCGTGATAGTGTTCTTATGAAGTGGAATTTGTAAGCAATATAGTTTCAGGGAAACTAATCCTGCACTGACCTGCATGTAAATGTGTGTCAAAAATCATGGTGTGAAAGAGAAGGTAATTTAATAAATGTGTATATGTTAAAATGGCAGTGTTTCTCCCCGGACCTGACTGGGCCACGTAACAAGGTGATTGTTCTTTGCACTTTCTGTCTGTCTTTACATGTCAAGATTGTCTTCTCTATCTGGTGCAGTAGGGGCCATAGTTTTTGAGTGAGATGGGGTTGGAAATGACAACTTCCACATTGAATTTCACTTAGGATGTTGCAGGGCTTTCTTAAAGACATGGGGTTCTTGTCGTTTTATGCTTTTTCGTGTATTTTATTTAAAACGTTTTTGAAGACAAAGAAAGCACAATTTGTCATTTATGTTCCCAGAAACCCCCAAGGAGAACTCCTAACTCTGTGAATATATTTCTTTAAATCTTTCAACCATGGACCAGTGACGCTGTTGCAATGTGTAAACAGAAGTCAGCCCAGCAAAGATGGAAGCTGATGTTATCTCATCTATCTGCTGCCATCCACAACTGAACAGCAGAGTATCTTAGGACACGCCCACTGCAGCAGAAAACAAAACACGCATCGCCGATAATATGATATTTAAGAGTTGCAGACACAAGAATGGGCACTGGACATGTTAATAGGCATGTGCATTAGATCCAATAAATGTAACTTTTATTTCTTAGACATGTCCATATTAGACAGATGTTGCCAGTTTCTCAATAGCGACGTTCCCTATGCACCTTCATGACTCACCCAGGTGTTTTCATAGCACTCCCAGATCCTAGAGCCAGGCCTGTGTACCAATCCCTATTTTTGGAGTCAGAAAGTTTCTTACTCTAAGAATCGAATTACAAATGAATTCCAATTCAGTATGTGGAAAGGGTGTGTTGTGGGGGTCCCATCCAAATAGTGAACTGGTATCTAATGTGTCAATGTTTTGTAAACCCGTAATGTGGTCAGAAAGCATTGATGTTTTACTAACACCTCAAAGAAGGTGGCAATACATTTGAAATAGGAAAAAAGCCACCTTGTAATATCTTCCTTTTTTTAACGTAAAATAAAATTTTGTTGAAGGGTAGGCAGTGGTCCACCTGCCCACGACCAACTCGTAAATAACCCAAAAAAAGTTCAATTTTTTTTTTTTATTGCAGTTTCCCTTGAGGTAAATGGGTTGCATGTAAAAAAGAAATAGTTTACTTTCTTGAAAGCCAATAAAAGATGTGGTGGACTGTTTTGCGCCAGTAGGCCACCATCCCAGTGATGACCTCCAATCATAGTGAGTTCGAATTTGCAGCCTACCTCATTAATATTCATGAGCTAGGTCAGATTGTGACCCACTACAATTCAGATGTTTAAAAAACGACCTTTTAGTTCAACAGGTCAGGTCTAAAAAATCTTTACTTGTTGCAAAAATACTGGTCACAAATTGCGACCAGATATTCATACATGTGGCCCTTAGATGTTGTTTATGTTCTTGTTTCAGGAATGTCAGCATCATTTTAAGCACCGAGGGTTTGAGATGCCAAAATATTTCAGGTGAGCACACAGACTAGGCACAAGGGAAGAAGGGTTTCTCCATCTTGGATTTTGGCAATAAGGTACACCGTGGGATTGTTTGCAGTACGGCAAACAGGAACTGCTGCAAAAGTGGATAGGGTTGTCCCTGGGAACTTTTACCCCATTCTTTAGGAAAGAGTTTGGAGTCATCCCCCACTCAGTAGCTGGTACTAGACTTAAATGTGGCACCCAAGACACCCCCCCAACACACTTTCTGGACCTGTGGAAGAACAGAAGAAGGACTACACCTGTGGTTTAGACCTGCTCCTGCTTGTACGCAGGACAAAGTGAACTCTAAGGTTCAGTCGGCTGGCCTCCTGTGTTGCTACAGGGACACAACAAGCTGCAAGAGGCTATTTTCCAGAAGTGCCTAGATGACCAGTAGCAACTGGACTTGGACTGGACCCTGCTGCCAGCCTCTGCCTGACACCCTGAGAGTCTCTAAGTACCCCCTGCAGTCCTGGGAGCCTTAGAAGTGAACTTCTATGGGTGGTTGGGCTCAAATCAAGGTTTGGAAAGTTTAGAAAAACCTTTGCTCCAGAGCTTCAAACAGACCCACCAGAAAATGTATCTGACCAGCTGTACCACAGCATCAGTTTGGATTTCAGCTTTATCCCGCACCACCAAAAAAGTGACAAAGTCCAATCTGCATTGAGACTGTGAACATAACTCCTGTAACCGGGGGCTGTGCTTAGCTGTGCGGTGCAAGGGGCAGGGGGAGTGTCTGGGAGCAAAACGAGCTTGGCACAGTCACATCATAAGGTCACCCTGACCTCAGAATCAGCAGCACTCCAGAGTTCCCACTCGCCTGCTGCAGGCAGAGACATGCAGCTGTTGCAGGAGAGACAGGCATCTGCTGCAGGAAGAGACAGGCAGCTGAAGCAGGCAAACAGGCAGCTGCTGTAGGAGAGACAGGCAGTTGGAGCAGGCAGAGACAGGCAGCTGCTGTAGGCAGAGACAGGCAGCTGCTGCAGGCAGAGACGCAGAGACAGGCAGCTGCTGCAGGCAAAGACAGGCAGCTGCTGCAGGCAGAGACAGGCAGCTGCTGCAGGAGGACAGGCAGCTGCTGCAGGCAGAGACAGGCAGCTGCTGCAGGAGAGACAGACAGCTGCTGCAGGCAGAGACAGGCAGCTGGAGGAGGCAGAGACAGGCAACTGAAACAGGCAGACTGTGATGGGCAGGCAGAGGGCAAAGAAGCAGCGCCGGGCACTCCTCAATGAAGGGGAGGACAACGAGATGGTGGGTTTTGCTTTCACTGCCACAAAGAAACTTTTTTTAAATATGTATTTGATGTTTTATTTCAGTAAATCTGCGGATTTGTGGGTTCTTTCTTCTTTGCTAACACATTTGTATTTGCTCATGTTCAGCTTTGACCCTTATACCCTGGTCAATCTTCAACTTTCTCTAATCAGCTGTGTCCTGCAATATACTTACAAGTCTAGTAAGAAATCGCCTGGAAATAGACCTGCAACTGGTCCAGGGAGGAACGAGTAATCTGAGCTAATAACAAACTAGCCTGTAAAAGAAAGATTTCATCAATTAATAATATTCTTATTTGTGGTTCTTGTTTGTTTAAAGTGACCCCCGTTGGAGAGGTCACATCTTTAAGTGTCTTATGTCCCTAGAGTATGTCATCCAATGGCTGCTGGCTGGTAGACTGCTGGGAAATGAACATACAGGTGTAATCTGATGACACCAACAGCAGGGGACACTTTAAATGCCACCAGTAAGCAGTGACAGGATTCATGTAAGTTGATTAATCTTTTGTGGCATGTGAATATACAGGATTTAAAATAAGGAAGGGGAAGTTTGAAATATGTGTAAAACTGAGAGAGGGAGACGTGGAAGCAACAGTGATGGTCAAAGCTTCAGGAACACGGGGTGGACAGTTTCCTGTCTGGGGCTGATCTGTAGAAACTGGCCCCACAGGGAGGGTGGATTTGCGACTAAGGGTGTACAGGAGCTGCGGGGGGGGCATAAGGTGCTCTACTCCGGCTTAGGAGCAGGAGAAGTTAAATTCCTGATTTTACATTTATTGTATAAGTGCAGCCCTGATCTGACGTAGTGTATGGGGGATACTTAAACGCGTTCAAATGTTTTTATTATTCTACTCTTTGGGGAACTTACGTGTGTATTTAGTACATTTTAAATTAAAAACAGATTATTGTTGCTATATTAATTCCATGAACATGGACTTGCCCTGCAAACCCTCTGCTGCCTGAGGTCAAGGAGGGCCCTTGGGATAATTTACCCCATACAGCGCCTGGACACCCTCACGGGGGATTAGCTGCGCTCTGCAAATTCACATAACATAACAACATTGTGTGAGGTGAGCAGACAGCAGAACAAGCAGCAACAAGGACATGATGCAGACTCTGTAATAATCTTCACTTCAACTGAGATGAAAGTCATGTATAAGGAGAACTCGCTCTATTTTATATAGTGCTTGCTACAGATGTGTCATTTGTTAGCATAGTAAAGAATAGCACTTGATTGAAACTTCCTGTATCAACATCTGGAGGATGAAAGGTGGAGCAGCACAGATGCCGTTTGATCCTGTATCACACATTTTGCACAGAAAATGCGACCCAGATTCTCCGTATACAAGTGTTGTGGTGCAATGTTTTTTTACTCTGCAAGAAGTGACTTCTGATTCACAAAATATTTATTAAACATTATTAACTCACACCATAAACAACATAGACTTCCGCTGAAGTACAGGAAGGTTCATAGCAGTGAGAAACATTTGTTTATTCAGACTGAATAAACATATTACATGGCCCGCCCTGTAGTAATACATAAAATTAATTATCCAGGCCCTAAACTGTGACTGAAAAATCGTGTAACCTTATCAGAAGGACTCCCTGGGCTTAAAATAATTACCCACAGACAGTGAGCATTGCAAAGTGTTATCAATGTTCACACTCACTGCAACCACAGGGCACCGCATTGTGCAAGAAGCTCCCTTCTACCTGTCAGGGAGGGAGTGAAGCTCAGCACTGAAGCTCCCCTGGAAGGAGACGCCTGCTGAGACTCCCTAATGAGTCTACTGTCCGTGGTCCAGGCCCCACCATGTATATTATGGAGATGGCCAGCAGGGGGCCCTGTGGCCATGTGACCTTCTGAGCAGTCACTGGCAACAGAGGGACTCTGCACCTGGTGCTGGGTCTACTGCCTCCCTCCCTGCACCAGAGGAATAGAGAGAGCCACACCTCCCCATCTCCCCCTTCACAGCTCCCTTCAAACAAACATTCGTATCACTGATATGTTAGGAGGACATGGGGTATAAATGTAGGGCTCCCTGTTTTATGGTATTTATTTGTTTAACATTTCCGTCTGTATTTATCCATATTTATTTTTTGGCAATCTTTTTGGTTTATCCATATTTATTTTGTGTTTTGAAAATAAACAGAGCCGTAAAATGGTATATTTCCACATTTATTTAACTCTAGGATGTGCACTCATACATTTTTGCCTGTCAAGTTTTAGCAAATTAAGCAGCCACATAGAACCCGACCGGGCCCAGGGGCCAGGACCCCTGCTCCTTCCAGCAGAGGTCAGTTCAAGTACACCACAAATCAGCTACTAGCATTAAGACCCCCACTACTACCTCTATGTTCATCACTGCTAGGGTCAAATAATGAACTTCAGACCAATAGCAAACGAGTCTGCAGTCAATGCAGCTTCGAACTGTATTGGAATAAGGACTCTCATCTCACTACTCAGGAGCTACAAGAAGCAACATGGAATCTGGGAATGATCAATGCGCGGTCACTGTCCAGGCATGCCACTGACATTAGAACCCTGCTGGAAGAGGATCCGCTGGACATTTTATTTTTCACAGAAACGTGGCTTAACAACAGCTCAGATCTTGATATCCACCTCGCCCTCCCGGTGGGCTACCAGATCCACAGATTAGATCGGGTCGGTTGGGGGTGGAATTGCTATCATTCTAAAAACTGATTTTAGATGTGTTAGTTCCTCCCTCTCCCTCCCTTCTAGAATTTGAAAGCCTTCAGTTCCAGATCCCACTCTCCCCCACCCATACGTTCTCAGGTGTCCTTATCAACAGACCTCCGGGTACTAGCTCCAAATTCTTGGAGGCAATCCCAGACATACTGGCCAGCCTAGTTCTACAAAAAACCCACATGACTATTCTGGGCGACTTTAACCTGCACTTCGAAATACAGGTCGACCCCTCCGTCAAAAAGCTAATAGCAGATCTTGAGGCATTACAACTAACCCAACTCGTATCAACCCCCACACATCAGAAAGGGCATACTTTGGACATCATTTTTTCCAATGACCCTCTGGTTACTCTTTCTAGAATAATCCCAGTCCCCTGGTCCGATCATTGTCTTATTCTCTTTAAACTTCCCAAACCTGCCCAACATATCAAGGGAAGGACCCAGATGACGGCCATAAGAAGATGGTCAAAGCTAGATCCTAGGACTTGGGAAACCGTCCTGAAGGATACAACTCCTAAGTTTGTAGGTAATCTAGAAGAGGATTATCAGCAATGGGAAAATTGGATCACCCAGTCACTAGATGCATGCATTCCCAAAACTAACTCCAGACCTAAAACACATACAAAACAAGCCCCTTGGTACAATGACAACCTCTTAGCAATAAAAAAACATTGCAAGAAAATAGAAAGAAACTGGAGAAAGGAATTTGACCCGGCACTTAAAATAAAATATAAAGCTTCAATCAGATCCTATCACAACGACATAAAGAAAGCGCAGGCCAAATTCTATGAGGAAAAAATCACTCAGGCTTTGAACTCCCCAAAATAACTATTTAGAGTGGTTAAAGCCCTATCCACTCCACTTGATAGTAATACCATTCCCCAAGCCACAAAAGAAAGATGCAACGATATAGCATCCTTCTTCCACAAAAAAGTGACTGATATCTATGGTCGATTCCAGATCAATCCCGAACCGGCGCTAGGGGAGGTAACTATGGACAGGGATCTGCCTCCGCCTCCAATTCTAGCAAAATTCCCTATGCTTGACAAAGAGACAATCCATAATCTTATAAAGGCAACCAAATCCGGCTCTCCATTAGATCCCACTCCCCCACATACCGTATCCAAAGTGGCATAGGTCATATTACCGTCACTTATGGAGCTTCTTAATCTCTCACTAGAGGCGGGCTTGGTCTCTAAGCAATGGAAGCATGCAGTAATTAGGCCACTATTGAAAAAACCTCAGCTAGATCCAGAAATCCTTGCCAATATACAACCCATCTCATTACTCCCTTTTCTTGGAAAAGTACTAGAGAAACATGTCAATCGGACATTAGCAAACTTTCTGGAAAATAACAACATTCTTCATCCAACCCAGATGGGCTTCCGTACCCACCATAGCACGGAAGCAGCACTTCTGGTGGTCACAGAGGCGCTCAAAGCTATACTGGATAACCGAGGCTCAGCCGCCATCCTACTACTGGATTTAAGTGCGGCATTCGACACAGTGGATCACAAGATCCTAAGAGATAGACTTTGCGAGGTGGGAATTCAGGGCAAAGCATCAGATTGGCTCACCTCATATCTGGAAAACAGATCAAACTAAGTCATGGACAAAGACTGCCTCTCTGACAGCTTTCCAACGATTTGTGGTGTCCCTCAGGGAGCGTCTCTCAGCCCCATGTTGTTCAATATATATGTGCGCCAGCTTGCCACCTTAGTGCAGGACTTTAACCTGTCAGCGGTCTCCTATGCGGATGACACCCAGCTGGTTGTTTCTCTTACAGAAGGCCGTAATCCAGGAAACAAACATTTGGCACCCTGTTTGGATAAACTGCGCCGCTGGATGTCAAGCTGCCGCCTAAAGCTGAAGGTGATAGGACGGAATTAATGATCCTTGGAAACCAAGCCATACACAGACCTCTGATCAGCTGGCCTATTGACATGCCCCCCCCCTGTTCCCAAACCGGTAATACAAAATTTGGGAATCTGGTTGGACGATTTCCTAGCAATGGACCACCAAGCAAATAAATTGTATGGTATCTGTTTCTCTTCACTCCGAATGCTCAGGAAGATACTGGTATTGATCCAAGAGCATCTAAGGAAAACGGTCATTCAATCCCTCATAGTTTCCCGTCTGGATTTTGGCAACTCACTTTATGTGGGCGCACCCAAATACGAAATAAAGAGACTTCAGACTGTGCAAAATGTGGCAGCAAGGCTCCTTCTAAAGGTTCCTAGTTATGTCTCCGCAAGAGAACTCCTCAAACAGCTGCGTTAGCTCCGAATTGAGGCAAGGGTTAAGTTTAAATCCCTCTGTATTGCTCATAGGGCCATAAATAACAAGAGCCAGTAAAGCTCAGAGAGTTGGTAACCATTTATGTTCCAACTAGACACCTGAGATCCTCGCATCTTCATTTCCTCAATACAACCAGGGTAAAAAGGATGAGATGGGGAGGAAGGTCGTTTGCACACGTAGTACCGAAGTTGTGAAACCATCTTCCACCCAGTCTCAGAGCACTGGAAAATTAACTTTCCTTCAGGAAGAAACTTAAGACATGGCTGTTTCCCCGTTAATGTACCAGAGGCCCTACTCTCAGCTCAGTACTCACCAGCGCGGGGAAGCCTTCGGGTAGCCATGCGCTTTACAAAACATAAACATAGCAAAACACTACACTCATAGGTATATATTAGCGCTATATTACACAGATATGTTAACATATGCCTGTATTTAAGGAAATCTCATCCTACAATATACATGTTTTTTAATCCTCCATGATGTCTGCCTGCTCAGCTGTTGCCTGGAATTCATGAAAGACAGCATGGAGAGTCTCTCACAAGGAGAACCATTTTCAGTATTTTTCCGCTTTCAAAAATAAATACAGACAGGAAACATTGTTTTCTGTCTGTATTTATCTGTAAAAAACAGTAAAAACGGAAAACCGGAAGCCTTAGGTAAAATGTGGTTGTCAAGTAAGGCCTTTGAAACATATTGAGAAAAGAAATGGAGGTATTCTGACATGTAACTATACACACCCTCAGGTCAGTGCTTGTTATGGGCATAGAGTGAGGGCTGCAAGTCACTTCTACCATGAAGTCCAAGTAGAGAGGCTTGTAGGTGTCATCAGAATCCAATATGACTTTGTTTTATGAATTTAGAGATGTATGTATGAATGCATTAATGTACTGTTTGTATAGCACACAAGTGTCCATAGGCAGCAGAGCGCTGGATCTTAACACACACATGTTTGGGGATTTCATTTTCTGTTCAATGTTTAGTTCCAATGAGATGGCATGTTAGTCAGAAGGTGGGGTTTTAGTGAAGAATCTTTATGTTTTATCTGGAGCAGTAAAGGATTGTTTCTCATACATTTGTGTCCTCTCCTTTACAATGGACAGGTACTTTCAGATGGAATGTTCAGGTTCATCTCTCATGGTGAGAATAATGATTGATCAAAAGGCAATTATTAACTTAGAGAGTGTATTAATATCTTGATAATTCCTTCCATAGTCACATGCTGAAATGTGAGAGCCAGGTGAACAAGGTCCGGCTGCTTCAGGAGTCCTGCTGCTTGAGTAAAGGGAATAGCACAATCCCTCTCAGTGAGTAACTAGATAATGTTTTACATTTGGCTTCATGAGTTCCACTAAGGAGCATTCATATAAGCCGGAACCCAGTGGAGGAATCATGGGCTGCATGGGGCAGGAAGTGGTTCACATGCTAGCATCATGCTCCCGCAATGGAGTGTTGTTACAATGAGATTGCCACTTTTCATTGGTTCAGCATAGGCCAATAGGAAGTTATGTCATCATCTCCCATGCACAGCAAAGCAAGGTCTCATGTCAGCAAGTAGAAGGATTCATTATCCGCTCAAAATCTTGAGACCAACATATTTCTGTGCAGGGCAAACACAAGAGTACTGAGGAAAGCCGCTGAACAAGGAGCAAGGAAATGAGAAAGACAACAAAACCATCCAATCATGAACAAGGGCGGACCAAAATTCTAAGCCCAGTCTAAGTATATGCCATGTTTTGGAAACAATAGGTCTTCACTAGAGAACTAAAGCTGTCTTAAGCTGAGACAGAACAAGAAACATCTTCATACTTAAAAAACTGGAAATATATATATTCTAGCTCCTGTCCATTGATTTGTTGTCCTAGCTGCCACGTGGTACATGTCACGCTGCTGTTGTACTGCCTCAAAGTCTGGATTCTGGCATGAACATCAGGGAAGAAGTTGTGGCCTAATGGCCAGGGCTGCCAACTTTAGATCTGGGGAACCTGCTTTGAGTCCTGGCATCAACTCAACATCCTGTGATTTGGAGTAAATCATTTAGTCCTCATGTGCCTAAAAACATAACAAAAAACAAATATGACCTTGTGTTATGTAATTGGATGCTCATGTAAAGTGCTCTAATGCCCTTGGGCTGTGTTTGCACTATATAAAACCTGGAAATAAAAAATAGCACTCAGATATCTCAGGAGCTCCACTGTTGGGTTCCCACAATGTTGCTTTCTTTACTGCTTCCCTTCTCCCTAAATCGTATCTCTTTATTGGATCCAGTGGCTGGGGTAGGCATACCACCCCCTGGAAGGCTTCAGATGTTGACATGTGAATGCTGGTAAAGAGTGTGTTATTTCACACACCCTAACCTCATTGAGCAGTGGTCTGGCGAAAGCCCTTTGACTCTCAAGTGTATCTACTGATCACATTAAAGCACTGGGCATCGTGCTAAAATAAATAAACCCAGCCTGTCTCTGTCCGCTTTCAGCAGTTTCTGGAGCAGGGGCAGTCATTAGAGCATTAAAGGAATTTAGAGAGTCTAGTCAGCTGCCCCTTGCTCACAAAGTCTTTATTGAATTTCAGTGTCTGAGCCTCCACCCTCTTGGTCTCTATCCTCCAGCCACAGGAATGCAGGCAATAGACTTCCAGTGTCTGGGGAAGCTTTACTCACCCTTCATCATGTGCCGTGTCAAACCAGAGGCATCCAAAACGGATCTTTCCTCTCTTTACAATTATTACTGTGAGTCAAACTGGAGTAGACATCAACTCCAGCACTTGCAGAATCTTCTTTGTGGTCTAACCAGCCACAGGGGTCTGGAGATATAGCTTTGCTTTTGATGTAAATCGGACACTTTTGTCTTAGTAGGTTTCTATTCCTCTTTTTCTGCATTTCCCTTGATTAGTGAGCCTTTTCTCCTCATTCTTACTCTCGTTCGAGTGAAGCATCAAATTAGAAGATCCCTTTAAAGAATTTATTTTATAACTCCATACATAAGATTGATAGCTTCTGACAGAAGGTTGTAACTTCAGACCTGGCATTTAATAGGGTTATATGCAAGACCTACTCTTAGGAAGTGATGCTACACTGTGGTAAAAGACCTTAAGTTTTGTTATCTTGTTCATCGTTAAGTGACATTATAGTTATGCCTTGTGATAATATAAACACTATCGTTTTAAAACAAAAAACTGACTAAAATTCACCAGTTATACTTTACTGAGTTAACTATAACTTGTTCCTTGCACTGCTTATGACCTCACATATTATATGACTCATAACATGTTCAATGACATAACTGATGACATCACTGATGACATCTCAGATGACATAAATGAAAACATTACTGATGACATCACTTATGACACCATCCAATGAATGTGACAGCTTGGTATATGCTTATCACATTGGAAGGTATGCAGCAAGGTACCATAGACCTAATTTTCTATCACCTCTTTACCGCTAATTGGTGTAAGCTTTAATAAAATGCTTGGCCTTCTAAAGAATCTTGGCTGTGTGAAGGGAGTGAGCTCTCTGTGAATGGTTGTCTACTGGACAAACACCATACGCAATAGATAATTGACAAAACCTGTGTGGTTGATTGCCCATTAGAGGTCG
Organism: Calotriton arnoldi; assembly: GCA_963921515.1. Taxonomy (NCBI): domain Eukaryota; kingdom Metazoa; phylum Chordata; class Amphibia; order Caudata; family Salamandridae; genus Calotriton; species Calotriton arnoldi. The sequence goes on from CAWUFW010013082.1 coordinate 176,313, forward strand.
CTACCTGTAAAAGCTTTGCTACAGGGTGAACTTGTACTCTAATAACGGGCCTTAAGTGTCTGGTGGGAATGTATGAGAGGTTGTGCATAGGAATGAAGACTGTACGCACCAGGTATTTGATCACACATGTTTGTTTGATTGTCCACAAGAGGTTGGCTATCTACAAAGTGTTCAGTTCAAGGTGAAGGCTGTGTCTAGCATGGCCTTCTCCACCTACGGTGCCTTTGGTATCTAGAGGGAGTGGGCACTCCGTGGCGCAGTTCTGCACAGGATGAAGACTGTTCGTAGTAGGTACTTTCCTATCCATGTCTTGTTTCTGTCCCACGAGAGGTCAGCTAGCTGTCTTGGATTTGGTACAGGAGAACGGATGTGTGTAGGTGTGTCTTGGTCACCTAATGGGGCTTCAGTGTCTGTATGGAGTGGGTTATCCATGAAGAGTTGTTCACTGGTATGTGCAGTAGTGGCTAGGGGCTTGACCACCTGTGTCTGGTTGATTGCCCATATGAGATTGGCTATCCACAAAGTGTTTGGTGCAAGGCAAAGGCTGTGTGTAGGATGAGCATGGTTCATCTAAAGGGACTTTTGTGTCTGAAAAGTAATGTATGCCTACATGATTCTGCGGCATAAAGTACTTACTTTCATATCTGAAATGCTATACTGGTTTATAGAGTAATTTATACAGAAGTAGGTTGAATGATGCCATCAGAGATGTCATTCGAGATGTCATCAGTGATGTCATTGAACATATGATGTGTGATGCAATATGTGAAGTCATAAGCAGTGCATAGTGTAGGCTCAAGTTATAGTTAGCTCAGTGAAATATCAATTGTGAATTTCAGTGTTTTCTTTTGTTTTTAAACATCAGTTTTTCTGTTCTTTCAACACCGAGCTATAAGGTCAGTTTAAGGTTTGCATTTTTCAGGGGAGCACATAGGTGGATCGCAAAAAGGCAATTTTGTTTTGTGTTTAGAACTCTTACCCCCCATTAGGACCAGGGAGGTCAAAGGACACCTACAGTTTCCCCTGCTAACTTATTTTAAACACTTTCAGGACACGGGGACCAAGTCGCTGTGTCCCCTTTAATGGCAGTCTCAATATTTTATTTCATGATGCAGCAAGCCAATCCGATTGCTTACTCCTACCGTACAATAAAAACCGTCGGAGCGAGTTGGCTGATGGAAAAAAAAGCACTCGTATCCAATCAGTTCACATCCATTGTTTAATTTGTGGCCACACGGGACGCCTGCGGAGTCCTGCGTAAGCAACTGTTACTATATCATTACGTTTTGAAAAAGCACGCCTTTTGGGTAAAGATCTAGCTTTCTGCCAAATTTGAGGTAATTCAGCTCAGCCGTTTTCTCTGCAGCCTTGTCTTATTTTTCATATGGAAATGGCATGGGGGAAAAAGTTTTGGGACCTCCCTTTGGTCTCTGCCCCCTTGACAGATCACCCCCACAAATGTCCTGGTAGGAGCTGAGGTGGATGAACTTTTTGGGAAATTTTCATGGAGTTTCGTCAAATGGCACCAAAGTTAATAGCAAAACAAAAAACACTCTTTTTTTTATTTAATTTTTTTAAATATTTTTTTATTTAGCGTAGATAGCAGACATAATAGACACGATAAACAAGGTGTATAAAAAAGGAACAAATGTTCATAATACTCAAATTCATATTTCAGTAGACAATAAATAAATTCACTTACTATTTCATATACAATAAAACCAGCATTCTAAATAGCTCAAAACAGGGAAGAAAATATGCTGCAAACTGGCCTCGGTTCAACAATTAAAAAGCAGGCACGTTATGGATTAAAACCACACAATTTTCTTTACAGAAAAAGTAGCCTGTCTTACACATTTTCATCTAAGCGTGAAATGAGGGCATAGCCCTCCCAAGTTGTCTTAAATCTATGAAGCGCCCCTACCCTTTTTGCATACGCCTCTTTGAATTGGTAGGTCCGGGCTAACTTGGGGAGCGACTGTCCCATTGTAGGCACCTTTTGAGATCTCCAGTTTTGCAACACCAGGGATCTGGCTACAGCTATAGCAGCAAAAATAAAATATTGCCCATACTTTGGCAGCTGACTAATTGCGTGAAAAAAGCCAAATAGGGCCAGCGATGATGAGGGTAAAATAGCCATAGACATACAATAACTAATGAACCTAAACACCTCCTCCCAGAAATGCTGTAGTCTAGGACATGTAAAGAATATGTGCGTCCAATCGCCTGCCCCCGCCAGATTGCATCTAAAACATTCGTTCGGAAGTGATGGAAACCATTTGTGTAATCTGAGGGGGGTATGATACACCAACCACCTTGAAAGGAAGGACATTCTCTTAAAAGTAGCCACCCTCAATGCCTTATTCCCAAATTCACACCCTCATTGCCATTCGTTAATGTTAAACCAGCAATTAGTTTCCTGAGCAATTTTTGAAAGCTTTGCCTCAACGAGATTCTTGTTTGTACCCCTGTCGTAGTAATCAATACCAATTACCAATACCACTTAAATTCAGCTCTAAGGCTGCTTTTGGAATTCTTCTTTCCCTCTCGTTGATTATTCTATGCTTATTCATGAGGAAACAAGTTATCTGCCTAAAACTTAACCAGAGATCGCAACTCTGAGGTGCACCTTGTAATGCGAATACCTCCCACGATAACAGATTGGTACCATTGTAGAAATCTCCCAGTTCGCGAAAAACTAGCCTATTATAGGGCTGCAGCAACTTTTGTGAAACCTGGAGACCCCACAACTCACAGTCTTTGAGGGAAGTATATGTGTGGCATTGTGGAATGTTGTAAGCTTTATGGAACTGTTGTATACGGTTAGCAATTGTATTCACAACCTTGTACCTTGTCTTTTTAGGTAGGTTCGCAGTGCGCAGAAATGCTAGTAACTTGATTGCACTTTCTATTAACATAAGATTCAATAAAAAGTTATCAAATTTCGAAGCAGGGGCAGCCAGCTGCGTTAATAAACTAATTAACGCAGCTTGATAATAGGTAGATAGTTGAGGTAATGCTCCATGTCTAGTTGAACAATAGATAACTTGATCCGAGGCCATTTTTTTACCCATACAAACTCCTGTAAAGCTTTGTCTACTTTGTTAAAATATGAAATTGGTATTTTTAAAGGAAGATTTAAAAACAGGAATATCAGCAGGGGAAGAATCGACATTTTCACTAAAGAGACTCAGCCTACTATTAACAGAGGCAAAAGTGACCATTTTTCTAAAAGATTTTTAATTTTGTTAAGCGTTTTTATATAGTTTAAATGAAACAGTTGAGAGAAGTCGGCTGTGACATATAGGCCCAGGTATCTAATAGGTCTTAATGGCAGAACTTTTAGCCCTTCAGGAAGATCGGCCTCTAGTGAATTGAATAGGAGAAGCTTCGTTTTGGACTGATTAACCTTATACCCCCCCAATTCTGTTAATTCTTGAATTTCCCCGAGCGCCATCTGGATATTTGCCCTATCTGGGTTCAAGTATAATATCAAATCATCAGCAAAGAGCTTAATTTTTGTCATTCCTGGTAGGGGAGCCAAGATTGACATGTTAGTACGGATCTTTATTGCCAATGGCTCGATAAAAAGCGAGAATAGAAGGTGGGAAAGGGGGCAGACCTGCCTAGTCCCCCGTCTTATCAGTACTTCACCCGCCTGCTCTGCGTTTATGATTATTTTCGCAGTTGCCCCCATATAGGTTCCCCTTAGCATCTCTATCAGACGGGATGGAAAGCCAAACTTCTGGAGGATAAAAAAAGGGCCTGCCAATCCACCGTTTCGAATGCCTTTTGTGCATCCATCATTAAAATAGCTGCTCTATCCTTCCTGGCTGAGAAATAGTCAATAGCTTGAATCAAATAAAAAGTATTTGCCGCCATTGATCTGCCAGGCAAAAACCCTGCTTGGTCCCCATGTATCACCTGTTGTGCACATCCTGAGATCCTATTCACCCAAATTTTCATAAAGAGCTTATAGTCCACATTTAATAGACTAATTGGACGATAGGAACTTGGATCCGTTGGATCCTTATCCTTCTTCAAGATAGTGATCACAACTGATTCCTTAAATCTATCAGAGAAAGGCAACCCATCCATAATCTGATTATACAAAGAAACTAACATGGGAGAAAGTTCATCTATGAACACCTTATAAACTTCGATCGGTATCCCATCATTACCACTTGCCTTCGCACTAGCCATTGCTTTTACAGTATCCCTGAGTTCTATAGATGTAATCGGTTCAACCAGAGCCTTACACTCATCCTCAATAACCATGGGTAGCTGGACTGAACTAAGATAGTCCTCAAGGGCCTGGGTGCTAACTAGCTGGGGCTCCGCATATATTTTCTTAAAATGGGACACAAAGATTTCCGTAATTCTGTTTTTGTCGTTAACCAGAATAGCGGTACTGGGGTACCTTATTTGTGAAATTAGTTGCCTACTCTGTTGCGTTTTTGTTCACCAGGCTAAGAATTTGCCTATGTGTTGGCTTTCTTCATACACCTTCTGTTGGAATGCTTTACTTCCCAAAATCTCTTCCAGAATAAAAAAGTTTTTTAATTGCTCCTTCGCCATTGCCAAAGAATTTCTTCCTCAGAGTTTCCTGGGGGCCTAGTCATAAGTTCTACCCTAGCTTGATCCACAACATTCTGAAGTCCTTGGATCTTATGCTGTCTAGTTTTATAAAGATTTGCCCTGTATGCAATCACTCAACCCCGAAAGGCAGCCTTAAAAGCTTCCCAGACCATAAAACCTGATGCTGTGTTAATATTTTCCTTGTAAAACCATTGTATGAATTCACAAGTTTCAATGATCCAATTTTGATCCGAGAGCAATGCTCTATCGAAATACCACCTACTGTTATGTTTTTTTGGGGTGGGTAGATATATTACCAGGGAGACGAATGAATGGTCTGATAATGAATTAGAAAAAATAATGGACTCACCTCTCTCCAGTTGTTTATTTATAAAAAGAAAATCCAAACGGGAGGCTGTTTTATATCTAGCTGAGTAGCAGGTAAACTGAGCAAGGCCTGGGTGTTTGAGGCGCCATGGATCAACTAAGGCGAAATCTTCTTTCATAGATCTTAACAACCTAGTTGTCTTTGGTTTTAGTTGCTTTTTACCCTTATTTGATGTATCCAAACCCAGGTCTTGAATGAAATTAAAATCGCCTCCCATCACTATAATACCCTGGGCATTTATTGACAAATCATAGATCTTTTTCAGAGGCCCAGTATCGTCGAAAATCGGCCCATAGTATTTCAGCAACACAAGGTCTACACCATTAACTGAAACATCAATCCAGATCCACCTTGCACCTACATCTCGGATCACTTTTCCAAGCTCCCAATCTAGTGCGGAAGAGAGTAAAATAGCCACCCCCCGTACCGCAGAATGTGCTGAGGCAAAGTATGAATGAGCATACTTCTTGGGGAGTGTGAAATTAGGGGAATTAGACTTCAGGTGGGTCTCTTGAAGAAAGATCACCTGCGGGCAAAAAGAGGCCATCCAATTTAACATTACTCCTCTTTTCCGTGCATTCGAAAAACCATTTACATTACATGAAATTACTTTTATTGGTTGTGACATCCTTCAAACTAGAGCATGCCACCTTAACGCAGCCCACAAAAACACATTATGCTCTCTCATTTGCCATACTTCTTTTTGCAACATCTCTATTGTTGAAATTGTCTGACATCCCCTAGTGGCATAGCATCCCCCACATGTCCCTTGCTCGCCGAGCTTGATTACATTCCTGTCCTGATTCTGATTCTTGTTCTTTACTTGCCTGCTACTACTGCGCCCATTTTTTTCCTGCTTCAGCCCCCAACCCCACCACCCTTGCCCTCCCCAAACTACCTGAGAAAGGCGGTAGCCCTTACCTCGCCTCCTCAGTCCCCCCATCATACAACGGCGCCTTGACTTGGCGCCTGGTCGGGCGTCTATCCTCCCTCCCCACCTCAGTGACATATAGCATATGAATTTTATAGCCCCCGGGGTATCTCCTGAAGAGTATCCCCTGCTTATAGTGCATAAAGTGCTATCCTTCTCAAAAACGGGAAGTGCTTGTGCTTTAAATATATATACAAGCCAACTTGGGCTGGTACTGTTGGCCATGACCTATAATATTTTAACTAGGAATTTGCAAAACGACCCATTCTTGTCAGGAAAGAAAAAGTAGAAATCAGCTTTGCGATGTTCAATAGCTATTCAGAAATTGGTTACTACAAGCTTGTCCCACATCAGCATCCAAACTACCATACCTCCTTCTAAAGGAGATGAACCTAAAGTGCCATAGTGAAAGTGAACCCCGTGCATAAAGTGCAAAATACAATCGGGTTACCCCATAGAAACAAGGTGATCCTTAATACACAAAGGAGTAATAGCAGCATCTACATAATCCCCATAAAAGAGAACAGAATACAATAGTAAAGTGCACACAGCTAAAGTGAACAAAGTGTGTAAAGTGCCTAAAGTGCTGGAAGAAAAGAAGCACCGGGCTTTGAAGAATATCACAAGTTCGCATTGCTATCTATAGTCCCAAAGTTCTAAAGTCTTGAGGGTCATACTCTGCTCGGATGTCAAACCTTTCCCTATTTGCCAATTGCTTGAGTAATCTATTGTAGCAGTTCTTGAGCTTCCTCGAGAAAAGAGCAGAGATGGAACTTTCCTTTCCATAGAACTTACAACTTGGACTGCTGGACGATAGAGACCTGTGCTCCTGCATTCTTGAATTGACCCATCATGCCCACAAAATCTCTCCGTCTGTGTGCTGCAGATGCTGACATATCGGAGAACACTCTCACTTTGGCTCCGTCGGGTAGAACAATGTCTCTTTTTTGGATCGCTTTAGTTAGAATAGCCTCTCTAATACGATAATCTGAGTAATTGACGATCATCGTCCTGGAATACTTAGCCCCCGGAAGTTTCTGGAAGGGGACTCTATGGGCCCTCATTATAGTAAGGTCCTCCGGTGCTTTGTCAAGTATGTGGTCTCTGATCAATGACTCTGTGTAGATCAGAGGATTGGACTGGCCATTGAGGCGTTCACTGTCCTCCGGTATCCCTGTGAAATGCAAATTTGATCGTCTTGCGTAATTTTCCATGTCATCCAACTTTAGCTTTGAGGCCTGTAGCTTTTTCTGGAGAGAGGCAATATCAGAATCACAAACCAAGGAGTGGTCCTCGATACCCGATACACGTTGCTCCAGTTCTTTAAATCGCTCTGGTATTTGCTGTACCATAGACTCAATTTTATCTAATCTCTGATGTAGTAGAGATAGTTCCTGGGCCTGTGAGGATTTGCAATCACGTACTTCTCCCAAGATAGTTTCGAAAAGTTGTTGCATTTGATAAGTCGAAACCATTGGAGATTGGGCCATGGTAATACTTCCTCCAGCAGCTATAGTCGCGCTTGCATCCCCCTGATGATTAAGTAAATCCAGCTCTTCAGCCCTGCGTTTCAAATGGAGGCCGGTAGATATTGAGGTAGATAAAAGCCCAAGGTCACCTGGTGTCACTAGCTCCTGAATAGGGGCATCCCCGCCTTCCCCTAGAGCAGCCTGTATAGACCCCACTGAGTCGTTTTCTCTTACAGCCTGGCCATCTTGACCCATAGTGATGCCAGATACCTTATCCAGGGTGATTTGAGCTGTCCCGTCAGATAATACCTGGTCCGCAGAGGGCAGCTTGGTGGCCACCTTGGTTACCTTATGATTTTTTGAAAATACAGGGTAGTCTTTCGGAGGGTTGGAAGACTCTATCATCGCGCTCTTCACCTCAGTTGTTTTCCCTGTAGCCTTTTGCGAAGCCAGGACCTCGCTCCCCCCTCCATTAATCTCTTGCTGCGTGCTAGCGAGTCGTGGAGTTTCCATACCCAGTTTCCTGCCTGGGACCGTAGCTTCTTCTCCTCCAGTGCCCCTGCCATTGACGGCACTGGCGACAATTTCTGGTGAGGACCCTGAGGACCCTGGGGACATCCCTGGGGGGGTATGCGCCGGGGGTGAAAAGCCTGGAAGTGCCGAATCCCTTGCAATGTTCATTGTTTCTCCCTTTTTCTGTATGGCTCTTCCTCTCTTAACCGCAAATAATCGCGATTGTGCTGCTTTTCTCTTTGCTTTTTGGGTCAATGCTGGAGGGGTAGGGGCCTCAGCTGTAGCTCTTGCTCCTGCTCCTAGCCCTCTCCAAACCATCTGGTGCATATTTCGTGACCCGGCCTCCAGAATGAATAGCTCTCAGCTACAGGGCTATAGGGCACCTCAGTTTTGCTGGATGGACAGAGACAGTTTTCCAACCAAGCTGCTGCCCATGCACACACATCGACCCCTGAGCCTCCTAGTCCCGACAAAGAAGAAAAAAAGGCCATCTGTTCAAAATGACCTGGTAGAAGGTATCACTTTTATCTCACCAGCGAAGCCTCTCAGGTATTGTCAAGAGCTGCAATACATATTGGAAGCTCCCACCCAGCACCTGGTTACCTCATAGCCTTCAGTTTGTTATGCCTGCTGCGCCTTCCTCGCTCTCATGAGGTCCGTGGCTCAACGAAGGTCTCACAGTCTCTGCGATCCTTGGACACCGGCCATCATGCAGAACTCTTCTGTTGTTGTTTAGCGATTTGCAGTTCCCACCATTGACCGCTGTTATCCTCCGGCGACGCTATGGCCCTCATTGCAGCCTGCAGCCTGCTTCACGGCTCCACGGCTCCTCGGTCGCGGCTGGAGATGACCCGGAAGCAGCTCACGGGAAAGAGGAAGGGGAGGGGTGATGCACCTCAGCAGCAGCGGAGCATCAGGCACACCCGCTGCCGAACGCCCAACAAAAAACACTCTTCTTATGGTAACTCTAACTCATGAATAACTACACAATGGTGTGTAGTGTATATAGCTATATATCTCTCAAGCTGAGAGAGCCCAATAATAAGGAAAGGGAGATACCCCCATAGTGCTCAGCTCTCCCCTTGTGGCACTCTTGGAAGAGCTGACTCCTCACAAAGAAAATTCATATTTGTACAAGTGAAACGCAGGAAGGATTATGATGTCACCTGTGAAGGAAACTAGCAGGGATGGGCTGAGGGTTCTCCTTACCCCAACTGCGAATGGGCTACGTGAAGTCAGGGTTTGTATGGGTCATGCATTCCAAGCAGTGGACCCCATTTACCTCACTCAGTCCCCAGCACAAAACCACATCTTCATTTCCAACACCACAATTTTAACCAACCAAACACAAACATTAAATATAAGCCACAGCATTGTCCCTGCAGCCAAGAAACAGATGCATTGTCATCGTCTTCGCCCTGTGAACAAATCAGTGAATAATTTATGAAAAACATAAGTGCAGAGGCCCAAGGTTTTTCTTCGAAGCCATGGGTGGCACTATTGAAGGTTGAGGTGCAGAATACCAAAGGTGCATACTCTTGATTCCACATCATGCCTCTTTAATCGACCACCAGACACTCCCTGTTCCTTTATCTCACTCTTCCAGGTGCTTTTCCATCCCTGCTTTCTCCCTTTGTTGCTATTTTTCCATCGTTCTCTTCCTCCTTCTTCTCCCATCTATGCTTTTCTCTCTCTTGCTGTGGATCAATATATGTTGAGCAAAAATAAGTGTCAGTGCAAGTCGCCAAAAATGAGTGCCGGAGGGCCCCACCTTGAACCACTGTCTCAAATTAGTCAATGATTGTGATAACGGTGCCCGTGACCCTTTTGTAAAGGTGATGATGTTATCAAACACCACTCCATTGCTCCTAGGCAATAATGGTTATAAATGACTCCTTTGTGTATGTTTTGTGTGACAACTGAGTTGTTTCCTGTCCTCTAACCACTCGAATCAGTGCTTTGCGTTACTTGCCTTGGAGCACTCCATGCCTACCTGTTAGAAATTGGGCCTTTAGTTGACAGAGGCTTGCAAACTGTCCAAATATGGACCACAATCTTAGTCAGGGTAAGTCAGAAACACAACCTAAATTAGCCTGCGCTTACCCTCTGGTAGCTTGCCACAGAGCAGTCAGGCTTAACTTAAGAGCCAATGTGTAAAGTATTTGTGCACAATTTAATTACCGTAACACAGTGAAAACACCACAAAAAGCCTCTGCAACAGTTTAGAAAAATAGAGGATATTTATCTGAGTAAAACATGACCAAAACGACAACAATCCAATAAGTGGAACATGCTATATGACTTTTAAAGAATAAACTGCAATCTAGTTCTTAAAAGCCAATAGCGCTGAGTGGTGACTTGAGGGTGCGCTGGAATGGGTAGATTCAAAGTTCAGGCCAACCGCGATGGAAGGCAGACAGCTACAGGACCCACGCAGGGCCCACTGCAAAAGTTCCTTGGATGGAGCTAGCATCGGCGTCAAAGTCTCGATGTGTCGGTTCAGATTTACGCAGTTGATCAAAACGACATCATCGAGCCTCACAGTCGGGTCCTGTGTCATCGTCAAACCTTTATGATGCAGGCGCTGTGTCGTTGTTGAGCCTCACAGTCTGGTCCCATGTTGTTGTCGAAAAATTCACAATGCAGTTGCTGTGTCGGTGTCGAACCTCGCAGTCAGGTCCCGCATCATCATCTAGCTGCAGAGGGATGTCCTCACAGTGACTCTGCTTCAGCGTCGAAGGGCACTGCGTCAGTTGCAATTGGCGCAAGGTCATCATTGCATAGATTTTTGTGAGAAAACAGCTGCAGAACCCACTTCCAAGGCCCAGGACTAGATTGGCACCTCGTGGCAAGGCAGGACTCACAATTGGCAGAGTCTAGCAGCTGAAGCAGAGTTGAAGGAAGTCTTAGGTGGCCCTGAGACTTCAAAAACAGGAGGCAAGCTAGCAAGCCCTTGAAGTAACTTGGTAATAGGGATGCAGAGGGCAGGTCCAGTCCTTCACACTCCCAGGCAAAATGCAGCAGGCAGCAGGTCATTACAGCAAAGCAGGTAGCAAAGTGGCAGTCCCTCCTCCAGCACAGCAATCCGCAGACAGCAGGCTAACACAGCAAAGCAGTTGGCAAAGTGGCAGACCCTTATTGACAGCACAGCAGACCTTCTTCCTGGGAAAATGTCATTCGATCCAGAAGTGTTCTACAATTATGGTGTCAGAGGTCCCGAACTTATACCCCATTTGCCCCAGTGGCATAGCTAGGCCTTACGCCACTGTGGCGGCCCCTGCGTTGGCCACCCACGGCGGGCGAACAGAAGAACAACGGGGGTAGCTGGCGATACTTGCGAACGCCACCCCGTGACGGCCACAGGTAAGACCGGGGGAGCCTCCGCCCCCAAAACTCGTGCCGCCCGGGGTGGATCCCCCCTGCCCCCGCTTGCTGTAGCCCTTTGAAGTGTTCAACTTTTTAAATACACTGCATCACGCCATTGAGGCTGCCTAGGGTTTACATTAGGGGTGAATTCTATGTATTAAAAGAAAGGTTTGGCCCTGACAAGATGGTTAAATTGCCAGGTCCACATAGCAGTTTAAAACTGCACTCACAGACCCTTCAATGGCAGACCTTAGACATGTTTAAAGGGCTACTGAAGTGGGTGGTACAATCAGTGCTGCAGGCCTACTAATATCATTGAATTCACAGGCCCTGGGCACATGTAGTGCACTTTACTAAGGACGTATTACAAAATTAAATATGTCAATTGTTAATAAGCCAATGTTACCATGTTTAAAGTACAGAGCACATGCACATTAGCAATGGTTAGCAGTGGTAAAGTGCCCAGAGTCCTAAATGCCAACAAAAACAAATTGAGCAAAAAGTGGAGGAGGAAGGCAAAAAGTTTTGAGTGATGCTGCAGAAAGGGCCATTTCCAACACAACACCCTTTAGTCTAAAGCCAGGGTATACTAATCAATACCTTGATGGTATTTCCTGCTTAGGAGGATAGAACATGGACAATGGTCCACTACTGCAGGGGCATGTGACAGTTCTACACCTCTCTGAACCCAGTTGGACCCCTCTGTATATACTCTTGGGCCCACTGAACTGACCCTTGGGAAACTCTTCTCCTCACCTGTGGACCACATCTGTGCAGCACGTAACCTTACTTTGCTCACAGATGCATCCCAGTAGGTAGGCAGTACCACCATGGAGAACAGTTTGATGTGGCCCACCCTAAGCCATCCCTTGGGTCCAACTTCTGTCCCCAACCCATGGAAAGCTCTGTCCAGAAGGACAACAATGAACAGAGGCCACTGACAGCTGGCAGGGTCCACAACCAGGCCCCAGGCCATCCAGGGGTCTCAAACCTCTGTGGTTTCTCAAAGTGGGGGGCAGTACTCTCAGGTGCCTTGCACCCTTTTTACACCTTACTACCAACAAGTTCAGGGGTAGTATCCTGAGACTGGTCACTCAGACCTGGGTCTGCACCCCGAGACTGAACAGGAGACTGAGGTAAGCTCTCCCATATCCAGGTCCTCCCTCTGAGGTCCTGAGCTCTCCTCTCGGGAGTGATACCCCCAGAAAACTGAACTGTTATGGGGCCTGTGGTGGCCACCTCTCCCAGTTCCACTGACACCGGGGGCAACTTATTCTCCAGAATGCAGTCTATGGGAATCTGGGGAATACCTATGACCCTCCTCTAGTTCACCTCCCCACTCCACTCTAGGGATAGCAGGGCCATAGGGCGGAAGAAGTCCTGCCCTTGGGCTGGAGTTAGCCTACACACCTGGCCGGTGTCCTGCTCTAGGGAGACTAGCCTTTCCACAACCATGGTTGTGCGAAGGTGCGCCCAAGAAGCCCGTACATTTTTTTGGGTTTTGCTCAGCTAATTAAAGCCATTACAAATTGATAAAACATATAAAACAAACACAGGTAAGTTTGGCGCCTAATACTGTCGTAAAATAAAATTCCGTGAAAAGTTTAAAATTGTTGTTATAAGTACATGTCACATGTAGACATGTTGGACAGTGCCTTTGCACTAGCTATAAAATCATTTACAAAATTGTCAATACATCTTTGTTTAAACAAAACAATGATTCTTATAAGTGAGTTAATAGTAATGTGTTTAATTAAAACCACAGTCACTGCTGTTGCACCTGTTATGAAGAAGCTTAAAGTGTCAATGCGTAAATAAAAGTAAGCACATTCCTCAAGGGCAGATTTTGCTCAAGTCCTGAATGAGATATTAGTACAGAGTGTTGGTGTCAAACACCCAACTGTCTGATAATCAAACGCGCTCTTGATTAATTACCCATAGATTAGTTCTTCATGTATTTATTTGTGCGAGATTAAAAGTGCAGGTCAGTGGTGGTAGTTTGCATGCAACAGTACTTTAAGCATAAAAGCACATATGGAAAAGAGGATGGTGAATAACAGTTTTATGTTCCACAAGTGACCGGCAGGGTAGACGCGTGTAGATATGGAAGTATGCAGGCCTTTTGTGCCAAGCCTTGATCGCATAGCAGGAATTCCAATCTAATCTGGGCTCCAGCAGAATGATTTGGGAGTTTAAATAATTCTCTGAACACTTGGCTCTGAGATTTGTTCAGAAAGGTGCCAAGCTTCCAAGGAAAGGCTTTTGAACTGTATGCCAACATGGGGATTAGTTTGGCTTTTACTATTTTCAGCAGAGGTTCTAAGGTAGGTTGCTTGGTGTGTTTAAGAATGGATTGAAATACATAGAGTAGTGATGCACACTTTGGTTTGAGGGAATTCTTGTGAGTTAGGTGCCCTCCCTTATCATCTAGCCAGCATCCAAGGTACTTGTACCTGGGAGCGGTGGACAGACCGTGTTTGCTGAAGTACCATGTTCCGGGTTTGTTCTTTTTCCGTTCTGAAGATCACAACATTGGTCTTCTCAAAATTCACTATCATGCCGTTTGCAGTGCTGTGTGCAAATAAAACGTCAAGCAGCCTTTGTAGTCCCCTGGCTGTTTGACTCAGAAGAACTACGTCATCAGCGTAGAGAAGGGACTCTGCGCCCGTCTGCGCCCATCAACGCCTGGAATGAGCCATGCGCCAGGACCCCTGGTTGTTTTTTTTCTTACTCAAAGGAGCAGTTCCTTGATCTTAACACCTCAGGTAAGCTTACTAGGTGCAACTATTTCGATCCTAAGATTAACCAACATTTTTATTCTTGCAATTCTTGTAACTTTACTACCTGTCTTAAAGGGCCTTGATCAAACATTAAGACCGCAACAGTGCTCAGTGGATGCAGCGCCCTCGTTATGCTGTTTCATGATCAATGTCAAATCATTAGTTAAAAACAAATAGGAGCTTTTTGAATTTTTAGAGTCTTATCCGCCCCAGTTTCTTTTCTTAACTGAAACATGGCTAGATGAAGCTACTGGTCCTGGTGTGATCTCAGCTCTGCCTACTGGCCATGCTATTAGCAGACTCAACGGAGTGGTTAAACGCGGGGATGGGTTAGCGATAATGCACTGTGATTCTCTGGGAGTGACATGTGAACTGACCACCCTGCCTAATTGCGAAGCTCTCCATTTTTAAGCTCACAGATAGCTTCACTCTTCATGGACTAATGATCTATAGACCCCCAGTCCTAAGGCTAAATTTCTTGATGGACTCTGTAACTTTATTAATATTAGCATTAGGTCCCCTTATTTCTAGGGGTGGGGGGTAAAGCCCGCTCTGCCAGCAGAGTTTGCAGAGCTTTTGCCACTCTGATTGGAACGCAGAGTTTGGCAAAAACTCTGACTTCACTGTGTGGCAGAGTTTCCAGGTGCTCAGTGTTCAGTCCCCATACCGTAGGCAGTATGTGTTGTGTCCCTGAGAAGCGCTCTACTCTATAACCGTGAAAGCGATCTCTGACACTTCCTGTCTGGTTGCACGCAGACCCCCAGCTTGTGGCATCACTTCCTGGCTCCTTCTTTTTATGCAACTCTGCAGAAATCCACGTAGTGCAACTCTGTGAGCTTCGCCCGCCCCTAGATTTTAATTTGCATTTAGAGGATTTTAATGATAAAGATTCAGTACAGCTTGTGGAATTGTTGAACTGTTTTAGGTTGGAGCAGAAGGGGCAAGTTGCCTCACACTCAGCAGGCCATATTTTAAATGGCATTTTTTCGAATGATTTCAGATTAAAAGTGGAGGCCATACTACGCTTACTCTGGTCACGTCATGGGACAGTCCCGTTTAGTATTAATATACCTACCCCCAAACCTCCTGCTGACATGCTGGAATAAGAATAATTTGGGAGAGTTGACTGAGAGCTTGATATAAATCAAGCCTGAACTTACTATGATGACCCCAATGTAGTGGCTGCACGATATCATGATAGGCTAAGTGAGGCAGTCCACAAACATTTACCGCCAACGATTTTTTTAGATCTTTTAGACAAAAGCTATCTGCCCCATTGTTCTCTTCTGCCCTTAGATCTATGAAACAAAAAATGCTATAGACTGGAGAAAGCCTGGAAATGGAATTACACTGAGATAGGGAAAAGCAGATATAGAGATGCAATCTGCGAATATAAAAAATGTATTTGACTGGAAAAAACGAATTTTATTCAGAGAAAATTCAATTGGCCTCTAATTCCTCAAAAGAACCTTTCAAAGTAGTTCAATCTCTTCTAAGCTATAGTGCTCCTTCCAGCTTTCCCACTTGCTAGACGTTCTGTGATAAACTAGCTGAAATTTGAAAAACAAAGATGCAATCAGTATACAGGGAGTTCGATTCTCTCTTCACCTCATCTGAGTTAAGTGCAGAACCCTTGTTTACTGACTCAAAAAGATCGTAACTATGTAATTTCCCCCTTTTAACTGCTGATAAAGTGATCATTTTAATCGAGCACTTTAAATCAGGAGTCCCCTCGGATGCTTGCCTACCTAAACTAGTAGAAGATCTGGAAGCCAGTCTTGCCCTAGCTCTCAGGATTTTGATGAATAGAAGTCTTCCATTCTGCCCCTACTAAAAAAACCTTCATTGGATCCTATGGAGAAGAATTTCTGCCCAATACCACGGCTTCCGTATGCAGCTAAGTTACTTGAAATCAATCAATCATTCAGGAAATATTTGTAGAGCGCTGCTTGTCACCCGAGACGGTATCCAGGTGCTGACTGCAGGTTTCAGTCAAAGAGCCAGGCCTTGAACATCTTCCCGAAGGCGGTGAGTGAGGGTGCAGTGTGGAGGTAGACGGGAAGTGTGTTCCAGGCTTTGGCTGAGAGATCGGAAAAGGTGCGCCCTCCTGTGTGGCAGTGGCATATGCAAGGGGTGAGGTGTGAGGAGTGGAGGTTCCTGGGGGTTTGGTGGAAATGAAGGCTCCTTGGTCTTGGAGGACTTTGTAGGTGTTGGTCAGGAACTTGAAATGTCATCTCTTCTGGACTGGGAGCCAGTGGAGGTCTTTCAGGTTTTGGGTGATGTGGGATCTCTTGGGAAGGTGGAGGATTAGTCGGGCTGCTGCGTTCTGGATTGTCTAGAGCCTTTCCATGAGTTGGGTGGTAGTGCCTGTATGGAGTGCTTTGCCGAAGTCCAGTCGGCTGGTGATGAGGGTCTGTGTTACCATCTTCCTGGTGTTGATAGGGAGCCACTTAAAGATTTTGCAAAGTGTGCAGAAATTTTGGAAGCAGGTTGAAAATACAGTGATGACTTGGCGTTTCATGGAGAGTTTGCTGCCGAGGTTGCTGGTGTGGTCTATCGGTGCGGTGGTGGGACCGAGTTCTGATGGCCACTAGAAGTCATTCCAGAGGGCGGTGTGTTTGCCGAAGATCAGGACTTCAGTCTTGTCGGTGTTGAGCTTTAGCAGTTGTACTTCATCCAGACTGAGACGCTCTTCATACAGTTGTGGAAGTTGGTCTTAGTCGAGGTGGGGTCGGCTGAGAGTGAGAGGACGAGCTGGGTGTCATCGGAATAGGAGATATATGTATATGTTGTGCAATCTGACTGTCTGCCAGAGGGGTCATGTAGATGTTGGAGAGAGTTGGGCTTAGGGATGAACCTTGGGGGACACCACAACTGATGTGTTTTTTTATTTGTGTTGTGAAGGACAGGAGGCGGACTCTCTAGGTGCATCTTGTGAGAAAGGAAACCATCCATCTGAGCACATCATCTGTGATACCAATGTGGTTATAGGCAATAGGTCAGTGTGTTGTGGGAGACAGTGTCGAAGGGAGCTGAGAGGTCAAGCAGGATCAGGGGGGCTGATTCTCCTCTGTCGAGTATGGCACTTTTGTCATCCATTGTGGCGATCAGAGCAGCCTTGGTGCTGTGGTTAGTTCTGAAGCCTGATTAGAAAAGATCCAGTAGGTTGTTTCTCTCCAGTGTTCAGTGAGTTGTAGTTTGATGGCCCTCTCCAGGATTTTGGTGGGGAATGGGAGAAGTAAGATGAGACAGTAGTTCTGGAGTTCGCTGGGGTTTGCCAAGGGTTTCTTGGGGAGGGGTCTGACCTCAGAGTGTTTCCTGGCATCGGGAAAGGAGGCTGTGGTAATCGAGGAGTTTAAGTTATGTTATGTTATGTTATTTTAGCAGCATTTATAGAGCGCATGGCTGCCCCAGCAACGGGGCGTCCCAGCGCTGAGCCAGAGTAGAGGCGGACAGAGAGGGAGTACGCTAGAGATTGGAAAAGAGCCATGTCTTGATCAGTTTCCTGAAAGCCCAGTGGTCTTGCATGCCTTGGGCAGCAAGAGGGATGGTATTCCAGAGGGCAGGGGCCAATGCCCTAAAAGAGCGCCCTCCGGCTCTGGTCCTACGCACCCGCGGGACACAGGCCAGGTGTAGGTCCGCCGATCGCAGGGTCCGCGCCGGGGTATACATTGAGCATAGATCGATCAGGATTTGCGGTCCCAGGCCATGCAGGATCTTATGTGTGATACATAAAGTCTTGAAGTGAACTCTCTGTTCTATGGGTAACCAGTGAAGCCGTCGAAGGAGGTCAGAGGCATGACAGTGTTTAGGTAGTGCGAAGAGCGTGCGGGCAGCCGCATTCTGAGCCCGTCGAAGCCTTTTCATCACAGCTTTGTTGGCGCCAAGTAGTAGCCCATCGCAATAGTCCAAAAGTGACAGCACAGTGGATTGAACGATCGTCTGTCGGGTGGTTGCATCGAATAGCCCTAGAATGGGTTTTAGGCTCCGTAGAAGGCCGAAACAGGTACCTGCCACAGCCTTAGCCTGCAGTTCGAATGAAAGGGTGCTGTCCATCAACACTCCCAGATTCTTAACCACACTTTTCGGCTGGGGAGGGGAGCCTAGGGCTATAGGCCACCATTGATTGGTTGAGGATTATGGTGAGTTGGCTGATCTCGTCTTTTCTGAGGTTGAAGAGTTGGTGGGGCAGGGGTTGTGGATGCTCCCTGAGTGAAAGGAGTTCATAAGAGTGGTTGTGTTTGGTGTGCTGAGTTATTCCAGTGCAGTGAGCGGGTGGTCGGCGGTGGTGGTTGGTCGGATGCTGGGGAGGTGGGAGGGATGGGGAACGACATTTTAGTAGATGGTTGCTATCGTGTTGTGGAAGTGGTCGGCGAGGGCATTGCAGAGTTCCTGAGATGTGGGGATAGAGTTTTCGGTGGCTGATGGGCAGGTGACCTCTCTAACAATGGTGAAGAGTTCCTTGGCTTGGTTGGTGCTGGTCTCGATCCGGCGGGTCAGGCCCTCCTTGTTTGCTGCTTTGATCTGGCAGTAGTAGTCGTAAAGGTCTGATTTGAATGTGGCTCGGTCGTTGCGGTTCCTGCTGGTGCTCCATCTTCTTTCCAGTTATTTACACATGCGTTTTGTCATGCTGAGTTTCGGGGTATACCAGTAGGCTTGTTTGGAGGGTCTGTGTGTTTTGGCTGGTTTGGTGGGAGCGACTTGGTTGGCGGTGCCAATGCTCCAGTTGTTGAAGTTCTGTACTGCCTGATACAAGTTGGTGTCATCTTTGGGCTGTGTGGTGCTGAGAGCATTGGTCCATTGTTGTTGGGTGACCTTGGTCTAGCTATGCAAGGGGGTGCTGTATCCGTTGGGGAGCGGTGCAGGCCGGTGCAGCGAGGGTGAAGTGTACGGTGGAGTGATCTGACCAGGTGAGTTCCAAGGTGTGGCTGTATCTGATTCTGTTGCTGGACATGGGGTCCAGCGTGTATCCTGCTTTGTGTGTGGGGTCAGTGACCAGTTGCTTGAGGCTGATGTTGTCCAATCTTTCCAGGAGGTCAGTGGAGTTGGTGTCAGTGGAGTTGTCCAGATGGAAGTTGAGGTCTCCCAGAATGACGTAGTGTTCAGATTTGATGGCGAGTGGGGAGATGATATCTTTGATGGCATTGCTGAGGCTGGTCCATGGTCCTGGGGGTCTCTACACAAGGGTGCCTCTGATGGTGGTGTTGCCATTGGAGTGGAGCTGGGAATTCATGTGTTCCATGCTTGCTGTGGTTTCATCGTCGGCGATGGTGCAGGTGATCAATTACTTGTGTATGATGGTGTATGATGAAAAACATCTTAATACCTGTTTGTCAAACTTTTTAGAAGATAATTTCCTCCTACAGAATGCCTAGTATGGTTTTAGAGTAGGACATAGTACAGAGACAGCGCTGATACCTATCTCAGAAGTGATTAGATCTATTAAAGATGCCGGAGGGAGAGCTGCGGAGGTCCTTTTGGATTATCCGCAGCTTTTGATATGG
Source organism: Calotriton arnoldi (assembly GCA_963921515.1). Lineage (NCBI taxonomy): Eukaryota > Metazoa > Chordata > Amphibia > Caudata > Salamandridae > Calotriton > Calotriton arnoldi. The sequence goes on from CAWUFW010013082.1 coordinate 195,842, forward strand.
TAAGCCACGTTGTGTTACTAGATCGTTTATCCAACATTGGTATTTCTGGTCTGGTGTACGACCTTCTCTCTTCTTTTTTGAGAGACAGGGAGCAGATGGTGTCACTGAGTTAAGTTAACTCTTGATCTTTTTCCCTTCCCTGTGGCATCCCTCAGGGGTCCACACTCAACCCAACACTTTTTAACATTTACGTAGTCCCTTTGGTTGAGTTGATTTACTCCTTTGGCTTCGCCACAGATGCGTATGCTGATGATACACAGATTGTGATCTCTGTTGCAGGCAAGCTGGAAGAAGTTGCTGACAGATTTGACAAATGTATGAGATCAATTCTCAAATGGATGTCTGCTAATTGTCTGAAGTTATATTCAGAAAAAACACAGGTTCTTATTTTTGGGAAGGAGAATAGTTTTTGCGATAAATCATGGTGGCCCGGGACTCTTGGTCCTCTCCCTGAGCCTATCACTAAGGTACTGAACCTCGGAGTAGTCTTTGACACAGATCTATCTTTCAGGGAACGGATAAACAAACTGACCTCTTCTTGTTTTTTAATGCTAAGATCCTTGAGGCAATTGCTGCCTTTCAGTCCTTTTCAGCTGCAAAAAACACTGGTCATTGCCTTGGTTTTTATCAAGGATTGACTAAAGTAATGCCCTCTATATAGGCGCCTTGAAGGGTGCATTAAAAAAGATCCACACACTGCAGAATGCAGCTGCCCGCTTTCTTAAAAAACCTCCCAAACACAAGTCAGTAACAGATGCCTTGGTGGAGCTTCACTGGCTTCCTTTAAGGAAAAGGGTTGCCTTCAAAGCACTTTCTCTGGCACATAAAGCTCTGAACTGAGTAGGGCCTAACTAACCTTAGGAAAAAATGTAAGTGGTACTATCCTAAGAGAAGACTAAGATCTGCCTCTTTATATCTGGTGTCTGTTACTAGAATAAAAAGGCTTCCTGGGTGGCCGCAGCTTTGTCTTTTCCACCCGTCAGCTGTGGAACACCTTGCCATTACGCCATTCACTGTCACCTGGTGGAAGTGATGACTACCACCCTCAGGGATCACCAACTCACCCTCTGAGTGCACTTCCCAACTAAGGGGGATTACGTGAAGGTCTATGACCTACCCCTATGGAGTGCCTTCCTATAGGGCCACATTGGCCACCCCCTGTAGAGGTACCACCAGTGGGTGGTTTCTTAGGAAGGACGGAGTACCCTTACTTGTGTCCTAGCTGGGAATACGCAAAGCAGAGGGATTGGAAATGGGGCACCCTGGGCCACCTCCCACCAGAACCTCCTTGTTTTTCAGAAGGGGCATGGAATCCCTTTAATCCCCCCCTTACCCTGGAACATGTCTGTGTCCCCCTTGACTCCCCCCTCAGTCTGCTGGGGGGAGCCTGAACCACCCCTCTTGGGGTCACTCCCAGGTACTTTCCTTTGGACCCTTGTGCTGATGCAGAGGTCCTCCTGCTTAGCAAGCTCACTGTGGTCAGAGTGCTTATTATCAACAAGGTGTTGGCGCAGGTCTGGAAAACAAAGACTGAACATGTGCTCTTTTGCAAACAAATTATACAGCCCCTGGTAAACCTTTACCTCATTACCCTGCACCCAACCATCCAGTGCCTTGCAAAAGGAATCTACACAATCCACCCAGGGCTGTTGGGTTAGCTTCTGACTGTCTCTGAACTTCTATCTATCATTTTCTGGGGTCAAACCAAAGTTCCTGATTAGGGCCTCTTTCATGGGGGAATACCTCATCCTGTCAGGCTGTCACTCCCTTTTTGGGCCAGAAGAGTGTCCATCCAGTCACTAGGGATGTGCATCCACAGACTAGCTCCCCAATCTTCCTTAAGGACCTTGTGCATCTATAAGGCAATTTCGTAGACCTCAAACCATCGATCTATTTCCTCTCCTACTTCAAAGTCAGACACCAGATACTTGGTATGTGGGCTCTCCTTTTAGAGGCACTGCAGAATTGCTGCTGCCATTTTAGCTGAACTCAGCCCTCCTGGCTTTGATGTCCATCTCTCTCAGGCTCAACTCCTGAGTCAATATCAGTTTCTTTTCTTCTATAGCTAATTGTTTTGTTTTCTACTCCATCTCCAAGGTTAGCCTTTTCTCCTCTAAGCCCTGTTTCTTTTGCTCTGGCTCTAACTTTAGCTTGGTAAGTTGTAATTTAACCCGTTCCGTCCTGAGGACTAAGCCTGGGTGGAGATCACGGAGTTTCAATCCGTGAAATTCCACGGAGTTGCCGAAAACCTTCGCCAAATTCCGCTGAATTCCGTGACGAGTACACCAATGGAAAAATAAATTCAGCTCCTTTGCGGAGTGCAGAGTTTATTGGTAACTCCTTGTTCTTCAAGGAATGCAGAGTTGCAGAGTTCCACAAACTCCGCGAGCAGAGCAGAATGTTATGCCCAGGCCTAATGAAGAAGGAACAGTTCCATCCTTTTTTCGGGGGAATTATTTTGACCTTTTTTGCCCTCCTTTGGGGGCAGATTGTCCATATTTTTGGGTTTATGTGCCCCCAAGACACAGAAGAAAAGTATTTTGGCATGTGATTGAGCGATCCCTTAAGCAAGGGTTGCTCCTCTTTTTTCCCTGGCAAGTATTTTGGTCCTTTCTGCCCTCCCTTAAGGGCAGATCGGCCATATTTTTAGGCTGGGCTGAAGCCCACTAGACACCAGGGAAAGTATTGTGGCATATGGCGGAGTGGCCCATTAGCCAAGGGTTGTCCCCCCTTTTTGGGGGATTGTTTGGGGCAGATCGGCCATATTTTTAGGCAGATCTGCCCCCAAGGGGGGGCAAAAACCCACTAGACACCATAGAAAAGTATTTTACCATACGGGGGAGTGGCATCTTAGGCAAGGGTTGCTTTTCTTTTTTCCCTGGCAAATATTTTGGCCGTTTCTGACCCCCTAGTTTGCAGATCAGCCTTATGTTTAGGCCAATCTACCCCAAAGGGGACAGAAAGCCGTTAGACACCAGGGAGTTTTATATTTTTATGTCGGCGAGCAGCCCCTTGGGCAAGGGTCGCTCCCCTTTATTGGGGCAATATTTTGTCTATTCCACTGGTGGCAGATGGCCCATATTGCTACGCCCATCTGCTCCCAAGGGGAACAGAAAACTACTAGACACCGGAGAAAGTTTCTGTGTGTGTGTGTGTGTGAACTGGAGTTCGGCTGACCGTCTGCGTGTACTGGTGTTTGGCTGGGAGTGTGTGTAGAGTGGCGCTTGCTGGTGGTGCATGTGGACTGGCACTTGGCTGGCAGTGCGTGTGGACTAGCGCTTGGCTGGTGATATGTGTGGACTGGTGTTTGGCTAGCCATGTGTTTGGAGTGGCATTTGGCTGGTGGTGTGTGTAGACTGTCACTGGGTTGCTAGTATGCATAGACTGGTGCTTGCCTGGCAGTGTGCATGGACTTGCACTTTGGCGGCTGGTGTGTGTAGACTGGTGCTTGACTTGTGGTGTGCGTGTACTGAAGGTGTTTCGGTGGCTGGTAGCCAGTGTGTGCATTGACTTGCTTGATGTGTGTTTGTCAGTTGCCTCATTTTTGTGTGCTTAGTGGTGTGATTGGTGTGTTAGTCCTATTGACGTATGAGAGTGTTGGGCCCTTGAATGGCACTGTTTGTAAATGTAAGTGCAATGTTTTCTCCACGGACCTGCCAACACTGTCCAAGGCTCAGGCATAGCTGGTCCAGCTCGCAGTGATCAGGTAAGAAATGCATATGCTTTGATTGACAACAGCCACCTCAGTCTTGCTGTTTACTTAAGCTGTCATGGTGGAGGCTGCACTGGGGCGCTGTCACCCTGATTGGCATGCACACCATAGCTGAGCTGTCAGCTTCGGAACATGGGAGCTGTGGAAGAAGGTAGGGGTAGCTGGGGAGCCATGAATTTGAGACAGGGGCGGTGATGAGAGGAGGGACATGGGAGGGAGAGTCAGACTGGTAGAGAGGTATACCGAAGAAGTGTATGCTCCGCCCGCTCACAGAACTCCTCCGAATCTCACTGAGTTTATCCGTAACTCTGTGGAATTCCGCAGAGTGAAACTCTGCAAGCTCCACCCAGGCCTAGTTCTTAGTTAAAAATGAAGTCAAGGCTGGGAGCTACTCTTAACGTTTCTGCAAGCTACTGGTAGCTCGCGTTCGACTGGTTGGATACACATGTCCTAGATAGCCGCCAAACCCGAGACCAAAAATGCAGGTCCCCCCCCCTTGCAAAACCAAGTCATTCTGTGATAGATAATTTTGATGTACCCGCAATAATCAATCAATCAAACAGGAAATTGTGAAGCGCGCTACTCACCCGTGAGGGTCTCAAGGCGCTGGGGGGGGGGGGTTGCAGCTCCGGGTCAGCCGAAGAGCCAGGTCTTGAGGCTCTTCCTGAAGGTGTGCAGAGTGGTGGCGTGTCTGATGTTGATAGGGAGCTCGTTCCAGGTCTTTGCTGCAATGTAGGAGAAGGCTCTTCCACCCGTTCTGGCTCTGCGGATGCGCAGGGTTTTGGCGAGGGTGAGGCCAGCGGATCAGAGGTTTCTGTTGGGTACGTGGAAGGAGATTCTTTCATTGCGATATTGGGGTCTGGTGTTGTGGAGGCATTTGTAGGCATGGGTGAGTATATTGAAGGTTACTCTCTTCTCAACGGGGAGCAAGTGGAGGTCTTGCAGTTGTTGGGTGATGTGTTCATGTCGAGGGATGCCGAGGATGAGTTTGGCTGAGGTGTTCTGTATGGTCTGGAGCTTGCGGAGCAGGGGTTTGTTGATTCCGGCGTAGAGGGTGTTTCCATAGTCCAGGCTGCTGGTTATGAGTGCGTGGGTGACGGTCTTTCTGGATTCGGGGGGGATCAATTTGAAGGTCTTGCGAAGGATGCAGAGGTTGTTGAAGCAAGTGGAGGCAACGGCGTTGATCTGTCGGGTCATGGTGAGGGAGGAGTCGAGTATGATGCAATATATTTTAGGCTCTTCCCTGTCTTGGGCATGAGGCCTACCCACACAAGTGAAGTACCATTTTTATCAGAAGACGTATGAGAATGCTGGATGGAATGAAGTTTGTGGCTCCCCTCAGATTCCAGCACTTTCCATTACAGAAATGTGAGGAAAATGTGTTTTTTAGTAAAAGTTTGAGGTTTGCAAGGGATTCTGGGTTAAAGAACCTGGTGAAAGCCACACAAGTCACACCATCCTGGATTCCTCTAGGTGTCTAGTTATAAAACATGTACAGGTTTGATAGTTGAATTAATGAATTTAACCCCTTCGATGCTCATGACGAGCTGGACTCGTCATAGCACACAGTGGTCGTGTGCTCATGACGAGTCCAGCTCGTCATAAGACCACCCACGGGGGAAGCGCTGGCGCTCCCCCGTGGGAATCCGATCGTCGGGTTTTTTGGGGGAAGGCAGGGGAAGGGCTTCCCCTGCCTCCCCCGCCCCTCAACGACGTCAGCGCGCGAGGCGCGCTGACGTCATTGGGGGTTTCCTTGTTCTCCGACGCGCTGGAAGCCATTTGCTTCCAGCGCGTCGGGGAATAAGGTTAGTTTTGGCTCCGGGGAGGGGGATTTGAAACAGAAGAGGCATCGAGGGAAAGGAAAACCCTTTCCTTTCCCTCGATGCCTCTTTTGTGCATTCCTGCTGCACTATCATGCGATCGTGCAGCAGGAATGCCCACACGCGCCAGGGAATTTTTAAAAAAAATGGAAATACTGTTTTGGGGAGCGGCCCCTTGGGCAAGGGTTGCTCCCCTTTTGGGGGCCTTATGTTTTTGGTGCTCTGCCCCCCTGGGGGGGGGCAGTTTTATTTATATAGCGCGGGGCTTTACCCGAAGGTGTGAGAGCGCTTCACAATAGCGCGTCGGGGAATAAGGTTAGTTTTGGCTCCGGGGAGGGGGATTTGAAACAGAAGAGGCATCGAGGGAAAGGAAAACCCTTTCCTTTCCCTCGATGCCTTTTGTGCATTCCTGCTGCACGATCATGCGATCGTGCAGCAGGAATGCCCACTAGACGCCAGGGAATAAAAAAAAAAAATGGAAAATACTGTTTTGGGGAGCGGCCCCTTGGGCAAGGGTCGCTCCTATTTTGGGGGCCTTATGTTTTTGGTGCTCTGCCCCCCTGGGGGGGGGCAGTTTTATTTATATAGCGCGGGGCTTTACCCGAAGGTGTGAGAGCGCTTCACAATAGGAACAGTAACATTACATGGATGAGAAGGTTACAAGTGAGCATAATACAAAAGCAAGCGTTACATTACATGAGGAAAAAGTGACAATTGTGCATGATACATGAGATACAAAATACAAATAGAGGTATAAAACTGCAATAAGTGGCAGAACACACTGGGAAGGCACTTCTATAGGCATGGAGTACAGAATTTCCTATAGTGGAAGAACTTCCTTGAGGGAGTAGAGAGGGCGTGAATTAAATGAAGGGTACACAAATCCAGCACAGCACGCAAGGGTGAGGAATGTACAGGAAAAAGTACAAATTTACAATGAAGAGCGAACTTCCTAGAGGGGGCTGAGAGTGAAAGTATTAGTTCTGAAAGTGTCTTTGGAAGAGAAGAGATTTGAGGTCAGCTTAGAAGATCCGGGTAGAGGAGGTGGCACGGAGCAATGGGGGAAGCGAGTTCCAGATTCTCACCGCATTGCCTGAGAAGGATTGCGCCATCGATCTTTCCCTTTTGAAGACGGGGGGGCTCAAGCAGAAGCTTTTTCGCATTGCGAGAAGGGCGAGAGCCACCGGACAATTTCAATTTATTCGCCAGGTAACGAGGGAGGACGTGTGTAAGGCTTTGTGTGTGATGCAGGCAGTTTTATAAATAGATCTTGCCTCGATCGGAAGCCATCGAAGAGAGGACAGGATAGGAGTGACGTGGTCGCTTCGTTTAGACCCTGAAATGAAGCGAGCTGCTGAATGGAGGATGGATTTGAGAGGGGAGAGGTGGGATTTGGGTAGGCCCGTCAGAAGAGAATTGCAATAATCCAGTCTTGAGAGAACCAGAGATTGTACCAAGGTTTTTAAGTCTTTCTCCGGGAAGAACCGACGGATCCCCCATAGAAGGCGCAACTGGTAACGTGCGTTCTTAGCAATAGAGTTGATGTGGGAGATTAGGTTGAGTCTTTTGTCAAGAATGACACCTAGGGATTTAGCGCTGTCGGGCAATGATGGGTTTGTTGTTGAGTAGGTTCAGCTGATCCATCCAAGATTGAACAGGAGGAGGTGAGAGAGAGGTAGAGAGGAGGAGGAATTCAGTTTTGGCGGGATTCAGAATGAGTTGGTGAGCTAACATCCAGTTGTGAATAGAGTTGAGAGTAGAGTTGAGTAGTGAGAGATCGTGTGCGGAAGATAAAGGTATCTTCCCACTAGTCCACCAGGCATTTATTTGTGGAGAGTGACCCCTTGGGTGGCAGAATAGCAGTATGTTTTTAGGCCCATCTGCCCCCAAGGAGGTCAGAAGTCACTAGACACCAGGGTTTTTTTTAATTTTTGTGTTGGGGAGTGGCCAAAAGGGCAAGGGCTGCTCCCCTTTTACGGGGGTGAATATTTTATTTATACTCTTTGGCCCACCTACCCCTTAGCTTGGCTGGTGGATTGTGTGTGGACTGGTGCATTATTTGCATATGTGATTGTAATATTTTTTTTCTCCTTTTCATTCTAGTGTAAAGCTTTTGATTCCTGTTTGCGGTTTCGGCAGTGGTTGTTCTGCAGTTTTGCGTAATTGCATTTATTTGGTAAGAAAAATATTTTTGTTGTGTGTACTCCAAATGAGTATTATTGTCATGCATGAATGAATTTTTTTGTAAGTGGTGTCATAATGGCAGCATATTTGTTAGTGTTCAGAGCATGAAATTCTTTGCGATGTTTTGCATTGTCTTATGTGTAATTTTTTTTTTCTTCTTTTTTAGTGGGATATTGTTGATCCTGTGTCTGTGCAGAGTAGGTGGTGGTGAGTCTAGCTGCTTCTGTCACGTGAGTGGTATAGTGTTGGAGTATATAGGTCTTTGTGATAAAGCTACATTTTGTTTATTTCTTTTTTTTACAAAGGGTTTGTTGTTGTTGACTTGTTTGACAAGTAACCTTTATTAGTAAGCATTATGGCTAGCCGTAGAATTACTGCTCAGCAGGTGGTTGGTTTGCTTCTTGAATCTTCCTCTGAGCAGGATTATGAGACTGACAGTGCGTCTGAGGGAGAGGAGGGAGGGGAAGATTCAGGCAGTGAGTTTTCTCTCCACATGGAATCATCGGATGATGAAGGTACTCTCAGTGCAGATGAAGTGCCTGTTTTAGAGGAGGATACTACTGTGCCGATGGTGCAAGAGGCATCTGGATTGCAGCCTGGGGCTGCTAGGCTTCCTACTGGAAGTGCTGGACTCTGGGTTGATCCAAACATGGTGCAGCCGGTGTTGCCTGCCTTTAGTGGTTATGCAGGGTGTAGAGTGGATTGTGAACATTATTTGCCTATACAGTATTTTCAGTTGTTTATGGATGATGTATTTTTGGGTGAGATTGTTGAGCAGACTAATTTGTATGCTGAACAGTTTTTGAGGGACAACAGTGCCAGACTTAGGCCCCATTCTAGAGCTACCCGGTGGAGTCCCACAAATCTGGAAGAGATGAAGAAGTTTTTGGGTTGGACTTTTTTGATGGGTTTGATAAGGAAGCCGTCCATGGGTTCATATTGGTCTACCAGTCCCTTGATGGCAACGGCCATATTTCCTGCAGTTATGACTCGTGATCGGTGTTTACTTTTGCTTCGGATGCTGCATTTTGTTGATAATGGTTTGGCGTTGCCACGAGATCACCCTGAATGTGACCGTCTTTTTAAGATTCGGCCTGTTCTTGATCACTTTGTAGATCGATTTTCAGAGATCTGTACTCCAGGGAAAGAAATATCTATTGATGAGTCTTTGGTCCTGTTCAAGGGCCGTTTGGTTTTTAGGCAGTACATTCCTAGCAAGAGGGCACGCTATGGAATTAAGCTGTATATGTTGTCTGAGAGTAGGACAGGATATGTTTTTAATTTGTGTGTGTACACTGGTAGGGATTCCACTATTGACCCCCCTGGTTGTCCGTCCACTTTTGGAGTTTCAGAGAAAATTGTGTGGGATCTTGCTAGAGGACTGTTTAACAGAGGCCACCATTTGTACCTTGATAACTTCTACACTGCTGTGCAATTGTTTAAGGAATTGTTCAAAGTGGACACTTTTGCTTGTGGCACAATCCGCTCTAACCGTAAAGGTTATCCAAAAGAGCTTGTTTGCAAAAAACTTCAGAGGGGACAGTGCAGTGCCTTGCGTAGTGAGGAACTGCTAGCAGTGAAATTTGTGGACAGGAGGGATGTGTACATGCTGACTACCATCCATGATGAGAGTACTTCACCTGTGGCTGTTTGGGGTCAGATTGCTGAAGTGCGCAAACCTGTGTGCATTTTAGACTACAATAAGCACATGGGTGGTGTTGATAGAGTAGATCAGAGGTTGGAACCTTACACTGCTATTCGTAAGGCTTACATTTGGTATAAGAAGTTGGCCATCCATCTCTTCAATTTAGCAACTTTCAATGCTTTTGTTGTGTTCAAGGAGTGTTCTCCTGCATCAAAGTTGACTTTTGTTCAGTTTCAGCAGTCTGTCATAGGCAGCCTTGTTGTTGTGGAACAGGCAAGTGTTCCTAGAGTTGGAGTGGTGGAGGATGTGGCTCGATTGAAAGATCGCCACTTTCCTGATCACATTCCTCCTACACCCTCAAAAGACTTTCCCACTAGGAGATGTAGAGTCTGTTGGCGAAGAGGTACGCGGAAGGAGACTCGTATGTACTGCCCTGAGTGTCCTTCTAACCCTGGGCTGTGTGTGCCTGCTTGTTATAGAGCGTACCACAAGCAAAAGAATTATTGGGAGCAACCATGAGTGGTAAAGTGAACTGCCTGGTCCGTAATGTTTAAGAATTGTTGTTCTGTTTCAAGGTTGGCATTAGTGCAATGTATTTAGTTTCTGATTTTGTGTTAGTAGATTTGTATCTATTTGCAATTTGTTTGTGTTTTCTTTTTTGTATAAAAAAATCCTAAATGTGATGGTGGTGTGTGTAGGCTGGTGCTTGGCTGGCGGTGTGCGTGGAGTGGCGCTTGACTGGCGGTGTGCGTGGAGTGGTGCTTGGCTGGCGGTGTGCGTGGAGTGGCTCTTGGCTGGTGGTGTGCGTGGAGTGGCACTTGGCTGGTGGTGTGCGTGGAGTGGCGCTTGGCTGGCGGTGTGCGTGGAGTGGCGCTTGGCTGGCGGTGTGCGTGGAGTGGCGCTTGGCTGGCGGTGTGCGTGGACTAGCGCTCGGCTGGCAGTGTGTGAGTAGTGACTTGCTGCTGGTCACTACACACACTGGTAGCCGAGCGACACTCCACGCAATCCATCAGCTTGTGTGGTTGCTGTGTTAGGAATGTGGGCGTGTGAAAGTGATGGGCCCTTGAATGGCGCTGTCTGCTGGTGTGAGTGTTGTAATGTGATGGGCCCGCGGCTGGTGGTGTGAATGGTTTTGTATTTGTCACACGTATGAAAGGTGTATGAATGGCCTGAAAAGAGGTTAGTGCCTTGGCGTGGCTTTACAGCTCACGAGCTGTGAGTCAATGGTTCAGTTTCTCGTCCTTTCAATTATTAACAGTGCATTTCATTTTTGTGAAATCACTTGTTAATACAATTGTATATACTGAACCATCACTCACCCTCGTGCCAAATCCAACCAGTATGTGTGTGTGCTTGAGGATTAGATGGCTGTGCAGTAATATTTTTTTTTGGCTTTCTCAAGCAGGGTGTACCTTGTCCCTTTTTGTGAATGTTGTAATGTGTTTGTTTCGTGCCTGGTGGTGTGAATGGTCTTGTGTGTATCACGTATGAAAGGTGTGTGAATGGCCTGTAAAGCGGTTGGGGCCTTGACGTGGCTTTACAGCTCACGAGCTGCGAGTCACTGGTTCAGTTTTTTGTCCTTTCAATTATTGACAGTGCATTTCATTTTTGTGAAATCTCTTGTTAATAAAATTGTATATACTGAACCATCACTTGCCCTCGTGCCAAATCCAACCAGTATGTGTGTGTGCTTGAGGAATAGATGGCTGTGCAGTAATCTTTGTCTTTTTAGTCTGTCTGCCAAGGTGTACATTCTGTCTAAGAATAACCTACCAACTGTAGATATTGTCGTAAACGAAACACCCATGGGAGTACATGGTGATATCTCTCTTGTGGATCCCAACAAGTTATGGTACCCACAATGTCCTGCAAACCTCAAAATGTCTGTCACATTTTCCTTGCAATATTGTGCCAAAATTTTCACGCTGCAGAAATAAATAACACATTATCTCAAAATGACCTGGTTTTGCAAGGGGGTCACCTGGGTTTTGGCCCGGGGCTCGGCGGCCACCTAGGGAAACCCACCAAACCCACACATTTCTGAAAAGTAGACACCCGGGGCTTCCAGGGAGGTATGGCTTGCGTGGATCCCCCAACGTTTCCTTACCCAGAATCCTCTGCAAACCTCAATTTTAGCTGAAAAAATCACTTTTTTCAGAAATTTTGTGTGGGAAAGTGTGGCATCACCGGGCTCACACAAATTTCCTACCACCCAGCGTTCCCCCAGGTCTCCCGATAAAAATGGTGCCTCACTTGTGTGGGAGGCCCAAGTACCAGCGACAGGCAAGGGCCCAAAACGTAGTGAGGCGACATCAAAATTGCCTATCTCAAAACCACCTGGTTTTGCAAGGGAGTCACCTGGGTCTTTGGCCCCGTGCTCGGCGGCCATCTAGGAAACCTACCAAACCCACACATTTCTGAAAAGTAGACACCCGGGGGCTTCCAGGGAGGTATGGCTTGCGTGGATCCCCCAACGTTTCCTTACCCAGAATCCCCTGCAAACCTCAATTTTAGCTGGAAAAAATCACTTTTTTCACACATTTTTGTGTGGGAAAGTGTGGCATCACCGGGCTCACACAAATTTCCTACCACCCAGCGTTCCCCCAGGTCTCCCGATAAAAATAGTGCCTCACTTGTGTGGGAGGCCCAAGTAACCGCAACAGGCAAGGGCCCAAAACATTTTTTGATAGGCAATGTTGATGTTGCCTCAAAACGTTTTGTGTCCGGGTGTCTACTTTTCAGAAATGTGTGGGTTTGGTAGGTTTCCCTAGATGGCCGCCGAGCACGGGGCCTAAAACCCAGGTGACCCCCCTTGCAAAACCAGGTGGTTTTGAGATAGGCAATTTTGATGTCGCCTCACTACGTTTTGGGCCCTTGCCTGTCGCGGGTACTTGGGCCTCCCACACAAGTGAGGCACCATTTTTATCGGGAGACCTGGGGGAACGCTGGGTGGTAGGAAATTTGTGTGAGGCCAGTGATGCCACACTTTCCCACACAAAAATGTGTGAAAAAAGTGATTTTTTCAGCTAAAATTGAGGTTTGCAGGGGATTCTGGGTAAGGAAACGTTGGGGGATCCACGCAAGCCATACCTCCCTGGAAGACCCCGGGTGTCTACTTTTCAGAAATGTGTGGGTTTGGTAGGTTTCCCTCGATGGTCGCCGAGCACGGGGCCAAAAACCCAGATGACCCTCCTTGCAAAACCAGGTGGTTTTGAGATAGGCAATTTTGATGTCTCCTCACTACGTTTTGGGCCCTTGCCTGTCGCGGGTACTTGGGCCTCCCACACAAGTGAGGCACCATTTTTATCGGGAGACCTGGGGGAACGCTGGGTGGTAGGAAATTTGTGTGAGGCCAGTGATGCCACACTTTCCCACACAAAAATGTGTGAAAAAAGTGATTTTTTCAGCTAAAATTGAGGTTTGCAGGGGATTCTGGGTAAGGAAACGTTGGGGGATCCACGCAAGCCATACCTCCCTGGAAGCCCCCGGGTGTCTACTTTTCAGAAATGTGTGGGTTTGGTAGGTTTCCCTAGATGGCCGCCGAGCACCGGGCCAAAAACCCAGGTGACCCCCCTTGCAAAACCAGGTGGTTTTGAGATAGGCAATTTTGATGTCGCCTCTCTACGTTTTGGGCCCTTGCCTGTCGCGGGTACTTGGGCCTCCCACACAAGTGAGGCACCATTTTTATCGGGAGACCTGGGGGAACGCTGGGTGGTAGGAAATTTGTGTGAGGCCAGTGATGCCACACTTTCCCACACAAAAATGTGTGAAAAAAGTGATTTTTTCAGCTAAAATTGAGGTTTGCAGGGGATTCTGGGTAAGGAAAGGTTTGGGGATCCATGCAAGCCATACCTCCCTGGAAGCCCCCGGGTGTCTACTTTTCAGAAATGTGTGTGTTTGGTAGGTTTCCCTAGGTGCCGGCAGAGCTAGGGTTCACAAACTACAGCTAGGCACTTTGCCAAAAAAGGGTCATTTTTCACTGCGAAATTGAGGTGTGACCACGTTGCGTTTTGCGCCGTTTCCTGTCACGGGCACTAGGCCGACCCACACAAGTGAGGTACCATTTTTCTCGTAAGACTTTGGGGAACGCGGGGTGGGCGGAAATTTGTGGATCCACGCAGATTCCAGAACTTTCCACCACAGAAATGTGGGGAAAATGTGTTTTTTTTGACAATGTTTTAGGTTTGCAAGGGATTCTGGGTAACAGAACCTGGTGGGAGGCAGTCCAGTCACCCCATCCTGGATTCCCCTGGGTGTCTAGTTTTCAAAAATGTATAGGTTTGCTAGGTTTCCCTAGTTGCCGGCAGAGGTAGGGTTCAAAAACTACAGATAGGCACTTTGCCAAAAAAGGGTCATTTTTCACTGCGAAATTGAGGTGTGACCACGTTGCGTTTTGCGCCGTTTCCTGTCACGGGCACTAGGCCGACCCACACAAGTGAGGTACCATTTTTCTCGTAAGACTTTGGGGAACGCGGGGTGGGTGGAAATTTGTGGATCCACGCAGATTCCAGAACTTTCCACCACAGAAATGTGGGGAAAATGTGTTTATTTGGACAATTTGTTAGGTTTGCAAGGGATTCTGGGTAACAGAACCTGGTGGGAGGCAGTCAAGTCACCCCATCCTGGATTCCCCTGGGTGTCTAGTTTTCAAAAATGTATAGGTTTGCTAGGTTTCCCTAGGTGCCGGCAGAGGTAGGGTTCAAAAACTACAACTAGGCACTTTGCCAAAAAAGGGTCATTTTTCACTGCGAAATTGAGGTGTGACCACGTTGCGTTTTGCGCCGTTTCCTGTCGCAGGCACTAGGCCGACCCACACAAGTGAGGTACCATTTTTCTCGTAAGACTTTGGGGAACACGGGGTGGGCGGAAATTTGTGGATCCACGCAGATTCCAGAACTTTCCACCACAGAAATGTGGGGAAAATGTGTTTTGTTGGACAATTTTTTAGGTTTGCAAGGGATTCTGGGTAACAGAACCTGGTGGGAGGCAGTCAAGTCACCCCATCCTGGATTCCCCTGGGTGTCTAGTTTTCAAACATGTATAGGTTTTCTAGGTTTCCCTAGGTGCCAGCAGAGCTAGGGTTCAAAAACTACAGCTAGGCACTTTGCCAAAAAAGGGTCATTTTTCACTGCGAAATTGAGGTGTGACCACGTTGCGTTTTGCGCCGTTTCCTGTCGCAGGCAGTAGGCCGACCCACACAAGTGAGGTACAATTTTTCTCGTAAGACTTTGGGGAACGCGGGGTGGGTGGAAATTTGTGGATCCACGCAGATTCCAGAACTTTCCACCACAGAAATGTGGGGAAAATGTGGTTTTTTTGATAATTTTTTAGGTTTGCGAGGGATTCTGGGTAACAGAACCTGGTGGGAGGCAGTCAAGTCACCCCCCCTGGGTGTCTAGTTTTAAAAAATGTATAGGTTTGCTATGTTTCCCTAGGTGCCGGCAGAGCTAGGGTTCAAAAACTACAGCTAGGCACTTTGCCAAAAAAGGGTCATTTTTCACTGCGAAATTGAGGTGTGACCACGTTGCGTTTTGCGCCGTTTCCTGTCGCAGGCACTAGGCCGACCCACACAAGTGAGGTACCATTTTTTCGTAAGACTTTGGGGAACGCGGGGTGGGTGGAAATTTGTGGATCCACGCAGATTACAGAACTTTCCACCACAGAAATGTGGGGAAAATGCGTTTTTTTTACAATTGTTTAGGTTTGCGAGGAATTCTGGGTAACGGAACCTGGTGGGAGGCAGTCAAGTCACCCCATCCTGGATTCCCCTGGGTGTCTAGTTTTCAAAAATGTATAGATTTGCTAGGTTTCCCTAGGTGCCGGCAGAGCTAGGGTTCAAAAACTACAGCTAGGCACTTTGCAAATAAAGGGTCATTTTTCACTGTGAAAATGTGGTGCGTCCACGTTGCGTTTTGCGCTGCTTCCTGTCGCGGGCACTAGGCCTACCCATACAAGTGAGGTACCATTGTTTTTGGAAGACCTTGGGGAACGCGGGGTGGGTAGAATTTTGTGGATCCGCGCAGATTCCAGAACTTTCCACCACAGAAAAGTGAGGAAAATGTGTTTTTTTTACCAATTTGTTAGGTTTCCAAGGGATTCTGGGTAACAGAACCTGGTGAGAGCCAGTCAAGTCACTCCGTCCTGAATTCCCCTGGGTGTCTAGTTTTCAAAAATGTATAGGTTTGCTAGGTTTCCCTAAGTGCCCGCAGAGCTAGGGTTCAAAAACTACAGCTAGGCACTTTTCAAAAAAGGGTAATTTTTCATTGTGAAAATGTGGTACGTCCACGTTGCATTTTGAGCCATTTCCTGTTGTGGGCACAAGGCCTACCCACACAAGTGAGGTACCATTTTTATCGGGAGACTTAGGGTAACACAGAATTGTAGAGCAACTGTTATTACCTATTGACTTTCGATGCATTTCTGCCTTCCAAATGAAAGACAATGTGTAAAAAATAAGTCATTTTGAAAAATGACCTATAATTCTCATGCTAGTATGGGTACTCCCAATTTTGGAAATGTGCAAATATCTACTGTTTCTAAAATCTACATTTTGTTCCCATTTCAGAAATACATAGGTGTCTTTCATAACAATTTTTCCATGTATACATTTTCCCAAAATAATTGCTATATACCCGGTACATAATAAAAAACCATTGCAAGATGCTGCTCAGTTATTGGCTCTGGGTTCGTCGGGTTCTTGGTGAACCTACAAGTCCTATATATCCCCACAACCAGAAAGGTCCAGCGGATATAACGGTATATTGCTTTCAAATAGCTGTCATAATTAGAAGAAGTTACAGGTGAAAACGTTGACACAAATGGCTGTTTTTTTCAACTAATTTTTAATTTTTCCTTCATTTAACTGTTAGTTTCTATAAGGAAAACTTTAAGGATCTACACAAATGACCCCTTGCTGAATTCAGAATTTTGTCTACTTTTCAGAAATGTATGGCTTTTCAGGATCCATTATTGGTTTCATACCCATTTCTACCATTAACTGGAAGGAGGTTGAAAGCACAAAAAATAGCAAAAATAGGCTATGTCCCAGAAAAATGCCAAAACTGTGTAAAACGAAAGTTGGTTTTCTGACAAAAGTCTGCTTGTCCCTGAAAGCTGGGAAGATGGTGATTTCAGCACCACAACCCCTTTTTTGATGCCATTTGCAGGGAAAAAACAAGACGCTTTCATCTGTAGCCCTTTTTTTGCATTTTTCCCCAAAAAAACAAAGTTTTGCTGTATTTTGGCTAATTTCTGGGTCCCCTCCAGGGGAATCCACAAGCCCTGGGTACCTTTACAATCTCCATGATGTTGGAAGAAAAGGACGCAAATTTGGCGTGGATACCTTATGTGGTCATAAAGTTACAGGGGCCTAAGCGCGCACTACCCCAAATAGCCAAAAAAAGGCTTAGCACAGGGGGGGAAAAGGCCTAGCAGCGAAGGGGTTAATTTATTGTATAGTTAATTAAAAACATAACAAATGAACATCTCATTAGTATAAACAACAGGAGTTAAAGTTAAAATCAGAAACACACTATTAAAAAAAGTAGGCAGATCGGTTAAAATGTCAATTTCAAAGGATCATTTTTTGGTAAGTGACAAGTTATATCAATGACATTATAGTGCCAGAGAGAAAGTGCATAATGCAAAGAGTCATTAGAGGGAAACCCCAAAATTAATTCAAATGTCATTAGTTGGATTCCAGCATGAAGGGGATTTATAGTGTGACAGTAAGGAACCAATTACATATAAAAATAAGATCTCTTCAGATCGATCCAAGTATTATGTGTCCCTTACAGTGCATATGCACTATACTCAATTCGAAGCAGTCTAATCTTCAAATATATTATATAGTCAATGGTACCAACGAGTAGTCCATTAGGCATAATAGTCACTTTTTACAGCCAAATTTAAAAATTTTGTGTATTGACAGCTGACCTTTGGGTCTGTGGATCGCAAGCATACAATGACAGCTTGCCTGCTGGTACGAATTCCCTGGTCATTAAGAGAAGTTTTCACAAATGGTCTTCTTGCTTTTATCAATCCTGGACATACACACACAATGTGGACAATATTCTCAACCCCTTTATTGCAAAGTCTGCAGCATGTTCTTGCAGATGCCTTAGTCCATTCATTTTCTTCTGCTGGGGTTTTGCCGAAACGGTAGTGCATAAAGTAAATTTTCAATTTTCTGGGCCAGCCAGATTCTAAGTATGGTTGAATTTTAAGGTTTTTGTATTCATTAATTACTGACCAGGCATGGGCTTTAATGGCTAATTTCTCATTATCCTTTAAAACAGATACTTTCTTTGTTATCTTACTAATTAATTTTTTTAAAGCAGTATGCAGAAGAGATTTTGCCTATACTGATTGGATACCTAATTCATTTATTGCTGTGTCACAACATTTTGGCTGGAGTTTTTTTGTTCTGTTACATCTCTTGACACAAGGCCTTGCACAGATGATTTTCGGAGTCAGTGCTTATTCTTTTCCACGTTTTCACATATGCCCCCATCCTTGCTATTGTTTGATTAGTGAGACCGAATTCCAGTCTTATCTGGGCTTTAAATTCTTCAGAGGTAGATGGAAAAGTGATCTGAATACTATGGAGAGGATCAAATTTAAATGAGCTGCATCCCTGCTACAGAGAACTTCACTACCATATGAAATAACTGGTAACAGCCTTGCTGAAATCACTTTCAGTAATGGTGCGAAAAGCCTGAGTTAAGGAGATAGCTTTTCTTTTCAGGTCCATTTTATGTGGTTTAAAGGTCGCTCAATTATCAAAAAGAACCCCCAGATATTTATATTTAGTTATCTGCTCCACCAGTTTTTTTCCTAAGTACGATTTATACTTCTTTTTTAGTTTTCCTACTAACTTCCATGATTTTTTTTTCTTTAAATTGACTGTCAGACCATTTCTTATGGAATATATAAAAAGTTGGTTTATGAGTCTCTGTAAGCCAATTTATGTCTGACTTAATAGTATGACATCATCTGCATTTAAAAGATTAGATATGGGCATAGAGCCCAGATATGGTTGATGGGAATTTACTTCATCTAGGTCTGTCAAGAGATCCGCTAGCAATAGATTGAATAGGTATGGTGCAAGGACACAGGCCCGCTGTGTATCTATTTTCTTTGATAGGCTAGTTCCATCTCCTATTCTTACCCTCACCCAGGTGTCTGTGTAAAGTAGCTGTATTGCCTTTTGGTGAGAAGGCAGTGTACCCCAAAGGGATAGCTTGTGCCATAGGAGATTTTGATTCACTGAGTCAAAAGTAGCCTTGAAATCCACATAGCACAAATAAAGTGGCTAATTCTTATTTTTCATTTTATCCATTATTATTGATAGCGCCAGTAGGTTGGTTTCCATACCTTGAGATTTGGAAAACCCTGTTTGGCTAGGAGGGACAATGTTGTTATCATTTGACCATTCTAGTGACTCAGTAAGAAGCAAATTGACAAAATATTTAGCCTCAACATCTTGCAGGATAATTAGGCGATAATTCTCAAGCTGGTGCCTATTACCCTCCTTAAAAATTGGGTTTATTACTGCTCCCATCCAAGAGTCAGGAACCGTCTCTTGCTGCAATGCGTAGTTGTACCTGAAATAGCTTCTTTGACCAAAATGGTACATTTGATTTAAAAAGTGCTTGAGGCAGCCCATTCGGTCTAGGTGCCCCATCATTCCTACTTATTTGTCTTACTTTATCGATTTGATCCTCCGTAACTTGATAAGGATCCGGCATTTGTATGTTCCATTGTATAATTTTCTCATTAGATTGCTGCATAGAAATAGGGGAGTGTTTAAAATGATCTGTCACATATTTTGCCCACTTATCTTGTGGAAGATCTGAGCTGGTTGCTCGGGATGATGATCGGTTTAAGCTGTTAATTAATTGCCAGAAATCTCTTAGATTTATTTTCTTGGAAAGAAATAGAACTTGCGCCCAAAATGTTTCTTTTTTCCTCATTCTTCTTCCCATACTGACCTTCTGTAGTTTTTATTTATAACATTAAGGGCCCGATTCCGATCTCGCTAGGAAAGCCCTCCGTACGACTCTTATCCGGTGGGCTTTCCGAGCGAGACGTGCTCCGGGAGTCCGAACAAGCGAGTACGATGCTGCTGTATGCCTACGGACTCGGTTCCCTCAGTCTCCCATTGAACTCAATGGGAGCCTGTGTATAGACGCGTACACAGGCTCCCATAGCAGAAAACGGGTGGGTGGGGAAAAGCGTACACCCTGTGGCGGGCACCACTGTGCATGCTTGGTTTGGGGGGGGACCCATGGGCACCCCCGTGATAGATTCGGAGGGCCCCGGGTGAAGGGGGGCCTGGTACGGCCCCCCGAAGTACACTTCCGACAGCCGTTTCGTCTCACTGAGACCGAGGCGAAGTGGCTGTCCGAATCGTGCATCGTACTCGCTCGGTCGGAAATCGGCTGCATTGCGCGGCACGATTCGTCTACAAACGAGATGTACGGAGCTGTTCAGGGCCGGAAACGAGTCGGTCGGCGCTTACGCGATCTTCGCATCGTACTTGGTTGTTCGGACTTGTGTGAGATTCGGTCGTAAACAAGGGCTACGAATCGGATCCGCTAAAGCCAAATCTGATTCTGAGGCCTTCCGAACGACATCGGAATCGGGCCCTAAAAGTTCTGCAGCATTCTTGATTCTCGGGAAATTTCCTAACTAATCATCTTAGTCAATTCCGCTCTGTTTTAATTGCACAGCAATAAGCAGATATTTTGATTTTCCTTTGGTCATGAAAGTTGTAATTATTGCCGCTCAATTTTACGTTCCTGGTTATTTGGTGATTAGTAGTTATCTTTTCGGGGAAATTTGACCATTTTACTATTGGATGTGATAGGTCCTTATTGAAAATTTCATTGACTATAGTTTCTGCTGTATCTTTTATTCTTGCTTGTGTATCTTCCGACCATATCAGCTTCCTATAGTTGATCATTATAAGTTCTCCTGGAATAGAAGGTGTTCCTTGATGGAAAGTATTTTGAGCCTTAATTTGTATATCTGTTGTCCGTTCATCACTTTTAGTTGTCTTCTGTATTCTGAAAGATACCACTTGTTGTATGAGTGGAAGGGATGCTAGCGTATAATCCAAAATGGAATTCGAAAACTTGGTGTTATGAGTCTATACTGGAGGAGAGTCTTGCTGATATCACCCATTAAGAATTCGTAAACCAAGAGATTCCAGATCTTGTACTAAGGAAGTAGCTTTGAAATCATAAGGTATTTTAGTCGAATGTCATGTGTTCTGCATTACGACTGCCCAATTATAGTCCTGCTCTGTTATCATTTTATCTCAGTGAAAGGTCTTTCATAGATTCCTATTAAAGTCCCCCGTTATTACAACATATGGAAGCGGGTCCTCCTGCCGGCCTTCTAGGATCAATTTCAGTATCTCATTGATCATTGTTATTCTTGTTCTTGAGCTTGGTGGAAGATAGAGAAATATCAAAAAAAGAGGATTCTTTACATTTTTATGCCAGTTTGTATGTTTTATAACTAAAATGTTTTCATCCTTTGTTTCAATCGGTTCTATTTCAAATTGTAGGGCTGGTGCTACAAATATAGCTAAACCTCCTTTCGGGCGACCTGCTTTCCTTGTTTAAGGAACTAATGATTCAAAGTGGAATTACAGTTTCTTATTCTATAGGGATAAAAAAAATGGGCTATCTGCACAAGTGTCCAGTAGATAACTTTGTGAAAAATCATCAATTCCTGTCACTTGTGTGCTTATGATTTTTCAATTGTGTTTTGTACACTGTAAGTTAAATATTTATAAAAATTCTAACTAATGAAGAATACACCCAGTGTTCTGTTTTTCAATTTTTGATACACTGATTTGTTTGATATATTCAGTTTTTGATATTTGTAATTGATTTGTATGATTCATATCTATGAGGTCACTATTTAGGGCACTCATAATTGATTGCTCCTAATGGAGTTTGAACATTTGTTTTAAACAAAATCCCTTGCAGGCTCTGTTACCTGATAGAAACATTTAGAAAGTGTGCATTTTCTTGCTTTACCATCCTGTGCCTCTGCCTGCCTGTGGAATCAGCATCTGGTTTAGACTGACAGCTGGGTGGCTTGTGCAGTCACTCTAGAAAGTCACACAAAGGTAGCTGAGGTGTGCCCTGCATATCCTGTTTGCCCATCATGAGGCTGATGGGCATTCCTGAGCTAGAGTGGTGGGAGGCGTTGTCACTGATACCTGAACAGGGCTGTGCTTGGCCTCTCACAATACTGCCGCCACCACCCTGTAGTGTGTCTGGAGCCAGGACAGGGCAAGGCAGGATATGTGCACTACAAAGGCTATCCTTTGAAGTATGCCTGCTTCAAAGGCCAAAAGGGTATAAGTATTGGACCTGTGACCCCAGACTTTTAGAACACTTCTGGATCAAGAGGAGACTCTGCCAAGAGGAGGAGCTGGATTGCTGTCATGAGGAGTACTGACCCTTTGCTGTATTGCTTTGTTGGGTTGGCCTGCAGTTGCTGCTTCTGTCTTGAAGAGGACATGGACTGGACTTGGCTTTGGTATCCTGCTTGAGAAGATTCTCCACGGGCTCGTGTGTGCTTGTCTAATGTTATGAGTCTCAGGGCCATCAAATACTTCACCTGCAGCCCCTGAACCTTCTGCACTTGCATTTCCCTCCGCAAGCTTGCCGTGCGGTCGAAAAACCATTGCATCGTTTCGAGGCAGCGAAGCAATGCGGGGCCGAGACGCCAAACTACTGGACAGCACCTTAGTCAAAGCGTACAGAATTATGTACAGTCTCCCAAACTACACCTCGCCAGCCCAAGTAAGGCTGAAGTTTGGTTTACTAAAACAATCTCTGTCCAGGCATGGAGCTTAAATCATCTGCTGGAACAAGATCAGATCCTCCACTCCAAATACCGTAAACCAACTTTTATGGCCAGAACTCCAGCAGAGGGCTACCTCCCCTGCAAGAAGCTACCTGCAGGAATCTCTGGAAACCATTGGGCTCACCGACCTTTGGAATACACAGTTCCCTTACTCAACTTTCAAGAAACTGGTTTGGAAGTCCGTAAAACGACTCTCACTGATAGAGGACAAGGCTACTTTCTCAGCCAGATCTCATGCCTGGATGACTCTTAACACCTACAAAAAGCTTGAACCTCAAAACTATTTCAACCAGGGCTACCCCAAAACACTAAAAATGAAATTCCTTAGGCATCGAGTGGGCCTCCTCCCATGCACCCAGAATCTCCCACAGTGACAGGGGGCGCCGACCCAAACTGCTTGCAGCTTGTGTGATACGGGAACAGGAGACATTCTGCACTTAATCTGTACCTGCAAAGAGCTACTGCAAGAAAGGAAACACCTGCTAAAGATGCCCTTAAAACAGAGAAGAATTCGCTCTAGGAGGCAAGCGGTGCTGGCATGCTTCAATCCGAGGGACACACAATTGAACTGCTGAGTGGTAAAATATCTCATGCTGGCTGAGGAAAAAATGCCACAAGCTCCCGACTACAGAGACGGTCAGGCTATCAGTTGAAGACGCGCCTGGAAGTTGACCACGTAGTGGGCATAGGCTAAGAACTCCGCACTAGGCCCTCTTGCTAAGACTCCTACTTTTAAACTAAAACGTCGTGTCTGTAACTCTGTGAAAGCAAGAACTGAATTCCAGTAAATTCTCTAAGGAAAATCGCCACGCACATATCATCAATAAAAAAAAAAAAAGAAAACATTAAAATCATCTTAAACGGCTCCAAACCCACACGTGGGGTTTCAATGTATAATCTAAACAACAGCAGAAGCCTGATTGTCTCTACAGTACACCGTATCAGGGACGCAAACCTGGGAGACCTTCTATCTTTCTCATTCCCCCTTGATCTTCTCTCTCTGCTTCCATTCTTTACTTTCTTGAACTATGAGCATCTAGCAAATGACCTGGCATCAGGATGGATGGAGTGATCCCGGTTTTCAGATGAAAATGTTGCTCTTTTTAAAAACCATTTCGCTGTATCAACAAAATGTGCCACAATGAGCTATATCCTGGCTGCCCCACGCCTGCCAGGTTTTACTTTCAAACATGAATTTTTTGCACTGCACTTTATTGCGGAAATCAAGCTGACCGCGAAGAAACTGTCTCAAAATCTGACAACGCTACTATTTCCTCTTTTACACTGCAACGATAACAAAAGAAAGTTTTAGGATGCACCAATTTTTACTCACCCGACACCTGTCAGATGCTTTTACCAGACATGCATGTGCGGCACTGCACTTTACGGTGTGTATTAATGCTTTTAACGACGTGTACCAATGGTTTTATCGATTATTTTAATGCATTGCAATGGTTTTTAGTAACTATGCAAAATAAAAATAAATTGAAACAATGCATTCAATCAATCAATCACAGAATTTGTAGAGCGCACTACTTACCCGCGAGGGTCTCAAGGCGCTGGGGAGAGGGAAGGGGGGGGGGTGCTGCTACTGGTCGAACAGCCAGGTCTTGAGAAGCCTCCTGAAGGTCAGCAGGTCTTGGGTCTGTCGTAGGCTTAGTGGAAGGGTGTTCCAGGTCTTGGCGGCGAGGTGTGAGAAGGATCTGCCGCCGGTGGTTGTTCTTCGAATGCGAGGGACGGTGGCGAGGGAGAGGTCGGCGGAGCGGAGCTGGCGGTTGGGGACGTAGAAGAAGAGTCGTCTGTTGAGGTAGGCTGGGCCAGTTTTGTGGAGTGCCTTGTGTGCGTGGATGAGGAGTTTGAAGGTGATCCTCCTGTCGACGGGGAGCCAGTGCAGGTTCCTCAAGTGGGGGTGATGTGGCTGTGGCGTGGTACGTCGAGGATCAGGCGTGCGGAGGCGTTTTGTATGCGTTGCAGTCGCTTGATGAGCTTGGCCGGGGCTCCCGCATAGAGGGCGTTCCCATAGTCAAGTCTGCTACTGACGAGGGCCTGGGTGACTGTTCTTCTTGTGTCTGTCGGGATCCACCTGTAGATCTTGCGAAGCATGCGGAGGGTGTTGAAGCAGGAGGAGGAGACTGCGTTGACTTGCTTGGCCATGGAGAGCGTTGAGTCGAGGATGACTCCCAGGTTGCCTGCGTGGTCGGTGGGTGTCGGGGCTGCTCCCAGCGTCGTTGGCCACCAGGAGTCGTCCCAGGCTGAGGGGTTGGAGCCGAGGATGAGGACCTCCGTTTTGTCCGTGTTCAGCTTTAGTCGGCTGATCTTCATCCAATCGGCGACGGCCTTCATTCCTTCATGGAGATTGGCTTTGGCGGCGAGGGGGTCCTTGGTGAGGGAGAGGATCAGTTGAGTGTCGTCGGCGTAGGAGATAATGTTGAGGTCGTGCTGTCTGGCGATGCGTGCGAGCAACTGAAGAACCGATGCAGCGCCTGTTTGCAGGCTCCAAGACTGCTGCAGCCTGGGTCCTGAGCACCGTGTCACTGTGTCTGACGTCCGAGACACCCGTTCCAACTCCAACGCAGGCCCTGCTGTGCAGACGAAAACCATTGCATCACCATGCTGTGGCCGAAGCAGCGACGCAGCGCCTGTACGCAGCTGGGAGAATTTACTCAGTGCCTGCTTTACCACCACTGCCTCGACTCCAGTGCATCCGGAATTTCCACGCATCGCACCTGAACGTCAAGTCTACATCGACGTTGGGCTTCAGTAAGGAACAGAGGCTGCATGTCTCGAAAATTGATGCGTCACCTCCCAGTGCAGTAAGAAACTGATGAATCACCTCCTTCTGTAAGGAACCGATGCATCACCTCCGATGGGAGCAAGGAACCGATGCATACCCTTCCCTGTGTGTAAGGAACCGGCGCATCACCTTCCCTGCGTGTAAGGAACCAAAGCATCGCTTTGCTTCCCTGCGCATCACCTCCCCTGCACCTGTTTTCAACTGTTATTTTTTACACATCCCAGGTCCTTTGTGCTAAAAGTGACACATCTATAGTTTTATATGGACTGAACTGTTTTAAACCTTTAAAAGTGATATCTTGAGTTGTGTATGTTGGATTTTTGTCATTTTGGTCTTCCTTGATTTAGATAAAGATTGGTTATTTTCTAAAATGGTGCTGTGTTCATTTGCATAGTTTTCCCTGTGTTACTGTGTGAATATGTACAAATGCTTTACACAATGCTTCTGAGATAAGCCTGACTGCTCGTGCCAAGCTACCAACGGGGTGAGCAGGGGTTATCTTAGCTGTGTAATCCCCTTACCCTGACTGGAAGTAAGGTTCCCTACTTGGACAGGGCGCAAGCCAATGCCAACTAGAGATCCCCATTTCTAACACTTATTTATATCATACTTTTTTAATACATTTATCATGAACCTGTCATAAACAGATGAACAACAGTCATCATGAATATATCAATTCACATTTTTGTGTAACCCATGTCACATAAACAACATCATATTATCACCACAATGACTGACTCATTCTGGTGTTTGGCTGAGGAACTTAAAGTGAAAAAAAGGAAGGCGTTGAAATCAACTTTTGAACGTGGCCCTCTCTGTAAAACAGTCTATCCTGCTCTTACATTATTTCATGGGAAGACGGTACTCTTTACTCTTTACAATCTAGGCCCAAACTTCCAGAACAATTCAACTGCCTACTTACAGCACAATGGGGCTATGAACATCAGAACCCGTTCACTGAACCCTCGCGGATATGCGCCAGCTTATTAAACTGAACAAACGGAGGAGTTTGGCCAGTTTAACATCTGCAAGGCTAGGCCACTCTATGTTTATAAAATACAAATGCCAATACTGCCTGTCCTTTATCAAAACAATGATTTATATTCGTGATCGCATAACTCAATTTCTGTGATCACCATTTATTTACCATCTTATTTATAAAATACTTTTTAAAAAAATCATGAATCTGGCAGAAACAGAGGAACAACAGTCATCATGAATTATATAAATTCACATTTTTCTGTAACCCATGTCACATAAAAACATCACATTATCACCACGATGACTGACTCATTCAAATATAAACTTGTGAGTGTTCAGTGAAGGGGTTCTGATGTTGATAGTCCCATTGTGCTGTAATTATGTGGTTGAATTGTTCTGGAAGTATAGGCCTAGTTTGTGAAGACCCACAGGTGTCAGGAATTGAGTCTGAGAGAGTTGGACATCAAATCCAGGAGGTCTGAGTCCGGCCAAGGTGGTGTCAGCAATTCTGTTTCCTCTGAGAGGAGGGTCCACATACCCAAGGGTCTGGTGTCTGGCTTTGTTGTGGCAGACAACATAGACCACTTGTTTGAGGCCTACGAAATTGCCTTAAAGATGCACAAGGTCCCTGAGGGAGATTGAGGGGCTAGTCTGTGGAGGACTATCCCTAGTGAGGGGAGGGACACTCTACTGGCCTTAAAAGGGAGTGACATGAGGAGATATCCCCCCATGAAAGAGGCCCTAATCAGGAAGTTTGGTTTGACCCCAGAAAAGTAAAAACAGACGTTCAGGGACAGTCAAAATATATTCTACAGACCTGGGTGGATAGTTTAGATTCCTTTTGCAAGGCACTTGGGAACCGGCCCATGAGGTAATGATTTACCAGGGGCTGTATAATTTGCTTGCAACAGAGCACATGTTCAGTCTTTGTTTTCCAGATCTGTGCCAACACCTTGTTGATAGCAAACTCTCTGACACCAGGGAACTTGCTATGGAAGCAGACCTCTGGATCAGCACCAGGGTCCAATGGAAGGTACCTGGGAGTGACACCAAGTGGGGTTGTTTAGTTTTCCCCCAGCAGAGTGAGGGGGTGGTCAAGGGGGACACAGACAGGTCCCAGGGGAAGGGGAATGAAAGGAATTCCATGGCCCTTCTCAAAAACAGGAAGGAGGATCTGGTTGTGGTGGCCCAGGGTGTCCCATTTTCAACCCTCCTGCTTTGACTAATCGCAAATAGGACACAAGCAGAGGGACCCTGTCTGCCCTAAGAAATCAACCACTGGTGGTACCTCTACATTGGCAGCTAATGTGGCCTTAGGTGTAAGTAGTCCCAAGGGGCAGGTCATAGACCATGCAAGGATCTCCCTTAGTTGGGAGGTGGACTCAGAGGTTGGG
The DNA here is from genome assembly GCA_963921515.1 of Calotriton arnoldi. NCBI lineage: Eukaryota > Metazoa > Chordata > Amphibia > Caudata > Salamandridae > Calotriton > Calotriton arnoldi. Next base: position 223,263 of record CAWUFW010013082.1, read on the forward strand.
TTGGTTATCTTTGAGGGTAGGAGTCATCACTTCCACAAGGTGACAGTGAATGGGGTCCCAGTCACTGTTGTGAGGGACACCGGGTCTAGCCAGACCATGGTTGTGGAAAGGCTAGTGTCAGATCTAGTGTCAAGTTTACTCACGTTTCCGCAGGAACGCCATGCAAATGATGAAAGTTCCGCAACCTCCCCTGGTCACCCTCCGCACCCAACTACATCTTAGTACCAATGGTATCCCGGGGAAGAAGGGTGAAAGGAGAAAACAAGGAGGGAAAAAGGTCCAACGTTGCACCCCACTCTGGGATGGAACCAGTCAGCCAGAACCAGATAGCCAAGAAAAGTCTCTAAATTATACCCTTCTTCCAAGAATTCTGGTACTTGATGTAAGAAAAGAAAGTGTGGTGCGTCTAATAATATGTGGTTGCTGACAAAATATATAATGCACGTTGCTGTGTCCACCTTAACTACAAGTAGACCTCATTTTATTCCTTGACTTATCAGGAATCTAGAGAACTAAAAGTAAAATCAAAAAAGCGGACCTCCACAGATACGGAGCACAAATCAGATAAGTAAAAAATACTCTTATATATGCACAGCGCATAAGCATGGTAAAATAATTGAATTATGCAGCTTTTTCTATATATCTTTGTTTTTAGGAAACACTTCACCAGAAAATGTTGCCGATGTCAGCAGGGACCCGGAGAAGATCTATGGAGCCCGAGGGAGGAAACGAGGATCCAATGAGTGGTGCTGACGCCAGTAGAAGACATGTGTAGGGGTGGGCGGAATTTGCGTAGTCGCGTTACGCAAAGTTCTGTGAAACGGTAAAAAATCTCTGCGAGCACGCAAAAGTTCCGCGAACACGTGAAATTGCTTGTTCCGCCCGTTCGCGATGCTTTTTTCCTGTTCGCGAACGCTGTTTGCGTGCTCGGGGGGAAATATCTCGCGAACACGCACTTTGAAAGCGCGAACAAGCAAAAAATTCCGCGAAGCCGCGGATCGCGGAATTTTTGGCAATTCCGCGTTCTCCACGGAACGCAAAATTACCCAAATTCGGCAAATTCCGCGAGCGGAACGGAATTTACCGCCCAGGCCTAATGTAGAGGCAGGAGAGGAGACACCAATCAGAACACGGAGGACTCCGACGCCCATTCGAAGAAGAATCCCGGAAGGCCAGGTAAGAACCCAGAAGCACAACACTCTATCCCGAAGCAGGAAAGCGAAGCGTCTCTGCTCGGGATCTAAGTGTATTTGGGCTCTCTGGCTGACTCCCGTGCATGCGCGGTTGCCAGCCATTTTTGTTGTTCGCCGGTCTGGCAACTCTGAAAGCTAGTTTCCCCAGATCAGTACACCGGACAGGTGTGTAGGATAACTTCAGCCCATGGCCATGACTTCTTCCCCCTATGGCCCTGCTATCCATAGAGTGGGGTGCGGAGGTGACCCAGAGGAGGGTCATAGTTAGTCTCCAGATGCCCATAGACTGCATTCTGGGAAATGAGTTGCCCACAGTGTCAGCGGAACTGGGAGGGGCGGCCACCACAGGTGCTCTAGCAGTTCAGTTTACCGGGGGAACCACTCCCAAGCGGAGGGTTCAGGACCCCAGAGGGAGGAACAGGGTGAGGGAAAGCCTTCCCTGGTCTCCTGTTCAGCCTCATGGTGCAGACCCTGGGCTGAGTGACAAGTCTCAGGATACCACCCATGAACATGTGGGAGGTGAAGTGGGTGGAAAAGGTTGCAAGGCACCTGAGGCTACAGCCCCCACTTTGAGAAATCGCAGAGGTTAGAGACCTCTGGATGGCTTGAGGCCTGGTTGTGGACCCTGACAGCTGTCAATGGCCTCTTTTGGTTGTTGTCCTTGTGGACAGAGTTTTCCCTGGGCTGGGGACAGAAGTTAGACCCTAGATGTGGAATGGACCACATCACACTGTTGACCATGGTGGTACTGTCTGCCTACTGGGATGCATCTGTGAGCAAAGTAAAGTTAGGTGATGCCCAGATGGGATCCATAGGTGAGGAAAAGGGTTCCCCATGGGTCAGTTCAGTGGGCCCAAGAGTATATAAAGAGGAATCCAACTGGGTTCAGAGAGGTGTAGAACTGGCAAGTGCTCCTGCTGTAGTGGGCCACTGTCCAAGTTCTATTGCCCTAAGCAGAGAAGTCCATGAAGGTATTGATTAGTATACCCTGGCTTTATGCTGGAGGGAGGTTGTTTCAGCAATAGCCCTTTCTGCAGGGTGACCCCAAGCTTTTTGCCTTCCTCCTCCCCTTTTTGCTGAGTTAGTTTTTGTTGGCTTTAGGACTTTAGTGGCTTTGCGACTGCTAAACAGTGCTAAAGGACATGTGCCCTGTACTCTAAACATGGTAGCATTGGCTTATCCACAATTGGCATATTTGATTTACTCATACGTCCCTAGTGAAGTGCACTACATATGCCCAGGGCCTGTGAATTAAATGCTACTAGTGTGCCTGCAGCACTGATTGTGCCACCCACTTCAGTAGCCCTTTAAATATCTCTGACGCCTGCCATTGCAGATCATGTGCGTGCAGTGTTAAACTGACATGTTGACTTGGCAAGTTAACCCTCTTGCTATGCCAAAACCTTCCTTTTTAATGCATATGTCACCCCTAAGGTAGGCCCTAGGCAGCCCCAAGGGCAGGGTGCAGTGTATTTAAATGTTTGCACATGTACTTTTAAGTTTTACATGTCCCGGTAGTGAAATATTCTTAAATTCGATTTTCCCTACTGCAGGGCCTATCCCTCCCATAGGTTAACATGGGGACTTATAACAATATAAAGTGTAGTTTCCCATTGAGACCAGATTGGAACATCAAAATTAGTGTCTCTGGACTCATAATATAAAAACACAACTTATTGTGAATTTGGTTATTCAACTGCAATTCTGAAAATGCCTCTTTTAGAAAGTTGGCATTTTCTTACTTTTTTTTTTGTTTAAATGTTTTTATTAAGTTTTCCAACTTGCATACCAGCAAAACATAAATCAATGTGGCACATAAATGCACAGTACGGACATTGAGCATTTATACATCTAGGTGTCATGCTACGATGTAGTATCTACAGCAGGTCACAACAACATATTGACAGGCTTTTGTTAGATAAACACAGAGCACCTCTATAATGTAGGTACAGCATTGTAGATAATTCCACACCTCCAGCTTACTCATGAGGTGACATAGGCAGCCGAATGAAATACACATATTGTGGGTTCTTCCCCACCCACAGGGGCCATCGTCTAAATGTCCAGCCCGTCTGTCAGGGTTCACGGTAGGTTTCCTCCTTCCATCTCTACACTGATGACTATCTCTCCCTTACAGACTAAACTGAAGGCAGGTTATCCCCTTAGCTGGAGTGCTAGCTGGCATCGCAGAAATTGTAATATGGCTGCCAAAATTCCAGCACTGCTACAGCATAGTGCTGTTTAGCAGTCTAGTCTTCTTAAATAATGAAGGTCAGGTGAAGTGCGCTTCAACATTCCACAGTGCACTTCACTGAAGAAATTCCTGAGAGAGCACCTGTTCCTGAGGCGTCGCGAAAGTTAGTTAGGGTAGTTGCGTTTAAATATCGGGTTTTAGTTTCGTCGGAATTCTCTTGCACTATGAAATAAGGTCAGTGTATATTTAAAAGAACCAAATGCATTTTTCTGCTTAAGCTGAACGTTCAAATAATAGCACTCTTCAAAGAATTCCCAGTGCTTATATTTAAAAAGACTCTTGTCACGCTTGGTTGAGAAGGTTAAAGACCGTGATGAATTAAAGTAACTTAGTCATTTTCCTTTTTACCGCATTTGTTAAATGCATGTGAAAGAGATTAGTCATCCACTTGTCAGCAAGGTTAAAAGGGTCAACTAACTCTGTAGTTGAAATTCGTTTCTGTTAAAGAAATCTCCAGCTCCTAAATAAATCAAATAAGATGGAAGCACAAGCTTGCACAGACAAATTAAATTAGCACAGTTGCCTACAATTCATTTAATTAACTACTGAAAGGGAGCTCAAGAGAACCCTATCATTTCTGCTATACTAAAAACTTGTGAAGAGCTCTTTTATTAATTCAGAAGAAAAGAAGAATTAAAGCAGCCTAATAAGAATAAAACTGATAAGATAAAGGAGCGTAATACACAGTGAGTACAGTAGATGAAGGGCATAATAAATATAACCAATTCAAAAAGAAAAGAATAAAAAGCAAACATTTACCACAATCTTTCTTGCATCATAGCCACAAGCCAGAATCTGCGGCAGGACGTTCCTGAAATAGAAAAAGAAAATAAACAAGCTAAGTAAAAACTTCTCATCTCAACCAGACAAACAACACGAGAAGTAAGAAGAGTAGCAAGCTTCCCAAGTTTCCCTGGTAAGATAAGTTATCTAATATAAAAAGAGAAGTTGGTCACAAGTAAGTGCTGAGTAAATGCTAAAGTTGAATTGTGTACAGGTCTGCAAGAAGTAAGAAGAAAAGAAGACCTTGCAGAACAGGCAGAGCGCAGGAAGCTGTCTCTTCTCTGTCCCCAACCCCTTTCCCCCTTAGAACTTACCTGCGATGGAATGCTAGAAGGCCTAGCAGGGAAGGTTCTGAGAAGGGCATTGGAACTAACGTCGTTCTGCTCCTGTGCGGTTCAATAGAGGAAAGACATTGGTCCTGACAGAGTGAAGTGCCCACGTTGGTACAAGCACCCGAGCAGAATGGCGGAGGGGTTTGATTTTAAAAATCTAGGTGAGATTTTAAGTAACATTCAAAGAGATTTGGAGGCAGTTAGGGAGGAAAATAAAATCCTTAGACAAGAAATAATTACCTTTAAAATGGGAGATACAGTTTCAGGGACCAGTCAAGGAACCACATTCTTAGAAACCCAAGGACCAAACACAAGTCCTATATCCATAGCCCCCACACAAGTTATCCACTCATTGTCCCCAGTAATCCCTCTTGCTCCTCCGGAGAGGTTTAATGGAGACCCGCACAAAGCACAAATTTTTTTGACACAGTGCTCTCTGCATTTCATGTGCCGCCCAACGATTTTCCCCGATGCTCAATCCCGGGTAGCCTTTATCCTCTCCTATCTTAGTGGAGATGCCGCTTCTTGGTCGATGCCTCTTGTTACCAAAGATGACCCAATTTTGTACAATCTAGACAACTTCAAAAAAGAATTTCTCCGAATTTTTGATAGAAGAACTGCATCACAGGCTTCAGACAACGAGCTGTTAGAGTTGAAACAGGGAAATCGAGAGCTAGTGTCGTATTTGGCCCAATTTAACAAACTAGTGGTCGAGACCAACTGGCCCGAAGATAAAAGAGCAGCTGTATTCTACAGAGGACTGCGAGAGGAACTCAAAGACGTGTTGTCCCAAATTCCCAATCGCCCTTCTGACATCTCAGAATTAGTAGACTTAACTCTAGAAATCGATTATCGACAAAGCGAACGGAAAGGAGAACGAAGGAGGGAGTTCAGGTCCAGTGTTCCCCGTTTTGATCGGGTAAAGGTCGAGTCTACGCGGGCTGTAGAGAGTTCTTCTGGAGTAGAACCCATGCAGATCGGTGTGGTCAGAGGTCCACTGACGAAGGAGGAGAAAGACAGGAGAAGACTGAATAAGTTGTGCCTGTACTGCGGTGGAGGTGGACATTTTGTCAAAAATTGTATAAAAAGACCTAAATTGCCCGCAAAGGAGAAGGAAAACTAGCGGCACCACCGGTCAGCGGAGTTGGACTGGTGGATGCGAATGAAGGAACAACTCCACATAATCATCAGTTGGCAAACACTCTACAAGTCTCCTCACCCCATTTGGTTATGACAGTGACGTTAAGATTCAGGAATGAAGCTTTGGCGGGAATTACGGTTATGGTAGATTCTGGAGCAACTGGAAATTTCTGCGATCACAAATTCGCTAGCCAAATTGGACTACAAGCAATTAAAAAAGAGAAAATGAGAAGGTTAGAGCGGTGGATGGTACGGATCTAACTTCAGGGCCCATAACCAGTCACACAGAATTGGTGCACATGATTACAGTCGAAGGCCATCAAGAAAAATTGCAGTTCAATCTAATAGACGCCCCTCAATTCCAATTGATTCTAGGTTTGCCGTGGTTGACAGAGCACAACCCACAGATCAATTGGGCAGCACGAACTATTCAACTAAATTCGGAATATTGTACAAGAAATTGTTTCAATTGTCCAACAAATCCTTCTCAGCCCAGTGCAGTCGCCCAGTTGTGTGAAAATGGAGGTTCGGTGTGTGTCATACAAACTACTGTTGTACCCGAAGAGTATCAAGACTTTGTGGATGTTTTTGATGAAGTGAAGGCTGAGAAGCTACCGCCCCACAGACCCTACGATTGTAAAATCGACCTTGAACCTGGGGCTAACTTGCCATGCAGCCGGATCTACGCTTTGACGGAGAAAGAAAACATTCATTTGAAGGAATACCTTGCCAAAAATTTAGAGAATGGATTTATCAGACCATCCCAGTCTCCGGTCTCCTCCCTCTTTTTTTCGTACCAAAGAAAGAGGGGATCTCAGGACTTGTATTGACTTTAGGGCAATTAACAGGATAACAATTAAAAACCGTTACCCGCTACCCCTAATTTCCGTATTGATTGATCAGGTGAAGGAAGCAAAGATTTACACTCGTCTAGATCTACGAGGAGCATACCATTTGATCAGGCTCCGGGAAGGCGATGAGTGGAAGACTGCGTTCAGGACTAAATATGGCCTTTACGAGTATCTGGTCATGCCGTATGGTCTTTGCAACGCTCCAGCGGCCTTCCAGTACTTCATCAATGATGTCCTAAGTGAATTTATTGATCGATGCGTCATAGTTTATATAGACGACATATTGATTTATTCAGACTCAGTTGAAGACCACCCAAACCAGGTCCGAGCTGTTTTACAACGATTACGAGAAAATTCACTATACGTAAAACTGGAAAAATGCCTATTCAATACTGATACAGTGGAATTCCTGGGCTTTGTATTATCACCTGCAGGAGTGAGAATGGACGAGCAGAAGGTGAAAGCTATAACGGAGTGGAAAGCCCCTACCAGTGTCAAAGAGGTTCAAAGCTTTATTGGATTTTCCAACTTTTACCGCCGATTCATTCACGGATTCTCCCAGAAAATTCTCCCCTTAACTCGTCTTCTAAAGAAAGGAGTTCCATTTAAATGGTCTGAAGAAGCTGAAGAGGCCTTTAGATTGATGAAAGACAGCTTTACCACGGCACCTGTTTTACTTCATGCAGATCCCTCTGAGCCTTTCTATTTGGAGACAGATGCTTCGGACCTGGCCATCGGAGGAATACTTTCACAAAGGCATAAGGATACGGGACAATTACACCCGGTGGCTTACCGCTCCCGTAAGCTCAACCCTGCGGAATGTAATTATACAATTACCGAGAAAGAACTTTTGGCAATCAAAGATGCCTTTAAAGATTGGAGGCACTACTTAATGGGAGCTAAGCACACCGTGACGGTGTTTACGGATCACCGCAATCTGAAATTCCTGCGATCTGCTCGTACTCTCACACCACGACAACTACGTTGGTCTCTGTATTTCGCAGATTTCGATTTTGTAATTACCTTTCGTCCAGGATCTAAGAATGGAAAGGCTGATGTTCTTTCTCGATTGGACACCGAAAATCAAACTCCTGTCATTACTAACCAACAAATCATACCTGAAGATAAAATCATTGGAGTTATCTCTCTCGAGCCCTTCGAAAATCACGTTCGGAATACCATGTCTGACCTGGAAATGGAGAATTGGGCCACAGAAGATCCTCAACGTCTCGTCCACAACGGTCTTCCATATCATGGCACCAATCTGTATTTACCTACTAAGGAACTCCAGTTGAAGGCAATGCAAGAATGTCACGATAACCCTTTGGCGGGCCATAAGGGCGTCTCCAAAACTGAAGAGTTACTTAGACGTAGTTTCTGGTGGCCATACATGTGCAGAGACATTCGTCAATACGTTCTGGGCTGTGAGATTTGTGCACGGGGAAATCGGACAGGCAGGCTCCAAAAGGTCTTCTACAACCCATGCCAACCCCCCACATCCTTGGCACACAGTCTCCCTAGATTTAATTGTAGATCTGCCCTCTTCCCATGGTTATGATACCATTCTTGTGGTAGTGGACACCTTTAGCAAGATGGCACACTTTGTACCTTTCATGGGAACACCTACTGCTAAACAACTTTCCCAACTTTTTAATCAACATATCATTCGCCTTCATGGCATTCCAAAGGTACTCATTTCAGACAGAGGCTCCCAGTTTCTATCAAAATTTTGGAAGGCCTACATCAAAGGTCTTAATATAGACCATCGTTATTCTACCAGTTTTCACCCAGAAACTGATGGGCAGACTGAACGCATTAATCAAGAACTAGAACAATACTTACGGCTTTATTTGTTAGATGAAGAGGGTGATTGGCCTGACCATTTATGGACAGCTGAATACTCCTACAATAATGCTCAAAATGTATCTACTGGTCATTCCCCTTTCTTTGTAAACGCAGGCAGACATCCTAATTCTCATGCTAATTTTGATAAGATAGATGTTCCAGCTGTTCAAGACATTGCTCAACAAATGACTAAAATCCACCACTCTGTAATCCAGAACTTGTCGATTGCGAAGGATCGTTATAAACACTTCGCTGATCGCAAACGTAAAAAGAACCTGATCTTCAGGCAGGAGACTTGGTTTGGTTGAGCACTAAAAATCTTAGACTCAAGGGTTCCCGTAAATTCCAGCCCCGTTTTATGGGTCCCTATCCTATTGAGAAGGTTATCAATCCTGTCACTTATCAATTATCTCTCCCAGGCACTACTAAAATTCACCCAGTGTTTCATATTTCTCTCCTCAAACCCATTCAACCAGATTTGCGTAAAAGTTCTCCTCCGGATCCTTTAATTCTTAATGGTGAGGTGGAGTATGAGGTTAAACGCATCTTAGATTCACGCATCATTCGTAATGAACTTTTCTACCTCATTGATTGGAAGGGTTATGGACCTGATGAGCGTTCTTGGGAAAAAAGTACTGATGTTCATGCCCCCGATTAATTAAAGCCTTTCATGCCAAATTCCCAGCCAAACCTCGACTGGAGGAAACCCCGTTGGGAGGGGGTACTGTCAGGGTTCACGGTAGGTTTCCTCCTTCCATCTCTACACTGATGACTATCTCTCCCTTACAGACTAAACTGAAGGCAGGTTATCCCCTTAGCTGGAGTGCTAGCTGGCATCGCAGAAATTGTAATATGGCTGCCAAAATTCCAGCACTGCTACAGCATAGTGCTGTTTAGCAGTCTAGTCTTCTTAAATAATGAAGGTCAGGTGAAGTGCGCTTCAACATTCCACAGTGCACTTCACTGAAGAAATTCCTGAGAGAGCACCTGTTCCTGAGGCGTCGCGAAAGTTAGTTAGGGTAGTTGCGTTTAAATATCGGGTTTTAGTTTCGTCGGAATTCTCTTGCACTATGAAATAAGGTCAGTGTATATTTAAAAGAACCAAATGCATTTTTCTGCTTAAGCTGAACGTTCAAATAATAGCACTCTTCAAAGAATTCCCAGTGCTTATATTTAAAAAGACTCTTGTCACGCTTGGTTGAGAAGGTTAAAGACCGTGATGAATTAAAGTAACTTAGTCATTTTCCTTTTTACCGCATTTGTTAAATGCATGTGAAAGAGATTAGTCATCCACTTGTCAGCAAGGTTAAAAGGGTCAACTAACTCTGTAGTTGAAATTCGTTTCTGTTAAAGAAATCTCCAGCTCCTAAATAAATCAAATAAGATGGAAGCACAAGCTTGCACAGACAAATTAAATTAGCACAGTTGCCTACAATTCATTTAATTAACTACTGAAAGGGAGCTCAAGAGAACCCTATCATTTCTGCTATACTAAAAACTTGTGAAGAGCTCTTTTATTAATTCAGAAGAAAAGAAGAATTAAAGCAGCCTAATAAGAATAAAACTGATAAGATAAAGGAGCGTAATACACAGTGAGTACAGTAGATGAAGGGCATAATAAATATAACCAATTCAAAAAGAAAAGAATAAAAAGCAAACATTTACCACAATCTTTCTTGCATCATAGCCACAAGCCAGAATCTGCGGCAGGACGTTCCTGAAATAGAAAAAGAAAATAAACAAGCTAAGTAAAAACTTCTCATCTCAACCAGACAAACAACACGAGAAGTAAGAAGAGTAGCAAGCTTCCCAAGTTTCCCTAGTAAGATAAGTTATCTAATATAAAAAGAGAAGTTGGTCACAAGTAAGTGCTGAGTAAATGCTAAAGTTGAATTGTGTACAGGTCTGCAAGAAGTAAGAAGAAAAGAAGACCTTGCAGAACAGGCAGAGCGCAGGAAGCTGTCTCTTCTCTGTCCCCAACCCCTTTCCCCCTTAGAACTTACCTGCGATGGAATGCTAGAAGGCCTAGCAGGGAAGGTTCTGAGAAGGGCATTGGAACTAACGTCGTTCTGCTCCTGTGCGGTTCAATAGAGGAAAGACATTGGTCCTGACACCGTCCACCCGAGCCAACACATACAGGTTCAAATCGAATGTTCCCGCAGATATTCCACCAGGGGCTCCCAGATGTCCCTGGGATGAGACGAGGCAGGCAGGAGTCCCGCATAGGTCGTTAACTGGTCCTTACAATAAATGAAATCTGTTAGCCATTCCTTGAATTTGGGGGCCCGCCCTCTGTCCCATCTGCACGGCACCCTCCGTTTAGCCAACAATAGACCCATTGCTGCAAATTTTCTATATGGTTTTTGTATTTCAGCCATGTAGGCCAAGAGCGCCAGCAGGGGGACACAGGAAGAGGAGTGCCAATCATTTTGGATAGTGCAGCGATCACCTCACGCCAGTAACCATGTACTTCTTAACATTGCCATGCAAGGTGTAAGAACCCCGCCCCCACTTGCCGACACCTCTCACATAGATCATCATTTCTCAATTTGTACTTGTAGAGCCACATAGGTGTATAATAAATTCGATGTAGGAACTTAAAGTGTATAATCCGTAAGCGACTGCTCGCTGTGATAGCTTCTGTCTGTGTGCAGCAGTATGCCCACTGCCCGTCTGTTAAAGGCAGCTCCACGTCGTGATCCCATGCCTCCCTAGCCCCATGTTACGACTGTGTCTTCTCCAGCAGCGCGGCTCGGTATATGCTGGACACTGCGTGCACCGGTCCTGCCATTTTTAATAAGGTGTGCAGTGTATCTAGAGTGGGGGGTTCCTGAGGGAATCCTGGGACATTGGCCCTAAGTTCATGTTTCAATCTTATATATAGAAATACCTCCAGCGGAGTGACATTATCCCCAGTCAAGAGCTCCTGCCTCTCCTTGAATGCACCCCCCCGGTAAAGGTCGCCCCAAAAGTGCAGGTTTCTCCTATGGAACATCTCACGGCATACAGCCTCGTAGGTGACTGGCGCACACGGGAGGTACGGGAGAGGCACAAGTGGGGAGTATAATACCGGCTTGCTCACTATTCTAGCTAGGCCCTCCCATGCGTGGTTGGTGCAGGTTACCGTGTGGTGGGCTACTCCTTCTCCACGGTCACGCGTTCCCAGAAAGGAGGTCGTGGGTGTAGGCACCATCAGGCACATGCATCAACGCTTTTTGCGATCGCAAACGGTGCGATTCGCAAAAATCGGCCGTTTGCGATCGCAAAATTAGCTTTTGCAATGCATCAAGGGTCAAGGGCCTCGCAATTTGAGAATTCGCAATTAATTGCGAGTTCTCAAATTGCGATTGCATTTAAGGAATCGCAAATTGAGATTCCTTAAATGCAATGCATTAAAGTAAAAACATTAGCGATTTCGCTAATAGGGTGCGCAAATTACCATGAAGTTGAACTTCATGGTAATTTGCAAAAACTTTGAAAAATGCACTAAAGTGCATTTTTCAAAGTTCCATTTACACACACACATGCCCTTGGGGCATGTGTGTGTGCAAGATGTACTCATATGCAGATTTCAGGGGTGCAACAGGGGCTCCTTTTGACACCCTGGCACCCTTGAAATTGCATTCTCAATTTGCGATTCTCTAATTGAGAATCGCAAATTGAGAATGTCTTCCCATTCATTCCTATGGGCCTCTAGGCCCATAGGAATGAATGGGGAGGTATTCCTTAATTGCGACTCGCAATTTACGAGTCGCAAATAAGGAATGTTTAGAAATCGCTATTTTTAAGCGATTTCTACATGCATAGGCTTTTGCGATTCCTTAATTGCGATTCCTTAAAAATCGCAATTAAGAAATCGCAAAATCCAACATTGATGCATGTGCCTGCATATATCCCTGCTCGATGGCCAGATGTGGCATAAAAGGCAGCGGATGGAGCCAGTATATTGCGTAGTGGGCTTGGGCACTAAGGAAATATAGTTCCATGTCTGGGGCCTCAAAGCCACCACTAGAGAATGGTTGTGTAATGGTCCGCCATCCCACTCGGGGCTGTTTCCCACCCCATGCTAGTCTGATGAGTAACGATTGGAGGGTGTCAAAGAAGGGACGTCCCGGGTTATAGGGTATGTTGGTAAATAAATATAATAGTTTGGGTTATATGTAACCCTGGGCGGAGTTCGCGGTGTCGTGCTACGCTGAGTTCCGCGAAGTGGTAAAAAAACTCTGCGAGCTACGCAGAATTCCGCGAGCACGCAGAGTTGCTTGTTCCGCCCATTCGCGATGCGTTTTTCCTGTTCAGGAATGCGTATTGCGTGTTCGGGACGCTGTTTGCGTGCTCGGGGGAAATATCTTGCGAACTTGCCCATGCGGTCACCAATGGGCGTGGCCATCTTGTTTTTCACTTGTCCCGCCCATTCGCGATGCGCATTTCCTGTTCGCGAACGCGGATGTCCGATGGCGCGCCCGAATGACATGTTCGCGATCGCACACTCTCGCGGGATCGAGCGGCTGGCTACCAAAATCTCGTGGCGCACGCGAACGGATAGGAAAAGTCGTCGGCGAACGCAGGGATCCCGGTAAGTCGCTACCGCGTGCGCGAAAACGCATTTTGAAAGCGCTAACAAGGGGAAAACTCCACTACGCCGCGGATCGCTGAGTTTTCGGTAACTTGGCGTTATACGCGGAACGCGGACTTACCAAAAATCCGCAAACTTCGCGAGCGAAGCGGATTTTACCACCCAGGCTTAGTTATATGACCATTTTCATCAATGCCACTCTGCTAGCAAATGAAAGTGGCAGCGTGATCCAGTGAGCCACCCAGTTAGTAATAGTTTCGACAGCAGTGCCATAGTTTGCGCGGAGTGTTTCCTCTTTGTTTCTCGTTATATCACGCCTAGATATTTTATTTCCGTTTCACACCATATCAGTGGAAATTCTGAGCAGTGTTAGGCGTGAGCGGAAAGATCTGCAATTTACTCCAGTTGATCCCTATCCCAGAGAAGGAACCAAATCTGATAAACTCTCGTAGGATCGGGTTGACACTAATATGTGGTTCACGTAAATAAAGGGTAATATCATCGGCATACAATGATTTCAATATCTGTCGCGAGGGGTATTGTATAGCATATTCTCTATGGTGTTGCCTTATTTTGGCCACGAGGGGCTCGATGGCCAAGGCAAAAAGTTGCGGGGACAAAGGGCAGCCCTGACGTGTGCCTCGCATAATGGGGGTCGGGGTGGAATATAGTCCATTGATATGTACAATCGCCTCCGGCTGGGTGTATAGTAACTTTATCCACGCCAGGAATGGCTGAGGGAGACCCATTCTACCCAATATTGTGAACATGTAATTCCATTCCAGAGAATCGAAGGCTTTTGTGGCATCCAAAAAATCACTGCTGCGTTGATCTCCGGGTCAATATCGTGTAGTAACGCAAATGTTGTACATAAATTATGGGAGGTGGCCCTACCGGGTATGAAACCTGCCTGGTCTGAAAGGACCAGACCCTCCATCAGCAATGTCAGCCTATTTGCGATAACTTTACCTAGGATCTTGGTGTCACAATTAATCAGTGACAGGGGTCTAGAGGCCTCACAGCTGTTGGCATCTTTGCCCGGCTTGAACAGTGATATGATCATGGCTTGCCGCATGGTCATGGGAAGAGTCCCGATTTGCCTGGCATATTCAAAGACCTGTTTAAGGAAGGGAACTAGTTCATCTATGTAGCATTTATAGAGATCCGCAGGCAGCCCATCGGGCCCCGTGGCCTTGCCAGAGCGCAGGCTCATTATTCCCTGCGAGAGTCACTGATCCACTCGAGAGCGGTGTCCTCCAAGTAGGACGCTATGTCAGGTGGGGCTCTTCTGTGCGTGTGGTAAAGTTTTGCATAGTAGTTAGTGAAAACATTAAGGATCTCCCGCGATTCAATATGCCTAGTACCTTCCTCATCAAGTATTTCTTAAATCTGATTAGCAAATCTGGGGGGGTCTGGTTACCTCGGTCAAGGCCCTACCGGGGCGCTCACCCTCACCGTAATATCTGGCCACATGGTATTTAGAGCGGAATTTAGATTCACGTTCCGCCTCGTTTGAGTATTCAATTAGCAGTTCTTTAAGCAGAGCCCTCTGCTGCGGTGTAGGGGCGGAAGTCAGGAGCTCCTCAGCTTGTTTGATGCCTCTTTCTTGTCTATGTAGAGTTCCCCTGATGGACCGTAGCATCCCTCTGCTTTTGACCGTACATAGCCCCCGTATAGTAACTTTGAAACTTTCCCATACGCAAGCAAGTGTTGAGACGCTGTCTTTATTGCAAGGGAAAAATTTAAGAATTTCCTGGTGTATTTCTTCACAGAAGGCACTATCTAGCAAGGTTGTGGGCTGGAGTCGCCAGGAACGATATGGGGATTCATTACCCGGCGGGGACAGCCTCATGAGCACGGGGGAATGATCTGAGAAAGTTTGCGCCATGTGTTCAGTCCTTTCGAAAGTAGCCATGGGTCTATTCAGACCAGCTCGAATTTACGCTAGAATAGAAGGTGCCCTCCCTCCCTGTTGGGTGGAGGGACCTCCAAGCGTCGAAGAGCTGGTGATCTGTCATGATGCCTGTGAGGTGTTTGGTTGCTTGCGGATGTGAGGATTGGATACCATGCAAACGGTCAACAAGTGGGTCTAGCGCTATATTGAAATCCCCTCCCCATATAATGAAGGTGGAGCCTATTTCCAAAATGCGACCCCATAACTTGTCGAAGCAACTGGCGTCATCAATGTTGGGGGCATGGCAACTCACCAGGGTTACCGTGTGCCCTGCCAGTCTGCTCCACATCACGCTAAAGCTGCCTTGTGGATCTTGTAGCGCCCCCAGCGGACAGTATCTTACGCTGGTCTTGATAAGTATTGCTGTGCCTCTAGCATATGTCGAGTAGGAGGAGAAGCAGCTGTAAGCCGCCCAACTCCTCCCGAAAATGGGTGTTGCTTTAGGATCTAGGTGCGTTTCTTGTAACGTAGCCACCTGTACTTGATGCCTGTCTAGATATCCTAGGATCTGCCTGCACTTGCGTGGGTCCCGAAGTCCCCGCACATTCCATGTCAAGAAGGTATAACTGGGGGCTTTATCTGATCTCAGCCCTGCCATATCCATCTTGTTATCTCTGGGGCCTAAGGTGTCTGTGAAATCTGCATGTTGAGTCTGTGTGGAGCATTTTATGCGTGTTCGTAGCTGTAGAGGTTCAGGGTTTGTCCATGCAGTGCCGCCGTGTATAACCATAATGAACCCAACCCACCCCCCACCCACGCCTACGGCCCAATCCCGTAGGTGGATAGTGTCCCCCCCAAACATCCCACTATTTATCAGGTCTAGCATGCAGTTCAAATATAGATGCTGGCACCTCCAGGTAAATACACTCATTAGCGACAATAGAAGAATATGCAAGAGGTGTGTCTTATATAAGGCTAAGACTAGTAAAAACATTATACAAAAAAATAAGTAAAAAATTAACATTACTTCAACATAGTACATTATTCAGGGGATTCAAAAGGAAGTGCTCCAGAGAGACCGTCAGCACACCTCGCATAAGTGAGGGTGCCCGAGAAGTCAGTATTGCTTAGCTAGCTCATTAGTCCCAGCAGTGCTGCCCGCTCAGGCTCCATCGGGGTCCGTAAGTGGCCAATTCCATACTGGCCCGCACATATTCTCAACTGATGTGCAGTAAAGTAACATGCATAGTTTTACCAGTTGTTTAGGCAGCCATTACCCTGCAAATGCCTGTCCTCAATCCTCCTCAGGAGCAGGTGATGTTCGTCAGGAGCCAGGCTCTTCATCTCGACTTGTGGGCGCCCGTCTCCCAATGGTTTTTAGGAAGTCTTGAGTTTGTTGCGGGGTATTGAAGATGTGTGTCTTCCTTTGGTATGGGATTCACAGTCTGGCAGGGTAGAGCATAAAATATTGTATGTTGGCTTGCTGGAGCTTCCGCTTAACAGGTAGGAACTTCTTGCGTGCTTCTTGTACTGCCATGGTGAAGTCCGGGTATATCGAGAGTTTGTTCCCTTCATATACCAATTCTTGTTTTTCCCTTGCTAGTCTCAGCACTGTGTCGCGGTCCTTATAATTGAGTAGTCACGCCAATATAGGGCAGGGAGGTGCACCCGGTGGCGGCCTGGCTGCAAGCGAACGGCGGGCCCTCTCCACAACCAGAACTTTGAAGAAAGCCTCCGCACCAAAGAGCCCAAGCAGCAGTTGTTCCATGTAGTCCTCCATGCGGACTGTTGCGTAGACTCCGGAACCCCACTATGCACATGTTGTTTCTGTGCGAGCGCGCCTCCAATCCTCATTCTTTGCAGCAATAATTTTTAACAGTTTTTCCATACCCTGGAGTCGTTCACAGCTATCAGAGGAGGAGTCTTCAAGAGTGGATATGCACTGCTCCGTTTCGGTTATGCGGCCATCATGCTTTTCCAACCTTTGTGCAATGAAGTCCATGCGCCTATTCATGGCGTCCATTTTGGACTCGATGGAAGTGAGGATTTGGTGCATCGTAAGGAGAAGTGATTTTATATCTTCGTCCTGTGAGGCAGGGTTCTCCTCTTCCCGGCATGAGTCTGTGTCCTCAGCAGCATTAGTAGTAGTTTTCCGGGCTGAGAATTGTAATTTGGCCTGTTTGCCATCCGTTCGGCCCATGGTGCGCCCCGCTGTGTATTACGGGCGGTCGTGATGTGCCCTCGGGAAGACTAGGGTGTAGTGGTGGTTCCGCCTGCCTCCCAGGGTGTGTAGGCTCTCCTCAACCCCCAGGTGCCAGTTTATGTCCCTATGTGGCTATCTAGGCGGGATGCGGCCTCTCTTCGGCTCAGGCCTCTACCTTCCACTCTGCTTCTGGTGTCTCTGAAGAAGGCCTGGGCCCGCAAACAGCCACAGCAGCGTAGCTGTACTCTAATGATGCAGGCTAGATCAGCAGCAGCATGCCCTCTTCGGAGTTACAAATTAGCGGTGCCTCCACTGGTCCTCCGGCAAGCAGCACTGAGCCTCAGGCTCGGGCCCTCCCCGCACCGCTTGCCCCCTCCCAATCTTGCCTATTTTCAGGCCGCACGGGGCTCACCGCGTCTGCCTCTCAACGCGCTCCATCCGGGATCCCGTCACAGCTTCTTCATGCCCTTGGTAGACATGTGGGTGAGGGTAGGGAAGCCAGCCGCCCCCACGGTCCCGTGCCTCACGCTGGAGCAGCCCACCACCTCAGCTGAAGCCAGCTGTCCCTCGGGAGACACAGTGCGGGCGCCGCCCGACTCCGCCGTGGCGCTAGTACGGGCTTACCTCAGCCAGTCATGTCTTCGCCCGGCAGCCTCCAGCCTCGGTGATCGAGCCTTTCCCTGCAGTCGGGCTCCACGTTGGGCAGTTTCCAGCCCCCGACAGTGGCAGGGATCTCCTCATGTCAATTCTGGACAGCAGTTCCAGGCGTTTCAGGTCTGGCTAGCTCGCCGACGTAGCCGCCATTTTCTTATAATCGCAGGCTGCAACCAGGTACTCGCAGCGTTGGGCCGCCGAAAAGGTTGTCAGCTAGGCCGTGCTTGTCTCATCAGCTCCCCAGCAGTCCGCGCTGGGCATGTCATTGTGGGCTGTTTTTCTCCACTTTAGAAAGGAGGATAGGAGGATTCTGCCGGATGATATTCCTGGGCTAACAGAGCCTCACGGGAGTGTGGCCATCTTGTTTGCCGGCTCTCTAGCACCCCCCCCCCCGGCATTTTCTTACTTAAACTGCTTGGTGCCTTCTGCCTGTCCTTGGAATACACATCTGGGGTGGGTGACATCTGGCTTCCGGCATTCCTTCTAGATAGCCACACACAAAGGCAGAGTAAGTCTGACTGAGCATCCATCTACAAGTTGATGGGTCATCCTGAGGCAGGATGAGAGGGAGAAGCTGACATTTGCACCTGAATAGGGCTGTTCCTGTCCCCATACATAGTGTTGCAAACCCCCAAGTAGTGAGTCTGGGGCCCAGGCAGAGAAAGCAGAGCCTTGTGCACTTCAAAGCATCTCTTTGAAGTCTCCCTAATTCAAATGCCAAATGGTGTATAAGTATTGGACCTCTGACACCATGATTGTAGAACACTTCTGGATATAATTACATTCGACCAGGAAGATCTCCTGTGCTGCAGGAGGGACTGCTACTTTGCCAACTGCTTTGCTCTGTTAGCCTGCTGCCTGCTGATTGCTGTGCTGTGGGAGGGACTGTCACTTTACTTCTTGCTTTGCTATGTTGGCCTGCTGCTTCTTACCTGGGAATGAGAAGGACTGGACCTGCTCTCTACATCCTTATATCCAAGTTTCTCCAAGGGCTTGCTAGTTTGCCTCCTGTTTTTGAAGTCTCAGGGCCATCAAAGACTTCCTTCAACTCTGCTTTAGCTGCTAGAAATTGCCAATTGTGAGTCCTGCCCTGCCAAGAGCTGCCAATCCAGTCCTGGGCCTTGAAAGTGGGTTCTGCAGCTTTTTTTTCACAAAAAACTGTGCAGTGATGACTTTGCATCGATTGCAGCCGACGCAGTGCCATTCAAAGCGTAAGCAGAGTCGCTGCAAAGACATCCCTGTGCTACTTGATGACGACGCGGTACCCGACTGCGAGGTTCGACGTTGACACAACACCTGCATCGTGACTTTTTTGACAACGATGCAGGACTCAACTGCGAGGTTCGACAGCTACACAGCGTCTGCATCGTAAAGGGTTCGACACATGGAATCCGACTGCGAGACTCGAGGATGACGTTTCAGCACAACTGCGAGAATCGAATCCGACATATTGAGACTTCAACGCTTGCTCCATCCAATGCACTTTTTCAGCAGGCCGTGCGTGGGACCTGTACCCGCTTGCCTTCCATCGCGGCTGGCCTAAACTTTGGATCTATCCTGGTCCAGAGAAACCTCAAGTAACCCCTAAGCGCTATTGGCTTTTAAGCACTAGATTTCAGTTTATTCTTCAAAAATGCATATGTCAATTTCTACTTATTGGATTTTTGTTGTTTTGGTCTTTTTTTACTCAGATAAATATTCTCTATTTTTCGAAATTAGTGTGGTATCTTTTTGTGATGTTACCACTGTGTTACTGTAATTAAATTGTGCCTCTTAAGTTAAGCCTGACTGCTCTGTGGCAAACTACCAAAGGGTGAGCACAGGCTAAATTACGTTCTGTATCTGACTTACCCTGACTAGGATTGTGGTCCCTATTTGGACAAGGTGCAAGCCTCTGCCAACTAGAGGCTAATTTAGGTTGTGTTTCTGACTTACCCTGACTAAGAATGTGGTCCATACTTGGACAGTTTGCCATCCTCTGTCAACTAAAGTCCCAATTTCTAGCAGGTAGGCATTGAGTGCTCAAAGGCAAGTAACACAAAGCACTGATTCGAGTGGTTAGAGGACAGGAAACAACTCAGTTGTCACACAAAACACACACAAAAGAGCCTGGTATAACCATCACTGGCTAGGTGCAATGGAGTGGTGTTTGATAACATCATCATCACCTTTACAAAAGGGGCACCATTATCACAATTATTGATTTATTTGAGAGAGTAGGTGAAGGTGGGGCCCACGGCACTTATTTTTGGAGACTGGCACTGGCACTTATTTTTGCTCAACATACATTGATCCACAGCAAGAGAGAGAAAAGCACAAATGGGGGAAAAAGAAGGAAGAGAAAAATGGAAAAATGGTGACAAAGGTAGAAAGCAGGGGTGAAAAAGCCCCTGGAAGAGTGATCTAAAGTGACAAATAGTGTCTGGTGGTGGATTAAAGAGACATGAGGTGGAATCAAGAGTATACAGCTTTCATATTCTGCATCTCAACCTTCAATAGTGCTGCCCATGGGCTTCGGAGAAAAACTTTGGCCCTCTGCACTTATGTTTTTTTTACAAATTAATCACTGATTTGTTCAGAGGGCGAAGACTATGACAATGCACCTGGTTCTTTTCTGCAGGGTCAATGCTTTGGCTTATATTTATTGTTTGTGTTTGGTTGGTGAAGGTTTTGTTGTTGGAAGTGGAGAGGTGTTTTGGTACTGGGGATTGAGTGATCTAAATGGGGTCCACTGCTTGGAATGCATGACCCATACAAAACATGACATCACGTAGTCCATTCACAGAGGGGGTAAGCAGAACCCTCAGCCCTTCTTTGCTAGTTTCCTTCAGAGGTGACATCATGATCCTTCCTGCGTTTCATTTGTCCTAATATGAATCATCTTTGTGAGGTGTCAGCTCTTCCAAGAGTGCCACAGGGGGAGAGCTGAGCACCATGATCCTTCTTCAGGGGTATCTCCCTTTCCATATTGATGGGGACCTCCCAGCTTGAGAGATATATAGCTATATACACTGCAGATCATTGTGTAGTTATTCATGAGTCAGATTTACCATTAGAAGAATGTTTTTTGCTTTACTAATAACTTTGTTGCTGTTTGACAAATTTCCATGAAAATTTCCAGAAAAGTTCATCCACCTCAGCTCCTACCAGGAAAGTTTTGGGGGTGATCTGTCAAGTGGGCCAAGAATAAGGGGGCCCTAAATTTTTTTACTCCCCATGCCATTTCCATATAAAAGTTAGACAAGGGTGCAGAAAAAAATGCCTGAACTGAATTACACCAAATTTGGCAGAAAGCTAGATCTTTACCCAAAAAGTGCGCTTTGTCAGATTTCGGGAAATATATTCATTAGTTTCTGAGAAACTAGCTTTCAAAATGTAATGATATAGTTACAGACGGTTCACAGGACTCTGCAGGTGTCCCGTGTGACCACAAATTAAACAATCGGAAGGATCTGATTGGTCACAAGTGCTTTTGTCCCCATCAGCCAGCTCGCTCCCATGGGTTTCATTGTACCATCGGATTGACTTGCTGCAACATGAACGGAAATGTTGAGGCTGCCATTATAGGACACACAGACATGGTCTCTGTGTCCTGAAAGTGTAAAAGTAAGGTAGCAGTGGGTGCTGTAGGTGTCCCTTAACTGCCCTGGTCCTTATAGGGGGAAGAGCTCTAAACACAAAAAGAATGTCACCTTTTTGCGATCCACCCATGTGCTCCCCTGAAAAATGCAAAGGTTAAAGTGACATTATAGTTAGGTGTTGTTATAACAGAAAACCTGCTGTTTAAAAACACTAAAATTCACAATTGATATTTCACTGAGCTAATTATAACTTGAGTCTACACTTTGTACTGCTTATGACTTAACATATTACATCACTGCTTTACATGTTCAATGACATCACTGATGGCATCATCCAACTTACTTCTGTTCAAATTGCTCTATATGCCATTATAGCATATTAGATATGAAAGTAAGTACTCAATGCCACAGAATCATGTACACATAAATTACTTTTCAGACACAAAAGCCCCCTTAGATGAGCCACGCTCATACTACGCACTGCCTTTGCCTTGCACCAAACACTTTGTGGATAGCCAACCTCATGTGGGCGAACAAACAGACACAGGTGGTCAAGCCCCTACTGCACATGGTCTTATATCTTTGAGCAATTCTTCATGGAGAACCCACTCCATCCAGACACCGAAGCCACATTAGGTGCCCAAGTCCCACCTAAACACTGCATTTATACTGTACCAAACCCTACATAGCTAGGTGACTTCTCGTGGGCCAGAAACAAGACATGGGTAGGAAAGTACCTACTGTCAATAGTCTTGAACCTGTGCTGAACTGCTCCTCTGGGAGCCCACTCCCTCTAAATACCAAAGGCACTGTAAGTGGTGAAGGCTATACTAAGCACAGCCTTCACCTTGAACCAAACACTTTGTAGAAAGCCGACCTCTTGTGGACAATCAAACACACGTGTGGTCAAATACCTGGTGTATACAGTCTTCATTCCTATGCACAACTTCTAATAAACTCCCTCCAGACACTTATGGCCCATTAGGAGAGTACAGCTTTGCCCTGTAGCAAAGCTTTTACAGGTAGCGACCTATAATGGGCAATCATCAACACAGGTTTTGGCAATTATTTGCTGCACATGGTGTTTGTTCTGTACACAACCATTCACGGAGAGCTCACTCCCTTCACACAGCCAAGATTCTTTAGAAGGCCAAGCATGTTATTAAAGCTTACACCAATTAGCAGTAAAGAGGCAATAGAAAATTTGGTCTAGATGTACCTTGCTGAATACCTTCTAATGTGATAAGCGTATACCAAACTGTCACATTCATTGGATGGTGTCATAAGTGATGTCATCAGTAATGTTTTCATTTATGCCATCTGAGATGTCATCGGTGATGTCATAAGTTATGTCATTGAACATGTTATGTGTCATATAATATGTGAGGTCATAAGCAGTGCAAGGAACAAGTTATAGTTAACTCAGTAAAGTATAACTTGTGCATTTTAGTCAGTTTTTTGTTTTAAATCAATAGTTTTTATATTATCACAAGGCATAACTATAATGTCACTTAAATCTTTGTATATATGGCTATTCTGTAAAGACATATCGGTGAATAAGATAACAAAACTTAAGGCCTTTTACTACAGTGTAGCATCACTTCCTAACAGTAGGTCTTACATATAACCCAGTTAAATGCCAGGTTTGAAGTTACAATCTTCTGTCAGAAGCTATCCATCTTATGTATGGAGTTATAACATATTTTTTTTAATGGATCTCCTAATTTGATGCTTCACTCGAATGAGAGTAAGAATAAGGAGGAAATATAGAAAAAGAGGAATAGAAACCTACAGAGACAAAAGAGTCTGATTTACAAACATGAAAAGCAAAGCTATAATTCCAGACCCCCATTGTTGGTTAGACCACAAAGGAGATTCTGCAAATGCTAGAGTTGATGTCTTCTCAAGTTTGACTTACAGTAATAATTGTAAAGCGAGGAGAGATCCGTTTTGGATGCCTCTTGTTTGACACGGCACATGATGGAGGGTGAGTAAAGCTTCCCCAGACAGTGAAAGTCTATTTCCTGCATTTCTGTGGCTGGAGGATAGAGACCAAGAGGGCGGAGAACCCAGACACTGAAATTCAATAAAGACTTTGTTAGCAAAGGGCTGCTGGCTTTCCGGTTTTATATAGTGCGAACACAGCCCAAGGGCATTAGAGTGCTTTACATGAACATCCGATTACATTACACAAGGTTATATTGTTTTTTGTTATTTTTTAGGCACATGAGGACCAAATGATTTACTCCAAATCACAGGATGTTAAGCTAATGCAAGGACTAGAAGCAGGTTCCCCAGTTCTAAAGTCGGCAGCCCTGGCCATTAGGCCATGACTGCTTCCCTGATATTCATGCCAGAATCCAGACTTCGGGGCAGCACAACAGCAGCGTGACATGGGCCACATAGCAGCTAGGAAGATAAATCAATGGACAGGAGCTAGAATATAAAACATATATTTCCAGTTTTTTAAGTATGAAGATGTTTCTTGTTCTGTCTCAGCTATAGACAGTTTTAGTTCTCTAGTGAAGACCTATTGTTCCCAAAATATGGCATGTACTTAGAGTGGGCTTGAAATTTTGGTCCGCCCCTTATTCATGATTGGATGGTTTTGTTGTCTATCTCATTTCCCTGCTCCTTGTTCAGTGGCATTTCTCAGTACTCCTGTGTTTTCCCCGCCCAGAAACATGTAGGTCTCGAGGTTTTGAGTAAGCCTGGGCGGTAAAATCCGCTCCGCTCGCGGAGTTTGTGGATTTTTGGTAACTCCGCGTTCCTGCGTTTTCACGCGCGCAGTAGCGACTTACCGGGATCCCTGCGTTCGCCGACGAGTTTTCCTATCCGTTCGCGTACGCCACGAGATTTTGGTAGCCGGCCGCCTGATCCCGCGAGAGTGTGCGATCGCGAACACGTCATTCGAACGCGCCATCGGACATCCGGTGGAAGTTTGGTGAAGCTCGTGATGCCGAACACGCAAAATTTGCAATCTGGAGAAGAATATCTCTCGAGCAGCATAAAACCTTCTCGAAAATGATGATTTGGATGAAAAAAACTCCTCAGATTGACATTTGGCTGAACTTTTTTGTGCAAGGAGTCCTTTTTCTTTTTTTACTTTTTTTTTGGAGAGGAAGGAAGTGCCCCAGAGTCTCCAACTTCCTGTTCCTGTCCAGCAGGCTCCTCCCAGTGCTTTGTCCATGTCCTGTTCACTTTTCATTTGGATTTGGAGCTGGAAGGATCTCTCTTTGTGTCTGCTGCATCATATATCATTGGATTTGAGGACTTTTGGATTTGAGATTTTACAAGTAAGTTGGTGTTGTTTGTTTGATTGGGGCATTGCAGTTGCTGCAACTACAAATTTTGTACTTTTCATCATTTTTAAAAACATTTATTGTGGGTAGCCAGTAGGCCCAGAGCTAGTCATGGGTGCATGAAACAACTGTTTCTGTGGTGTGTGTTGAATTTATTTTAAACATCATTTAGGGCATGGATGGCATTGGATTGAATTGCAAAATGTGTATTTTTGGGGGTATTTCACTTTTTTGGTGTGTGTTAAATAAATGCATTTGTTGTGTGTGTGTGTGTGTGTGTGTGGTGTGGTTGTTGTGTAACTTGCACACCTTGTTTAGCCCTGTGGATTTTCGTTTTTGCATTTTATTGCATTAAAGCTGTGTTGTTTAGCATGCCTCCTTTGCCTGGCTATTATAGGCCTGTTTCAGTTCATTGTTTTCCAGGCCTCCTGCTTGTTGTGACTGTGAGTGACCATGTGACTGGTGGCCATTTTGTGGTGGTAGTTTAGAAGTGTGCTGCTTTTGCCATATAGGCCTGAATGTGTTTCCTTTGTCCCTTTTGACCTAGGCTTCTTGTTGTTGTCGGCCTGGCCATGTGGCTGGCGGCCATTTTGAAGCCAGGCAGTGTGCTTTTGCCATAGACCTGCATTATCGGTCTTCCCTTTCTTGTTGTTGTGGGCCTGGCCATGTGGGTGGCGGCCATTTTGAAGCCAGGCAGTGTGCTTTTGCCATAGGCCTGCATTGTCTGTCTTCCCTTTCTTGTTGTTGTGGGCCTGGCCATGTGGCTGGTGGCCATTTTGAAGCCAGGCAGTGTGCTTTTGCCATAGGCCTGCATTGTCTGTCTTCCCTTTCTTGTTGCTGTGGGTGGCCTGGCCATGTGGCTGGTGGCCATTTTGAAGCCAGGCAGTGTGCTTTTGCCATAGGCCTGCATTGTCTGTCTTCCCTTTCTTGTTGCTGTGGGTGGCCTGGCCATGTGGCTGGCGGCCATTTTGTGGAGGCAGTCAGTGTGCTTTTGCCATAGGCCTGCAAGCTTGTAGCTAGTCCTTGATAACCTGAGAATGCGGGCCGATAATGGCAACTCGACCGTATTGGTACTATTAGATATGTCTGCCGTATTCGATACGGTGAACCACAGTATTTTACTGAAAAGACGAGAATATCGGAGTGAAGTGTCTGGCACTGAAATGGTTGCGCTCCTATCTGATGGGCAGGCAGCAGGCGGTGACAATTCCACCTTTCACATCCCCAAAGACCCCCGTGTGCCACGGAGTACCGCAGGGATCAGCAATAAGCCCGATCCTATTTAATATTTATCTGCGCTCACTTATCCCCATTATTAAGTCCTTTGACATTGAATTAGTCAACTATGCAGATGACACGCAACTGATGTTCTCGCTAGAAGGAAACCAGGCAGTCTCTCTGGATAAATTCCAGGAGTGCATGCAAAGCACCATAAACTGGCTAAAAAATAACTCTACAATTTAATGGAGACAAAACGGAAATCGTATATTGTTCTATGAATAAAATTGCTCGCCCCTTCCCTACGGAATTCCGACTCACCCCCACAGACAAACCATTAACTCCAGCTACAACAGTACGTAATTTGGGGGTTATGCTGGATGATAATCTTCAGCTGGACTCACAAGTTAATAAAACAGTTGGCACCTGCTTCTCCCTGATTAGAGCCCTACGAAAGATCCTTCCGCTGCTGTCTGTTACCACCAGGTCACAAGTGGTTAGGAGCATAATTCTGAGTAGACTGGATTATTGCAAATCATTGTACCTGGGTGCACCAAACTCAGTGATACTGAAGATGCAACGGATCCAGACAATAGCAGCTAAACTAGCTTTAAACAGGCAGCGCAGATCCTCAACATCCCTGGCTCTGAGGGACCTACATTGGCTACCAATTTGTCAGAGAATACAATTTAAATCCCTCTGTATTGTGTTCAGAGCAGTACATCGAATGGGTCCGAAATCCTTGCAGAAAAAATTTACTCGGTATGTTCCCACGAGAAATCTCCGTTCATCAACTGCAAATTTGGTGAATACTACGAGATTTTAAAAAAACTCAGACTGGTGGCAGAGCCTTTGGCGCGGCAGCCTCACAGTTATGGAATGATCTCCCCTCAAATATTAGACAAACCCAAACCTTGTTCCAATTCAGGAAGAGGCTGAAGACCTGGTTATTCCCGAGGGAGGAGTAACACGAGTCTCACAATCTGCTTTCTGGGGTAGATCGCCTATACGTACATTGACAACATGGTAACTCGCAGGGCCAGGATACCCTTGGGGTGACAGTCTGCGCTATAAAAGTTCAGTTACAATACAATACAATACAATACAATAGGCCTTTCATCCAGTAGGCCCAGGGCTACTCATGGGTGCATGAAACAACTGTTTCTGTGGTGTCTGTTGAATTTAAACATCATTTCGGGCATGGATGGCATTGGATTGAATTGCAAAATGTGTATTTTTGGGGGTATTTCCATTTTTTGGTGTGTGTTAAATAAATGCCTTTGGTGTGTGTGTGTGTGTGTGGTGTGGTTGTTGTGTAACTTGCACACCTTGTTTAGCCCTGTGGATTTTCGTTTTTGCATTTTATTGCATTAAAGCTGTGTTGTTTAGCATGCCTCCTTTGTCTGGCCATATAGGCCTGCTTGTGTTCATTGTTTTCCAGGCCTCCTGCTTGTTGTGACTGTGAGTGACCATGTGGCTGGTGGCCATTTTGTGGTGGTAGTTTAGTAGTATGCTGCTTTTGCCATATAGGCCTACATGTCTTTCCTTTGTTCCTCTTGGCCTAGGCTTCTTGTTGTGGGCCTGGCCATGTGGCTGGCGGCCATTTTGAAGCCAGGCAGTGTGCTTTTGCCATAGGCCTGCATTGTCTGTCTTCCCTTTCTTGTTGTTGTGGGCCGGGCCATGTGGCTGGCGGTCATTTTGAAGCCAGGCAGTGTGCTTTTGCCATAGGCCTGCATTGTCTGTCTTCCCTTTCTTGTTGTTGTGGGTGGCCTGGCCATGTGGCTGGCGGCCATTTTGTGGAGCCAGCCAGTGTGCTTTTGCCATAGGCCTGCAAGCTTGTGGCTAGTCTGCCAATAGGCCTTTCATCCAGTAGGCCCAGAGCTACTCATGGGTGCATGAAACAACTGTCTCTGTGGTGTCTGTTGAATATAAACATCATTTAGGGCATGGATGGCATTGGATTGAATTGCAAAATGGTTTTTTGGGGGGGGTATTTCACTTTTTTGGTGTGTGTTAAATAAATGCCTTTGTTGGATGTGTGTGTGTGTGGTGTGGTTGTTGCGTAACTTTCCAACCTTTTTTAGCCCTGTGGATTTTCGTTTTTTGCATTTTTGCATTAAAGCTGTGTTGTTTAGCATGGCTCCTTTGTCTGGCCATATAGGCCTGCTTGAGTTCATTGTTTTCCAGGCCTCCTGCTTGTTGTGACTGTGAGTGACCATGTGGCTGGTGGCCATTTTGTGGTGGTAGTTGAGTAGTGTGCTGCTTTTGCCATATAGGCATGCATGTCTTTCCTTTGTTCCTCTTGGCTTACTGCTTCCATCCCCTTTGCCTGCTGCAGCTCCCTGAATGACGTGATGCGCAAATTAATGCCAAGCAGGTTCCACTTCCATTTCATTTGTATTTTTGTTTTTGTTCTTCTTTCCTATCCTTCCTGAGTGTACACAGTATACCATGAAAGCCCTTGTTGTCAAAGTCTCACAAATGGCTACACTGTTATGTTTTTTTATAACTTAAACTGAGTTAATAAAATGTAATAACATAACACTAACAAGTGTGACCACCACACACTAAGTTATATATTATATTTGTTTGTTTGGACTAGTAGTAATTGAACCACAACAACAAATGCAACATTTCACTGATGTTCTTCTGGCTTCTTTGCTTTTAGGTGCACAAAAAGACTGAGGAGGAGGTGTCATCATCATCACCCGTTGTACTGCCAGACAGAAGTCCTGCTGCGCACGACGTCACGACGTCACGTGACGTGTGACCACAGACATCTCTGCAACTTGGGCACCTGCGTCCTGCTGACATCGGAAAAAGATGGCCCCAAAGAAAGGTAATAGGTCCTCCAGTACCAAGAAAGTTGCCAGTGAGAAGAAGGAACAGAAGAAGGAAGTGGCACTGCCACTTACCAAGACTGGTGTGCTGCCCAATATGTTTTTTGGGAAACAAAAAATTATGCCTGCATCAGCGGTGTCCGGGGACCAAGCTGGGAGCAGCACCTCCGCATCAGCGGGCCCACCCCACCAACCTAGGCCCAAGCCCATGAGTGTCGCAGAGGTAGCCAGTCTACTTGTTCAAACGCCAACTAGCAGTGATGTTGAAATGTCATTATCGCAAAGTAGTACTCAATCAACGCAGGCGGAAACTCGGCAGATAAGTGGGCAACAACAGCCGGAACAACAGCCGGAACAACAGCCACAACAACAGCCGCAACAACAGCCGCAACAACAGCCCACAATTGGAGTTGTTCCTCCCGAAGTAGGGGCAGTTCAGGAAATCGAGCTTCCTGCAGACGAAGAAGAGCAAGCCACTCTTTCAGAAGATCCATTGTCTTCCAGATCCCCAGCAAGGAAAAGGAGGGTTAGTCCATCAACTTCTTCTTCAAGCCCCCCTTCTGATGATCTAGATACCACTTGGAACCCACCAGCTCAGCCTGAGAGTGAGGCACGCCACGCGACAAGGCTAAGGAAAAGGAAGGTTCCAGAAAGCCTTAGAGTTATGGAGGAAGATGTAGAAGAGGAGGATGATGATGAGCCAGTCATCATGAAGATCACTCCCGCCCCATTGGAGATGGAGACCGACATTATTATTACCCCATCCCAAATTGCTGTGAGGGATGTGGCACGGATACCACCAACACAGGTAACACCAACACGACCTCCAGCTTCCATATTTGCATTTGCAAAGGCCCGGCAGGGACCTACATCCAGCTCTACCACCACCACAGTAGGTAGTGGTACTGTAACTGCACAGAGTCAAAATCCAGGCACACCCTCCAGTTCATCCGGCATTGCAAGTGGCACCTCCAGCAGCACGAGAAAGTTCACCTCCCCAGTTTGGGACTTCTTTTCGGTCAGCAGTAAGGAGGACAACGTTGCTATATGCTCAATTTGTCGACATGCTGTTAGTCGGGGTAAGCTTGGTACAAACTATGGTACTGGAGGCCAAACAACCCCTCTGAAAAAACACCACATGATCCAGTGGGAGGCGCACCTACTTAGCGTACAAAAAAGTAAAACGGCACTCATTGCTGTTGGTGGGGATGAAGAAGTAGAAGAAGAAGAAGATATGATCGCGGTGGAAGGTGAACAAGAGGGAGACATTTTATCTGGTACACAAAGTAGCCCTGTCCCCAGCAGTGTAGTGGTACCGCCCACATCCTCAGCAACATCTCAGTGGCACCTTAGTAAGAGTCAGGCTGAGACACCAAGGCAACAGAGTACTGCAATGAAAAAAAGTGCGTCGTTGAGCCTAACTGGGTTCAAGAAGTCACCTGCATCAGCTGCACCAGAAAGGAAAAAAATTCAGCCTACCATTGTCAGCATGCTTAGGTCGGAGGGGCAGTACGAACGCAACCACCCAACGGCACGTTTGTACAATGCGAAGCTGGCTAAAATGTTAACGCTGGACCTTCTCCCTTTTTCTTTTGTGGAGGGGGTGGGTTTCCTTGAATTTGAGACAGCCATCTGCTCAAAATGGAAGGTTCCCAGCCGGTCCTATTTCGCCAGAGTTGCTGTTCCAGCACTACATCACAATGTGCTGGAATTGCTTGGACAAGCTTTGCAGCAGAGTGCTGTTCACAATATCCACCTGACAACAGACATGTGGCCCAGTTGCCAATCCACTGATTACATGTGCATCACTGCACACTGGATCTCTTTTGTGGGGGTTAGAGAAAAGATATCTGAAGCAGGTGTTGACACTACTGAGATTTTTAATGCTACCCAGAAACATGCAACTGTAGCCATGTTCGCCATGGAGAAATCTCATACTGCTGCAAACATTTTGGAAGAGTTTAACAGCAAGGTCTTTGAATGGCTGCGCCCAAGAGGGCTTAAGATTGGTTTTGTTGCCACGGATAATGCCAGTAATATAGTTAAGGCCATGGAGGATGGTGACTATTTCAGGGTCCTGTGTTTGGCGCACTGCATTAACATTATTGTTCAAGACTTTCTGAAAAAAGAAGCCCGAGTCAGCAACTTACTGACCACCTACAGAAGAATATGCACACATTTCAGCCATTCTTTTAAAGCCCGGAAGCAGCTGAGGATCATTCAACATGAGCATAGAATGCCAGTCAAAGCACTCATCCAGGAGGTGCCAACACGTTGGAACTCAACTTATTACATGCTTGATCGTCTGTTTGATCAGTACAGACCAATCAATGAGTATGTCATGCAAAGAATAAGGGATGCGACTGTGAAAGGCATGACCCTACAGATGGACCCATGGGGCCTAGTTAAATGCCTGACAGAGATGCTTCATCCTTTCGAGCTCTTCACACGTGAAGTCAGCAAGGAGGACTGTACTATGGGCCAAGCTATCCCATTGTTGCACATGCTAGAGCAACAGCTGAAGGAGGTGTCTGAAACGTACACAGGTGTGGAGGAAAAAAATGAAGCATATGAGTTGGTGGAGAGCTTATCCCGTCACTTAGCTGAAAATACAAGGGTGCAAACTCGCATTGTTTCAGAAAAACATTACATTTGTGCCACAATTCTGTATCCACGGTGCAAATCGGCACTGAACACTAAGACATTAATTCCTTTTTCCAATTCCAAATGCTTTATTTCGATTACAAGAATCATAAAAGCAACAAACAAAATACACAGACAAACATTAAAAAAATATACAGTATGTCACATGAATATTATGACATGATTGGGCGGAATTATCAGAATGGCTAAAAAGATACTAGTAAAACGAATAAGGCCTAGAAATTGATTGAAAAGTTTAAAAAGATAAGAACAGCGATATAAAAAACCTCATAGCAGGGTAAAGCAATGGGCTTTGGGCGCACAGCCGGACATAAAAACAATCTTAAGGGTTAAAACAATTATGCAAGCATATATGGACAAATGTACAAAGTCAATCACAAGTAAAGAAGTATGTCTCAGTGTGAGGTACTCTGCAAGACACGGGCATTTAATCAGTGGTACTAAATAAGTAAGCTCTACAGATTGTTACAGTACTTAGATGGTAAAGAGTAAGCTGACATGGGTATTTATCCCTCAGCAAGCATGCTAGTACCCTTCAGTGCTTTGATTCTGACAATCCAAGCACGACTCAGAAACTTCGCCACCCCACACGAAAAAAGCACGCTTGTATCAGTTTTAAGAATACGCAGGGCAATCCTATGGTCGCGTGTACCCATGATTTTGCAGACCGGTTTTATCCAGTTGGACCTGGCAACGGAATAAGCCGGACAAGCAAAGAGAAGATGGGACATGCTTTCCAACGGAGCTCTGCAGCAAGGGCAGGCCTTGCTTTGGTGTTTATAGGAGTGCCATTTGCAGGTGGTTGCATGAATTGGGAGTGTGCCCAGCCTGAATTGTATGTATAACTGTCTGTCACGTGGAATCTGGATAATATCCAGATAAGGCTCTAAGCCTCTACACTGTTTGTGGCAAAAAAACTCTTCTGTCAAACTCCCCAAATCTGGGTTGCTCAGCTCTTTGGTATCGACCCAGTTCCAATAGGTATGCTTAAGCTCTGCCTTGTTGGGTGGTACTTGGGTGTCCCATGCTTCCGTGAGACCCAGCTTGGACAACAACCTTCTAACATTGGATATCCACTTGACCCTGTGCCCTGTGTCTAAGTTAGTCACCTC
Source organism: Calotriton arnoldi (assembly GCA_963921515.1). Lineage (NCBI taxonomy): Eukaryota > Metazoa > Chordata > Amphibia > Caudata > Salamandridae > Calotriton > Calotriton arnoldi. The sequence goes on from CAWUFW010013082.1 coordinate 255,705, forward strand.
TATTAGGGCCGCGGCATAGCTAGCAAGCTCTGGGGTACGCATCACTTGTGCCCAAAAGAGAAGAGGGCGCAGTTTTGCAATGTCCCTGAGCGGCCGTCTGCCCATACCAAACATCAATGGAGTTAATGGGGTGTTACTGGGAAGCATCACCAGGTCCCTCAGAAACTTGTTTTTGGACCTGCCAATATCCTCAATGTTTTCGAAGCCCCACAGCTCCGCCCCGTACAGCGCAGCGGCAACTGCTTTCGCTTCATAGATTGTGAGTACTGGAGCTACTGGCCTACTATAGGAGGCCCGATGTTCTTTGCTAAGAGCACCAGCAACACGTTTGTGGTTCAGTAACATCTTAGCTAGATGCGGCTTCCAATGCATTTTATCCGAAAGGCGGATACCTAAATAGTCAAACACATTTACCCTCTCTAGTCGGGTATTGTTTAAAATTAAGTCATTTTTAAAAGTCTTATGGGGGTTAAAAACCATGAATTTTTTTTTATCTGTGTTAATAACCAGGCCCCGAGAGTCACAGAATAATTGGTATCGATTGAGAAGTTTTTGCAACCCTGACGGGGTTTTCGACACCAGGAGGGTGTCGTCAGCAAACAACAATGTTGGAACTTTCTCGCCCGCCAGGGTTGGTGCGTCTGCCGAGGTCTCCTGAAGAAATTTCACCACCCCATTGATGTACAAGGAAAACAGGGTGGATGCCAAGTCACAGCCCTGGCGGACTCCTCTGCTAACCAGGATCTTATCCGTAACCTCCCCTTGGGGGCCCCACCTGACTTGGGCGAAGTTTCCTTCGTGCAGTCGAATTAAAAGTTAAGAAGAGGGGGAGTGCCTAGGTCCCTCAGCGTTTGCCACAGTCTTGATCTAGGTATGAGATCAAAAGCTGTCCTCAAGTCGATAAAAGCAAGGTAAAGGCTTCCCTGCCGATAACGACGACCTTCCAATATATGAGTAGTAACCTGAAGACTTGGTCAATCGTACCTGTGTTACTTCTAAACCCAGCCTGGTATTTGGAAAAAATGTCCTCCTCTTCAGCCCATGTTTGTATTCGCTGGAGGAGGACCCTACCTACCAACTTTTGCATAGCGTCAATTAAGCTTATTGGCCTGTAATTTGATGGATCTTCCCAGTCCCCTTTTTTAAATATCGGGACCACCAGCGCTCCTTTCCAAGAGTCGGGAATTGGGGATCCATTGGCTATGCTATTAATCAGGAGTTGGATATAACTCGACCAGTTCTTGGGATCAGCCAGAAAGAGGTCACCAGGAAGACCGTCTGGTCCAAGGGCTTTGCCCGGCACTATCTTTGTTATTGCCATTTCAATTTCGGTCAACGAAAAAGGATTGCTCGTATTCCCCACCAGAGGAATGTCTGTGGAGTCGCTTAACTCCTCCAGACATTCATCATCAGGAGCGGAATACAGTTTCCTGAAGTGATCGTGCCATTCGTGGCTTGTAATGTGATTAGGCAGGGAGGGAGAGTCTCTGCTAGTGCCCTTACTTACAAGGGACCAGAACTGGTTTTTATTTTTCTCCAGACTGGCGTCTTTCAGATTCTTCCAGTGAGATTCATCCCACTCTATTCTGGCCTCATGGAGAGCTGCCCTGTATTTCTTTCTCGCTAGTTTAATCGAGTCGGAGTTCTTAGACCTAATTGCTGCTGCCAATACTTGTCTATTTAATCTAAATTTTTGGGTGTACCACAGATGGTGTCTTTGCCGGAGTGCCTTAGTATTAGTATGATTATTGGTGGCTAAGAAAAGAGTGCTCAACTGATCTATGGTACGGGAGTGGGCTAAAGAGGCACCTATATAGGGTTCGGCAGCCAAAAGGGTTGCCTGCAGAGCTTGGATACCAGATGTGACAACTTTCTTAATACGAGATAGTTTTATTTCGTGGGAGCTAACCTTATGCCATTTCAGGTATCTTTTACAATTTGAAGGAACGATATCTATGGCAGGAGCTATGGCCCTTAAAGTTTGGTGCGAGGACGGGGTGCCCCAAAGCAATTCCTAGTGTCAGACAGAGAGGATTATGGTCGCTGTCTGTTGTGGTGCCCACATACATATCTGACAATAGGGCCCACAATTTTATGTCCACTAAGATGTAATCTATCCGTGAAGGGCAACCTACTCTGTTAAAAGTGTTTGCATCATGTGTGTCCGAATGAGCTCTGCCATTGGCAGCTCTGAGACCGTGTTCAATGGTTAGTGCATTAAGTTGAATTGCAAGCGGGGTCCACTTGCTGATAGGGGGAATGTTAAGAGGGGGGATCGCCTATTTTACATCACCGTCCTCCAGCTCCAACATGTCCTCTGAGCTCAAAGGCTCAAAGGTACAGTTCAAATCTCCTGCTACTATAATTCTAGCGTCAGGCTTGCAACTGGATAGGGAATGATCTAAAAGTGTAACAATGGGTGATTGTTGTCCTCCCTTGGTTCCTCTGATATTAACATTAAATAACTCCAGTGTGCCTCCTCCCGTGGGACCTTTGATGGTTAATCTCAAGATGTCCGGACTTGTTGTTGATTGAACGGTGATTTGGCAGCCTAATGAAATGCTCACCCAAATAATCAATCCTCCTGACGGACGCCCTCTCCCCTTTGTGGTTGCCGGAATACAGTAGCAAGCGTAACCCGATTTGTAGAGTGGGACCAGACGCCACGTCTCCTGGAATAAGCATATGTCAAAGCCTTCTACCAGATTATTCCAGTGCGGCAGCAGTAGCTTGTTTAATAGGCCTGCCACGTTCCATGATAGGATTTTTAGCTGTTGTGGGCGTGAGGCCGAATCCCCTCATGAGTGCAAATCGGGATTAAGGTGCAGGATGGGTCTGATGGGTCTGGTGCTGTTAATGAATCGAGGAGCATGTAGGGGGCAGTCTCATGCAGGCCCTGTGGGAAATAATTCAACGCCCCCCCTATTTCCTCCAGTAAACCTTTACTGGGAAGGGGAACAGAAGGTTCACACAGATTCTGGTTTTGGCTGGCCACCACCGTTACTTGCCATATATAACTGCTAGGCTTACCCAACAGTCAATCTACTGTTTCAAGCGTCGAACCCCCCTCAGATTGAAATTGCGACCCATCCCTTGGAGATACTTGAGCTCGCCTAAACTGTATAGCCGAGGTAGCAGGGGAGCAAGTTCTAAATTCTAAAGCTAACAGGTTCTCTGCCAGATCAGCATTGGAGAAGGTGAGCTCAATATAGTCATAAGGTTGGTCATGGATAGTGCGTCTGCGTGCCCGAGTGATATCTTCGCGAATCACTGAGCAGCAGCCTCTAGTGTAGCGTATCCAATGTATGACCTTATTGGTCAAAGAGTCCGCACTTTCCGTGTCGCTATGAGGGCCAAGTTTGGGTACGTTTATCATATAGATATTAGGGCCTTGCAGTGGCGGTAGTGAGTATACATGTCTCCATTGTCGGAGTTGTGGTGCAACCTTCGCGGGCCTAACAGTGTCTCTTGCTTGGCAAGGGCCGCCTGAGACAACATGATCTTTAGTTAGAACAGATGGTGATGTGAGTGAATTGTTTATTAACTTGGGCTCAGGAGTATTCGTGCTTGCGAGTGTAGAACCAGACAGCATGTGATTTGCAGAGTTTTTTAGGAGTGTGGGTGTACTTTGCCCCGAATCTGCCCCTACAGTACTTGGTGGACCAGCCAAAGTGAGAGATTGTCGAGATTGTACAAGTGCCTGTTCCTGGTGTACAGATTGTACCAAAGGAAGTAGTGTTTTCACCAGGTGTGTGAGCTCTTTAATCAAACTTTTCAAAGATGTAATCTCAGCCCTAAGGGAATCAATAGGCCCAGGTGTTTCACGAGGTAATTGCTCCGCATTGCTACCTCCTTGCAGAATGCTCAGTGGTGTGGCTTGCTCGCATATTGCGTCAGAAGAGGTTGCAAGCAAGGCAAATCTGTTTGAGCATGGGATATTGTGCTTCATCAGGCTGACTTGCTTACAAGCTAGTTCGTCAGAGTCAGGAACTACCGTCTCTTGTGCCCCGACCAGGTCACGATCCTTGTTGACACTCGAGTTGGTAGTTCTTTTACTAGCATATCTATGGAACATGGGAGCAACGGTAAGTGGGCGAGCAGGGGATTTTGGATCAAGGGGAGCTTGGCTACTGTTGCTATGCGGGCCCACGGGATCTGACACCAGTATGGTTTCGCACTCGTTGATTAATGTATCTATTCTATCGAGGACACAATTACTGGCGGCATGTTTACGAGGTTTCTTAGCCTTTTTCCCCTTGCCTGGGCCACGACTCCCAGTCCCCCCACCTCTACACTCTCCATAGTTTTCCGTTTTCCCATACCTTTTACAAAAACAAGCTTTTTCTTTTTTTAGTGACCACAGTGAAAGTAATGCGATTTGCCCAAAACTTATAAGTCGGCAAATCGACCCGGGTAAACATTGTGAACGGCTAATCGTGGCAATGAATCTTACAATCTAAAAGTCCAATAGTGCAGTCTAAAAGCAAGTAGGCCAGAGTGCAAGTCTACTAATTAGTTATTAGGGACTGCGCTTGTAAAACCACAATAAATTGAGGAAACAGTACCTTCAGTTCAGGGCTGGGGAGCTCTTGTTTAACGGATGAAAAGGGGGGGTGGCCCCGCCCAGCCTCTTCCTGGCGATGACAGGCAAGGACGGGCCCGGGCGCCGCCCACACGCGTCCCGCAATGCTGGAGACCGGCGCCCCTCTTAACGCGCCTCCTGGTGCGCGTGATGACGTCGTTGGCAGGCGTCAGCACTGGCCTGCTGGGAAATGTAGTGCCGTTGCCCTCACGGCGTGGAAACAATGAGGCAAGCCGTTGCCCTCACAGCTGGAGCTGAGGGAAAGATTGGTGAGCAGGAGCCGTTCCCCTCACGGCGGTCTGGTGGCCGGAATGCGCGTCCTGCGATGCGGGAGACCGGCACCCCTCTTAACGCGCCTCCTGGCACGCGTGATGACGTCGTTGGCAGGCGTCAGCACTGGCCTGCTGGGAAATGTAGTGCCGTTGCCCTCACGGCGTGGAAACAATGAGGCAAGCCGTTGCCCTCACAGCTGGAACTGAGGGAATGATTGGTGAGCAGGAGCCGTTCCCCTCACGGCGGTCTGGTGGCCGGAATGCGCGTCCCGCGATGCGGGAGACCGGTGCCCCTCTTAATGCGCCTCCTGGCGCGCGTGATGACGTCGTTGGCAGGCATCAGCACTGGCCTGCTGGGAAATGTAGTGCCGTTGCCCTCACGGCGTGGAAACAATGAGGCAAGCCGTTGCCCTCACAGCTGGAACTGAGGGAAAGATTGGTGAGCAGGAGCCGTTCCTCTCACGGCGGTCTGGTGGCCGGAATGCGCGTCCCGCGATGCGGGAGACCGGCACCCCTCTTAACGCGCCTCCTGGCGCGCGTGATGACGTCGTTAGCAGGCGTCAGCACTGGCCTGCTGGGAAATGTAGTGCCGTTGCCCTCACGGCGTGGAAACAATGAGGCAAGCCGTTGCCCTCACAGCTGGAACTGAGGGAAAGATTGGTGAGCAGGAGCCGTTCCCCTCATGGCGGTCTGGTGGCCGGAATGCGCGTCCTTCCTTTTTCAGAAGTGGATGTTACCCAGTACAAAACTTGGATAGCTAAGGCAGCCAGTGACTTGGAAAATGAACGGCTGGTAATTAAAGGCCCGCTACTCAAACCCACAACAAGTACTGCAGCAGGGCATCCGGCGTCAAGTTCAACTTCAGAGCCTGAGGGCAGTGCGTTTGGCTCAGAGCTATCACCAACACTATCGACAACAGCAAGAACCGGATCATCAGCCCCAGTAAAATCGGCACAGGATTGGTATTTACAGCAAGGGCTTGCTAGGTCCAGTGCTGATGCAAAGACAAAAGAGGCCCAGCAAAGTGGAGCACCCCTGAACATTGAGTGGATGGTCCAGGCCTATCTGGATGACCCAACAGAGGTCTACATTGATCAAAAACAATTTCTGTATTGGTATGGGAAAAGGGGCCAATGGCCAGTGCTCAGCAGGCTGGCGATAAACTATCTGGCTTGCCCTGTCGCAAGTGTCTCTTCTGAGCGTGTTTTCAGTGCTGCTGGTGCCATTGTAACAGTGAAAAGGACCAGTCTCTCGCCCAAAAACGTGGAGAGGTTAACCATGATCAAAATGAATCAGCACTTTATACCACCGAATTACAAAATACGTGAATCAACGCAGGAAGATGAGGACAGCGACTTAGGTGACGGAAGTAGTGTCTTAGATGATTACCTACTTCTGGTTGAACCACCAGAGTTTGAGGATGAGCTATACTTCCCTGACAACTAGGCTTTGAACTTCTTACTTTCTTTCTTCCTTATTTTACTTTTATTTGTGTGTGTCTCTGTCTTTCTGGTTCGAAACTTCGAATCACAACAAATCCATCACCACCGTCTTCTAGTCTTTTTATTGCCATATTGGAGTTGCAGCTCTGTGCATTTAACTTAAGTCCACTCCTCCGAGTCCTGCTCCATCCTCCTGACTCGCCCTAAATCCATTTCCCTCAAGTCAGATGATGATTGGATGGAGAATGGTACAAAAAATGTTGCCTCGTCGAGTCCCTCCAAAAGAAATGAACATGATGACTACTATAGCTATCCTCCTTTCCGAACCGAGAGAGAGAGACTGCCCCTTAACTTAAGATGAGAACAAGAAACAGGTAATGATGATGGCATGCATTGGACGCTGACTCTGAGTGATTGGTGTTTGTGTTGTTGTTGTTTGTTGTGCATGAAGTGAATTCATTGTGTACTATTATTTAATCTACACACTAAAAGTGACTCAAGTCAATGTTTCCCTTCTTGTTGTTTAATAACAAAATTGTACTTCTACTGCAGGCCGATCCATTGTATTTTTGAATATGGAATCTGGACTCACTGGGTACACTGCAGACTGAGTTGGACAACACCACGATGATGACCACAGTGACATAATATCTTCGCAGTCAGTCACTAGAATCGGAGATGATTGATGGAATAACTCAGGGCGTTTCATGAGTGGCATAAAAGGTAAACAAATCAACAACAACCACAGCAGACCTGCATGTCTGTGTAGTGGTGGAGTCGAGTCACGAGTGTAGTAGTGGTGGTATGACTGACAGCTGTGCATGCCATTGATTTAGTTACTTACTTTGGAAAATGCTATGTTGCTGTATATGTGACATGTGTGCTCTGTCTGCCTCAGTCAAATTCTAAGCTAAGTGGAGGTTGGGTGGGCGCCGTGGGCCTGCTCTGTCCTGTTGCTATTGTAGGTTAATGCTGGAAACAGACAACAGAGTAGACATGATTTAGCCATGCTGCTCTGAAAGTGTTTGCACTCCTCCGTAATTTATGCTTTTTTTTTCTCCTTGATTTTTAAATATCCCTTTTGTTTTTCCATCTACACTTACAGGCCGGCCTTTACCCTGTGCTAAACAGAGAAAAACAACTCACACTCACCTACCAATCCGCATTCGCCAGGCAGGCAGTGGCACCCAAGATTGACGGACACAGCGTCCATGGAAGGGAGGACCAAGAGGAATGCCGAGATGCAACTCCCCAATTTGACCAGGATAACATACAGTAACACTTTAGTATCAACATTCATCATCTTTTAAATAATTTGATTCATTTTTTCTCTTCAATCATTATGACTGTGTGTTGTTGTTTGCTCTCTGCTTATAATTGATCCCTACAGCAATTTTTTTAATTTTCTTTGCTAGCTTTAAAAAGTAAGCCTTGTACAACAGAAGTACAAATGTATGTAATGTGGGTCTCTCTGAGGGCAGACAGGCATGGCACATTGCATAATAATTAATAATATACTGCTGCCCTGTACTGTCTACTAGTCTAGTTAGTAAGTACTACTTATCATTAACCATCAAGTCATCATCATCATGCATGCATTTCCTTTTTCTCCCTTAACAGATTTATGGATATGATGGTCGTCTGCCAAGATTATGTTTTGTTGTTTGTCCATGCGTAGTGTTTTTCTTTGTCAAACATTTCCCCAAACCCCCCTTCCCACCCATTCATCAAACCCTAACCGTCTTCCCCCGGGCTGTGTGATTTATATTGAGGTGTGACTAAATTTAATGTACACCAATAATTGATCACACGCTGCCTGGGGCGGATGTGGTGAAAGCAACACTAATTCAATTTCAAGGCAGGGCGAGGATCTTCTTCTGCTTGCTCACCCATGCTCAGTATATTTGCAAGAATTTTTTTTTTCCAAAGTAACCTAATCCATCATAATTAATTGCCGGCATCGATTGGATTCATCATCCTCCTATACAGCACTAAAGGTTACGCTTGTGTCGAGTGACTCGACACAACTACAGTTTGTAACTTTTTGTACTAGGCTATCCCCGCCACCATTATGTTTTATTTTACTTTAGCATTGCTAATCAGCATTATTATTATTGTTTGGCAGTCTTCTTGTGTATGTACTGTACTTTGTTCTACTACTCCTCCCAGAGTCTCTCTCAGGCGACTGACTGTCTCATTTTCGTTTTTTGCAAATGCTACTGCCAGTGTCTACTACTACCACCACAACCATGGCATCTTGGGAAACCAAACCATCATCGCCATGCAGCCATCGCTGTGCCTAAGTTAAACATCAATCACAGGTAAGAGAAGAAGTTTGGGGGAGGTATAATTAATAAGATTAATTAATTAATTCACACACCCTTGAGTCCTCCTGTTGCAGAATGCATAGACTAGGAGGAGAGACTGACAGTACTAGTAGGGCAAGTCACTCAGTGAGGGGTACCGCATCTATCTGTTTGTGTGTTACAAAATCGGCAGATTATTTTTAAATCAAACACTGGCTGCGGCCCTGCAGCAGCAAGGAAACCGTGTGACGTAAAACAGTAACCCCCCCACAAAACATTAACATTGTATGTAAAGTTTAAGTATAAATATAATTTAATCCCCTAACAAAAATAAACTATGTAAAAAATCCCACAACACCTGACCCACCCCTCTCCCTAACCCCAACCAATGTCCAACAAGAAAAAGTCCAACCAATGTCCGGTGAATAAATAAAACCCCAACGCCCAATTCCCACCCACCAAAAAAAGGAATAACAAAGGGGCAATCCAACAGGGTCTTTAGTTTCTTATCGGATTCGGCGGGCTCTCAGTTGCTTGTCCACCAGGATCTTTACCCGCTCCTCTAGGTGCTCCTCGAGGCGTGCCATTCGGAGGAGCATACAGCGCTTGAATGCCCTAAAATTGCATCCACGGGGGGGCAGCAGTGTTGGATATAGTGCGGCGGCGGGTGGCTGCCTGACCGCAGCGCCGTAGCACTGGAGGGGCCTGGCTGGGGCCCGGGGCATTGGAGGAGGCTGCAGCAGCTGCCGCCTCCTCCTCCTCCACCAGAACCACCAGCCGCCGGTATTCGTTTTGTATGGTCTCCAGCTTCCGGCGCCGGACCATGGCTGCCAACTCCTTCCTGTCAGGTTTAGATTTCCCTTTGGAAGGAGTAGCTATATCAAGAAGAAAAAAAAGACTATTGTAACAATATACTCTTAGCAAAACAGTTAGACAAATTAATTCTACACATAGTGGCACAGTAGCACTAGCAAGCACAGTACATAACATTTGTGGTATGTATCTATCCTCCCACTTCCTCGGCCTCTAACATTTGTGGGAGTTTCAGGCATTATACTAGCACTATGGACTCGAGTACACAGTACACCAGTCTTCTTCTTCTCTCTTGTTTAGCGAAATTATGTAACCTTGTTGTAGCCGGCATGCCAGCTCTGTCAGCTTGCGCCCAAGACAAACATAGTCGTGACGCAGTCGCAGACTCACGTTAGTTTTATTTACTACTGTCTGCAGGTGGGGAAGCTGACTACACAATCATCGTATTTTTCTATTACGGGTGGCACTGGCCATACTCTGTTACATCAAGGGCAACTGCTCAATTTCATTTTCACCCTGCCCTGACTACTACAAAAAGGCAGATGATATCTGATCCAAATGATCATTGCTTATATATGGGACGACATGAGGTACTTTGTTTTGATTGATTGTGTAAACAATAAACATGCAGCCGATAGGCCACCCATGGCAGGCTGACACAGTCGAAAATAAATTAACATAGGTAGGGAGTGGGTCTCGGAGTCGGAGGGAGGCGCTTGATAACAACAACATACATACACAATATATATGCTGTGCTTGCAAACTACTGTGAGTCAAGGGTGTATTCTATTCTCCTTGGCTTTGCTACTCTGGCGCGGTTTCTTTTACATTCTCTTCAAACTAAGACTCGTCATCCAGTGACAGTCTCCACCTATGCTATCTATGATGAATACCATCCAGGCATCCATCCATTCAAAGTAAACATGTCTATCATTCTTCTTAATCTCTCAACAAACCTTAGTTTGTTTCACCAACAACAAACATTTATTCTTTTTTTTTAAACCACCACCCATGCGTCCTTCCTTCCTTGCTTGCCTTGGCTTTGAGTTTGACCCATGAAACACCCCGGAGGATTCTTGCTATCCACTCATACAGTTTCACCCACCCAGGCAGGCATCTTTTCTTTCACCTTCCACCCATGCATCTGATTCCTTCCTATCAGCCACCTATGCATGCATCCCGCATATCCTTCTCTGTCAGTCATAAATTTTACATCTCGCCCTTTCTTCCTCCTTCCACCCTTCTTTCCCTTTTCGTTCAACCCATCCATCAAGGTCATCTGATCTGACTCTTAGTCTTCTCCATAAAACTTTCACAGCTGAGTTGAAGACAGATAGAAGAGGCCATTAGTTACTCAACTCCTGCCGCTAATGCTATTGCTAATGCTAAGTAAAGGGTGTCTTCTTCAACCGTTGTTCACAACAACTTAGTCTCTCTCAACAGTACAGTGTATACCCTTGCAGCGAGTGTAATGTCAATAAGTAAGGAATATAACTTACCACCTCCCGCCACTGCTGCTGGCTCACCCCCTGCAGCTGCCGCATCTTCTGCTCCCTCCTTACTGGCCGCGTCGCCTTCGCCGCTGGCCCCGGCACTGGTGGTCGGGACGCCTAGAAAAAACATTACACATTTTTTAGATGCCATATACACCTCCCCCTATTTATTCTTTTTCACTAGCAAGATTGAAAAAAAAGTTAATACATACATATACAACATACATCACTAGTACAAATCAGGTACTAGAGTAGAGTAGACTAGTAGTAGTATGTCCTATCCTATCAAAAATAGTAAAATATCTGGTTGGGCATTTTGTTGGTGGGAATTGTCGAAAAGCCTCAAGATTAAGAAGACTAGAAGAGGACAACCCAAAGGACTGGACTCAGTGGCTAGAGCTATTGGTGAATCTGAGTTTTAAAACCTTTTAAATAAAGAGTGGCCAACTGGGCAAGCTTAGCTACAGACAGACTAATAGTAGTAGTACAGAGAGTCATAGCAGAGGCAGTTAGAGGCAGGGATAACAAGAATTTAGAAACAGATAGTCTAGATCGAAGAAGAATTGGTAAAAAATAGAATTAGGAAACGGAAATAATAGTTCGGAAAAAATAAGGTGCAGTAAAAGTTATGGAAGTATAATTATTAATATTAACAACAGGAGGACTTACTGGGGCCAGCAGCAGAGCCCTCGGTAGAGGAGCGGTCCCGGCCAGCATCTTGTGCAGCTGCTCCCGCCGACTCCAACGACCCCGTCTTCTTGCCCCTGGATGCTGATCATGAAAGATATAAGAAAGAAAGAGACAAACATTGATGATTGGTGTGAAACAAATAAAATATTTTAAAAAACGCTCAAAAAAACATTTATGGAAACAACAATTGCAATAAAATTGACCTATCTAATCTGGTCAACTAGTAGTATCGCGGCGGGATTCGCGGACCGTCTAGTTATTATTTATGAACACTAATCCAGTGTTCCATTCTGATTCCAGAATACTAACTAAGGATAAGTACCACCTGACCTTTCCCACCTATTCAGACGGGCCAATTGTTCACTAAGTCTGCATTTCCATTTATTTTAGTCCTCAAAAATGCATAGATGGAGGACACATGCATACATTTTTGCATACACCAAATTGTTGGTTGGTTGCTGCTGATGTTCCGCTGGTGCTAAGCCTATTACCACTCACTAAACAAACTACAAAAGGTTCTACTAAGGACTGGGGTAAGCAGCACTCAGCAGCACATGAAGTAACAGGATGCGTCACGCAGACCGCTAATAAATTACCAACTAATACTAATAAGTAACTAAACCTATCAATCCACCACTATCTCTTAGTGACAGGAGGACAAAGGAAGGACTAGAGTCTCTCTAGCCTTACCTAACTTAAGTTCTCTAAAGTAAACTCTTACATAATCAGCCCAAGCGAGCGCAAAGTTGCAAACAAGTAAGATTAGTAGCGCCAAGCACCTGTGGCATAACAATCACAGAAGATTTTTAAACGTAATTTACCTGCAATGTAAGCAGCAGCATTCTTGCTGTTCGGAAAAAAATTATATTCGCAATATATAACACAGAGCAGAAGAACACAAAGTAGTAATATTAAATAGCTACTCACCAAGCCCCGGGACCTCAACTCCTAGCAGGTCCAGCAGGTCATGCTCCCGGTCCAGGATATCGGACCACCGGTGTGTAAGCTGGGTAGGGGTGCGCCGGACCCCAGAGCAGCGAAACACAGCCCGGCACACCCTTCCCCACCGCTGGTGATGCTCCCGAAGCCCGTACCCGGACCCAGGCCTGCTGCCTGCTGCCTGCTGCCAGGGTTAAGGGGAGGTGGCGCTGCACAAAAAAAACAAGTGCGGCCACCTCCGCCTCTCCAAATAAGGCCCATGCCTGCACCCCTATTGGGCGCCGCCTTCCGCAAGGAAGGCAGTCACGGCTCTGGCTGCGGCGACGCGCCTTGCCCTTTGCCATGGTTCTGGACACTCGGGGGGGCGGAAAAGAAAAGGTAGGAATTTAAAAAGAAATGAAAAAAGCAAGTAATAGAAAAAGAGTGAAAAAGTAGTGAAAAACACACAAAAAGTAGAAAAAAACCTCAAAATATAGAATCAGGAAAATAGAGAGATAGATAATAAATCAAAAAGATCAAAAACAAGTTTCCAGAAACAAAGGATTGAAAAGATAGAGGGAGGATAGAAAAGCAGGCCCAGAACCATAGCAAAAAAGTGAAAAACAAGATGGCCGCACCCGTTGCGACTGCATGGGCAAGGTCGCGCGATATTTCCCCCCGAGCACGCAAAAACCGTTGCGAACACGCAAAACGCGTTCGCGAACAGGAAATAGGCATCGCGAACGGGCGGGAACACGCTATACGCATTCCGGAACAGGAAATACGCATCGCAAACGGGCGGGACAAGTGAAAAACAAGATGGCCGCGCCCATTGGCGACCGCATGGGCAAGTTCGCGAGATATTTCCCCCCGAGCATGCAAACAGCGCCCCAAACATGCAATACGCGTTCCCGAACAGGAAAAACGCATGGCGAACAGGCGGACCAAGCAACTCCGCGTGCTCGCGGAATTCTGCGTAGCTCGCGGAGGTTTTTTACCACTTTGGGGAAGTCCGCGTAGCGCGACTACGCGAACTCCGCCCAGGGTTAGTTTTGAGCGGATAATGAATCCTTCTACTTGCTGACATGAGACCTTGCTTTGCTGTGCATGGGAGATGATGACATAACTTCCTATTGGCCTATGCTGAACCAATGAAAAGTCGCAATCTCATTGAAACAACACTCCATTGCGGGAGCATGATGCTAGCATGTGAACCACTTCCTGCCTCATGTAGCCCATGATTCCTCCATTAGGCTCTGGCTTATATGAATGCTCCTTAGTGGAACTCAGCAAGCCAAATGTAAAACATAATTTAGTTTCTCACTCAGAGGGATTTTGTTATTTCCATTAATTTAAGCAGCAGGACTCCTGAAGCAGCAGGGCCTCGTCCACCTGGCTTCCTTCTCACATTTCAGCATGTGACTATGGAAGGAATTATCAAGATATTAATACACTCTCTAAGTTAATAATTGCCTTTTGATCAATCATTATTCTCACCATGAGAGATGAACCTGAACATTCCATCTGAAAGTACCTGTCCATTGTAAAGGAGAGGACACAAATGTATGAGAAACAATCCTTTACTGCTCCAGATAAAACATAAATATTTTTCACTAAAACCCCACCTTCTGGCTAACATGCCATCTCATTGGAATAAACACTGAATAGAAAACTAAATCCCCAAACACTTGTGTGTTAACATCCAGGGCTTTGCTGCATATGGACACGTGTGTGCTATACAAACAGTACATGCATACATACATCTCTAAACTCATTAAACAAACTCATATTGGATTCTGGTGACAGCTACAAGCCTCTCTACTTGGGCATCATGGTGGAAGCAACACATAGCCTTCACTGTATGCCCATAACAAGCACCGACCTGAGGGTGTGTATAGTTACATGTCAGAATACCTCCATTTCTTTTCTCAATTTGTGTCAAAGGCCTTGCTTGACACCACATTATACCCCATGTCTTCCTAACATATCAGTGATGCCAATGTTAGTTTGAAGGTACCTGTGAAGGGGGCGATGGGGTGGTGCGGCTCTCGCTATTCCTCTGGTGCAGGAAGAGAGGCAGGAGACCCAGCACCAGGTGCAGTGTCACTCTGTTGCCACTAGAGGCCTCCAGTGGCTGCTCAGAAGGTCACATGGCCTCAGGGCCCTCTGCTGGCCATCTCCATAACAAACATGGTGGGGCATGGACCATGGACAGTAGACTCATTAGGGAGTCTCAGCAGACGTCTCCTTCCAGGGGAGCTTCAGTGCTGAGCTTCACTCCCTCCCCGACAGGTAGCAGGGAGCTTCTTGCACAAGGCGGTGCCCTGTGGTTGCAGTGAGTGTGAACATTGATAACACATTGCGATGCTCACTTTCTGTGGGTAATTATTGCAAGCCCAGGGAGTCCTTCTGATAAGGTTACAGGATTTATCAGTCACAGGTTATGGACTGTGTAGGAAAGTAGGATCTGCTTCTTATGGTTACCCCCACTTTTTGCTTGATGTCTCACTGTTTTTGACTAGTCTGACTGGGATACTGCTAATCAGGACCCCAGTCTATCTGCTTTCTCCTCTAAATTGTCACACATGTACTTTGGTACACTCCAGATTGGATACTGGGGTACTCTTATCAGTCCCTAGTATATGGTACCCATGTACCCAGGGCATAGGTACCCCAGAGGCCTCCCATGGGCTGAAGCATGTATTATGCCACCCATGAGAGGCCATGCAAAATGGAACTACAGGTCTGCTACAGCAGCCTGTGTAAGATGGTGCTTGCACCACTTACTTTAGATATAGGTTCACTATATCTATAGGTCACTACACTTAAAACTTATAAGTCACCCCTATAGCAGGCCTTATCAATCCTGAAGGCAGGGTGCTGGGTTTTTAGTGAGAGGGTGCCCCTGCATGAGCAGAGCCTCTCTGCAGCCTTCGGAGACCCTTCTCCCGGGTTGTCTGTGACTCAGCCGGACATATAGGTAGAGGTGTATTATAACCTTGCGGTAAATGCTATCTCGAAAACGGCTGCATTGAAACATATTGTGTTTGGTATCAAACACCTTGGAAAAATACCTCCACACCGGTAACCGGTGTGGGAGGTATGATTCCACCCTTCTGAAGCGAGCTTCGTGGGGTCACTGGTCTATCCGGTGCCAGCCTTCTCGACCCGGTCAGCACAAAATGGATGCTGCCGACCAGAGACACACTTCTGCCCTCCTGCTGCTGAGCCAAGCTCGAGCAGAGGAAGGCAGCACAATAGGCATCCTGTCACAGAGAGGTGTTTCCACCTCCCAGACAGGATTTAGTGTATTGGGGCTGGGTGGGTGCACTCTGAGAGTGCCTGAAAGTCTGCACCCGGGGCACATTTGGTGTCCCTGTGCATAGTCCAGCTCAAACCAGTTCTGGGAGCCATTGGCTCCTGCTTTGGCGCGAAACTGGACAAAGGACATGGGTGTAACCACCTCTCTGTCCTGACCCTCCCCTAGGAGGGTCCCCCGAATCTGTCCAACCCTCTCCCGTGGGTACATAAGGGCTTACCTGGCTGTAAGACTTTAGATTTTATGTGGACAAGATTCTACAAGAAGAAACCACTGACCTTCGACCGTCTGGACACTCTGGACTTCGCTGGACTTCGACTGAGCCTGACTTCGTCTCCCTCTCCGTCCAAAGCTTTGTCTGTGCCCTTGCTCCATACAGGCTCTGTGCAGGACCTGTGGTGCACTAAGGACAACTGAAGAATCTCCCTTGGAGTGAAGGAGTCACTCCCCTGCCCTAGCAGGCACCTTAACGCAACTGACCGGTCTGCTGCTCCTGAGCTCCTGTGGACTCCGAAGATTACAGCAACACAGGAGGTGGGTTTCTGAAGGTCCCTGAGGTCGATCTGCCCTCTCAGCAAGTTTGAGGCCAGTATCCCTCGTGGGGACCTCATAACCCGAACCCCTGTGCACCGCGTCCATTTGCAGTTGCATATGCTTGTTGGCAATTCCCGAGCTTGTACATTGGACTCTGTGTAGTCCTGACCCTGAGCAGTATTTGCACCAAAGAACTCCGGCCTCCTCACACTGAGTGCTCCGTGGGCTGGTACTTTGCAATCTTGCCCGAGGTCCCCTTGCGACTCCTGGTCTTTCAGCCTGTGGGTCTCTCTGAGGGTCATCTTGATTTCTGTTGGGCTTTCCTTGTTGCTCCAGATGTGCCCTGACTCCCCATTGCTTGGTGAGTCTCCTGGACCTTGCTGGTCCACACCGTAACCTGTTTGACCTTCCTTCATGGGATGCTTTTGCCAAGGCTTGTTGGTGCTCCAGCCAGACACTGACCCCTCAGCACTCGACATCCTTTGTGGGACAGCTCACCTCCGACTCCTGGTCAAACTGGACATCTCCTGCTCCTCGTGACTGCAGAGACAAGCATCCCTTCTTCGCACCTGAAGCACCGACATCGGTGGGCATTCGTCTACCGAGCCCCTGGTCACTCTGATGTGACCCAGACTCTGTCCCCTCTGCTTTCAGGTTCCTTCCTTCCCGAATCCAGGCTTGGATTCCACCGGACCCTTTTCACCTTCACGGCAGCAGTACTTCTTCACAGCCCTCCATTGAGAACGACAGCAGTTTCCGACGCCACTTCAGACCTATGCACCCTTCTCCTCTGGGATAGGTAACTCGGGTCCTACGGTATCCACAGTTGGGGTGGCTCTTTAAACTCTTAAGTTCCAAAGGGTTCACTCGAAGTCCTCCTAGAAGGGTCCTTAAACTTTAAAAGTGTAACCGCGACTTCCCCATAGAATTGTACGGAGCCTGCGATCGTGTTCTGACACTGCACCCGTCCTCCGTGGGGTCCCTATCTACTCACCTTGGGTGGTTCCTTGGGGTCCCAGCGATTCTACGTGCTCCAGACCTTGTCTTGATCTCAGTCGTGACTGTTATACTACTATTTTAGTATATGGTTTGGTCTCCCCCTGGAGCCCACTGTGTATTGTGCTACTTACAACTGTTCTATTGATCTTGTATTGTGTGCTTTGTGTTCTATCCTCATGTAGAGGATAGTAGAGAGTGTTATATTAATAAATACATATTTTTATATAACTATTGTGTGGTTCTCCTTTCATTTAGTCAATATAGGAGGTGATATTCTGGTAAAACAAGCTGCTTTACATTCCTTCAAGACTTAGCCTGAAGGCTGCGCTCCACAGCTACCACTAGGATAGCTTTCTAAAGGTTATTTTTGACCTCATACATCATAAGGGTCGTTTGGACTGGTGCAAGGTGCCCACTGTAACTAGTAGACAGCATATACCAGGCCAACTTCTCACATTGGTGTGCAGCGGTTGGGAATCAAGCCTGCATTGTTTTACCAGATAAATCTCTTTGTATTGATTAACTGAAAACCACTAAAGTATTAGGCACATATAATACTTAAGGTTAGAATAAGTAAGTTCTACTGATCTTGGGGTTGGGTAAATTAAGGGTCTAGCACACCCTTTCTCCAACCTAAGAGAGTTTAGTTCCCACTAGGTTAGATAGATGCATACACCACACCACACTAGTTATGTCTTCTAAAGGAGAAGCCAGTGGCTCTCTGCCTTCTAGGTACAATGGTCTCACATTTCAGGATTTGAAAGCCATGTGTGCTTCTAGGAAGCTGAAGACAGGGAGAAATGCCAACACCCAACATCTCATTGAGGTGTTACTCTTAGATGACCTTAGAAAGACCCCAGGGTCAGATGAGGTAGAAAGAGTGGGTGGGGCAGGGAATGAAGATAGGTCAGGAGGTGACACCTTTTATGACCTAGACTCAAACCCTGGCCATGAGGATCAAGATGATTCCGACCTGGACAACCTAGATCTTCAGGAAGAGGGTGGAGAAGGCCCCAGTGGCCCTCGCTTTACTCCTCCAGGAAGAGTGCAGAGTTTACCCAGGAGATCTAGTTCTCCCTCTGCAGAATCTGACCATTCAGGACATTCTATAGGGACCTCCATATCTCATAAGAGAGATAGCTCTTATGAAAGACAGTGCCAATTTCTAGAGCTTGAAAAAGTCAAGCTTAGGCTCAGGCAAGAGCAATTGGCCCTAGATAAGGAATCCTTAGAACTCCAGAAGGCTAGAAAGAAATTGGGACTAGAGTCCCATGGTGGCATCACCAGTGTCCCTAGGATTAAGGAGTATACTTATGACCATAGGAACCAGAGCAAGATAGTCCCTCCCTACCATGGTGGGGATGACATCCACAAATGGATAACTGCTTTAGAGAGGGCCTGTAAAGTACAGAAGGTCCCGCAAGAGCAGTGGGCAGCTATCCTGTAGCTCTCCTTTGCTGACAAAGGTAGAGATAAGCTCCTCACTGTTAGAGAAGAGGATGCTGACAACTATTCAGTCCTGAAGAGTGCTCTCATTGATGGGTTTGGCTTAACCACTGAACAGTACAGGATTAAGTTCAGAGGCACCCAGAAGACACAGACTCAGGACTGGGTAGACTTTGTAGATTGTGCTACTAAGGATCTGGAAGGCTGGTTACTTGGCAGCAAAGTGAATGATTTCAAGGGATTGTACAATTTGATTATGAGGGAGCAGATCCTTAATAATTGCCAAAATCAGTTGTTGCATCAGTACTTGGTTGACTCTGATCTGACTTCTCCCCAAGAGTTGGGAAAGAAGACCAGAAGAAGCAAGATGCTAAACCTTCAGATAAGGGTGGGGAAAAGGGTAAAGACAAGAAGTCTTCATCAGGGCCCCAAAAACCTGCATCTGGGAGGGAGTCACAGTCTAACAAAGGTAAAGGCAAAAAGAAACCTTGGTGCTTCCTGTGTAAGGAGAAAACCCATTGGACAAGAGATGCCAATTGTTTAAGGGCCAAGGATCCTCCTACCACAACCACTGCCCCTAAAGCAACTGTTCCCCCTAGTTCAGCTCCAAGTGGTGGTGCAGGGAACAAGGGTATAGTAGGGTTAACCCTGGGATCTGAGATGGGTTCCGGCTTAGTCAGAACTCCAGCTCAGGCTGTTTTGGTCTGTGATGGAGGCATGGATATTGCCTCCCTATTTGTCAGTCCCAGTAATCTGGGCAAATACAGACAACAGCCTTTAATTAATGGTAAGGAGGCCATGGCATATAGGGACACAGGAGCTAGTATCACAATGGTGACAAGAGATCTTGTGGGCCCTGACCAGATCATACTTGGTGAGATGTACCAAGTGACCAATGCTAACAATGTCAGGACAGACCATTCCTTGGCAGTTAATTTCATCTGGGGAGGAGTAACTGGCCCTAAGAAGGTTGTGGTTAGCTCAGACCTCCCTGTGGAATGCTTGTTGGGCAATGATTTGGAAACTTCAGCCTGGGCTGAAGTGGAACTCAGGACACATGCAGCAATGTTGGGCATCTCTGCAGATGTGTTTGTTGTGACTAGGTCACAGGCCCAACTGTCTTCAACTGAACAAGCCCTGGATCCTGGAAAAATGGACCAGGTGCCTTCCAAGAGAAGGAGCAGTAGGGGTAAGGCAGTGTCTTCCCCCCAGACTCAGAGTGAGGATCAGTCTCCTGAGGGAGATGACCCCAGTCCCTGTGAAGGAACTGTCTCAGAGGAACTGGAACCTGATCAGGTTGAGTTCTTGGGGACAGGGGGCCCTTCCAGGGCAGAACTGAGTCAGGAGCAGCACAGTTGCCCCTCTCTTGAACCCCTCAGACAGCAAGCTGCTGCTGAGGCTGCTGGGAGTGCCAGTGGGTCCCACAGGATCTACTGGGATGAAGGACTCCTTTACTCAGAGGGTAGAGACCCCAAGCCTGGTGCTACCAGGAGGTTGGTTATACCTCTGAAGTTTAGGGGCTTCCTAATGACACTGACACATGATATCCCTTTAGCAGGACACCTAGGCCAAAGTAAGACTTGGGACAGGCTTGTCCCTCACTTTCACTGGCATCACATGTCAGAGGACACAAAGGAGTTTTGTCGCTCCTGTACCACCTGTCAAGCCAGTGGTAAGGCAGGTGGTACCACAAATGACCCCCTGATACCACTATCTGTGGTGGGGGTTCCCTTTGAGAGGGTTGGGATTGACATAATTGGTCCCATGGATCCTCCAACTGCATCTGGGCACAGATATATTCTAGTGGTGGTGGACCATGCCACTAGGTACCCAGAAGCAATACCCCTTAGAACCACCACAGCTCCTGTGGTGGCCAGGGCCCTCCTGGGAATTTTTTCCAGAGTGGGTTTCCCTAAGGAGGTCATTGGTACAAAAAATTCAGCCCACTTTAATTCCTTTTTCTGAAGGGGATGTTTCAAAATATAAGATGTGGATTGTAGGGCAAGCCGGAGACCTGGAAGAATTAACGGCTGGAACATAGACTCCCCCCCGCAGTTCTGGGGTGCCACCTTCAACTTGAAGAGAGGGCAGTCTTGTCTCACAGCAGCCAACAACACCACCAACCAGAACACCGGCAACAACAGCAACAAAAGGACCGGACCCAACCTCTGCATTGTATTGGTTTCAATCGGCAGGGCATATGTCCAGTGCAGAGGTGATGGCAAAACAGGTTGAACAAGTGGCAGCACCAATGACCATCCACAGGATGTTCCAGGAGTATCTGCATGATCAAAAATAGTTCTATGAGGATCAATATCCATTGATGTATTGGTATGGGAAGATGTGCCAATGGACAGAGCTCAGCAGACTGGCAAAAAAGTATTTGGCTTATTTAATAGCCTGTGTGTCTGCTGAGTGTGTGTTCAGTGCAGCTGGTCGTGTTGTTACTGTGAGAAGGACCAGTCCCTCGCCTCAAAATGTGGAGAGATTGACAATGATCAAAATTAACCAACATTTTACATCACACAATTACACTGTTCCTGAAAAAGAACAGGAGGATGATTGGTTTGAAATTGAATCAAGTGTGTTAGCTGATCAGCTTTTGGGTGAACCACCTGAGATTGAGGATGAACTCTACTTCCCGGACTAAGTATTCCAGTGCCCCAATAGAACTTTTTAATTATTTCTCGTTGAACTTCTATCTTTGCAACAACAAAAAAAAGGAGCTAGTGGAACAAAATTATTTTTGTGTCAGATTTATGCTGCCCTGACATTTTTTAGTCACAAATATTGTCAGATTGCAGTTGGACCAGTGTGCATTGAAGAAGCCTCCACAAATCATTCATAACAATGGAGACAATGCAGCCCCCTCGCATGTCTATTACCTATCCCTTTTTGCATCACTAACAGGTCTGCTCCAGAAGATTGTTGATTTACAAGAGTGCCAATGCCAAATTCCAATGTGTTGCCTGCATCAAAGATGAATACCTAATAACTGAACTACCCGTGCTTGGATTGGAAGCAGTAATTACAACTATTACAGCGGTGAGTGAGTGATTGTGTGAGTGATGATGATTGACGATTCATCATGTGGTGGCTGACAGTGAGGGAGCGTGTGTTGAACTGTAATGCGGGAACATACTTTAGATTATTTATTTGCAATATTTGGAGCCTGAGTGATGGGTGATAATTTTTTCCCTGGAGGTGACTGGCCTTTACAAACTTACTTAGCGAAAATTAATTAACCTGTATGGTCCACTCCTATGATCCCTCTGTTTTTCCTTCATCTAGGATGGCTGCCCCAGACAATTGTTTGATTTACAAGACTGGCAAATTCTAATCTGTTGCTTGCATCAAATGGGAGAGAGTGTACCTACCACCGTGCTTGGATTGGAACAGGTAACCATTGCATCAATGAGTGATCCGATTATTGAGTGATTGTGAGTGATGATTGATGAATCATGTGGTGGCTAACAGTGAGGGAGGGTGCGTTGAATTGTAAAGCAGGAACTTTCTTGAGATGACTGATTTGCAATGTTTGGAGCCTGAATGATAGGCGGTCATTTTTCCCCAGAGGTTATTGGCCCTTTTACACTTAGCCAGATTTACTTGCAGGTTCCTCTCCTTTTTTCTGGTTCTTCAGAGACAAGAATAGTCGCTTTAGTTAACAAACAAAAACCTATGCAAAATACTGCAATTCTGTTTCTCTACTTGTTCTTCAACAGCAGTGTACTACATGTCTATCTTGCTCAGGTCATGATGACTGGTCTTGGACGGAGTTACTTGGAGTCAGGATGAGGATGGAAGAACTCAGGGTGGGAGCTGCAGGACTACCTCATCAACATCTCGAAGCAAGAACTTATTGACTTCCGTTCAAAGGTAAACCAAGAGTCTGAGTCCTAGTGCTCAGCTATGTGGAATGGTGAGAGGTGCGTTTATTTGTGAAATGTTGCTGTGTGTGTGTGTGTTGGATTTGTGGCAAAAGTGAAACTCTGAGTCCCCATCTTGTTTTTTTTGCTCTGCCTCTGAGTCTTCTTGATACACTCCTGATGAAGCTTACCTTCCTTCTGTCCTTCTCCTTGATTCTAAAATACAGTTTCTGTTTTACAGTCCACAGGCCTTCCAGTATCCTGCATTTACAACAGGCAAAAGATGAGCTCAACACTCCTGCTTGCCTACCGGAACAGTCCAGACAGGCACCCAAGAGTGATGTACATTCCCGATGAGAATGCAGATGCAGCAACTAATTTTGCAATACAGTATAATTTTTCATTTAACAATCATATTTGGAGAACTAGGAGGGTGGGTTCACTCTCAGCCTAGAAGACAGAATATTTAGATATCTGATAACTTGGGTCTCGTGGGCAGAAGGACTCTTTGCAATGCATTTAAGTCTGCTCTGTCATACTCATGCCTTCATTTCCTTCCACAACAGATTGATGACAAATGAGATCCTACTCATTGCCCAGATGAATGCTTTCCCTGTGCAGTGTTTGTCTTTGTCAAACCTTTCCCACAACCCCCTTTCTCATCCATTCATCAAACCCCTAACCGTTGTCCCCTGGGCAGTGTTATTTACTGAGGTGTGGCTTAATTTACACCATCAATGGATCACACACTTGGTAGGACAGATGGGGTGAAAGAAACACCAACTTACTGCAGGATCTTCTAAGCAATAGCTCATACTGGTCCCGTTTACCCACCCGCACATGAAAAGTGATCCATATTTTAGAAATAGAAGAAGAACATCAGTCGTTAGCATCATCATGCAGGCCGTATGTTGTGTAACCATAAAAGCCTAACCTAAGCTTGTCCACTCCAGACTTTGAGTCCATTTTTATGAACTGAGTATTTTGTAAGTTACTACTAGTTCCCCATTAGTCAAAAATTACTACTATTGCTATTTTCTGTATTTTATCACTACCAGGAATTCTTGTTGTGTCACCATGTAGTACTCTGGTGTCAATTATTTATAAAGCTTTGATATATTGATATAACCAACTAACTCAGTCTTTTTATTTCCATTTAGTTGCCGATGATGGATAATCAATCATTATGATTAATCCTACAGTTGGAGCTCACCTGGGTGGTACTGGAAGTGGGACCTCACTTGTGAAGTTGTGATACAATCCTTGTTATTAATTAATCTATATTCAGGTAAGACAACTATGCAGTGAAGTGAACTAGTTAACTTAATAAGTAAGTAACTAACTGCTATTATCATTTATCTAGGTTATTTCTATTCAAGATACTCTTTTTATGTTAGACCTTTAAAGCCCAATACGATCTGTGGGTCATAATGTGCTGGTCTATGAAGAATTATCACCTGCAACTCCGCCGATTGTTGAAATGCGACGGATCAAGATGGCGGATTACGATCAACAATGAAACAGCTATTTTTCGAGAGAGCAGTAATGATCCTGATTGCCTATTGAGCACCCGCTCCATGAGGATTTGATCGGACATTTCTTCCGTTAAGGGAATTTCACCTTACAGCAACGATTTGAGTCTTGAGGTGATCATTGGTTAGCGAGGCCTGACCCTAAAATGGCGGCTAAGTGAGAAAAAGAGGGAACGCCTTACCGTCTACGGTGGTGCTGCGAGATTTAGACTAGACGTTTGATCAATTGTTGTGGTCTGTGGATGCAGAGCCGGCGGTTTATGAGGAGCGCTTCTTTGTGAGGCCGTCTTCATCTTCATGGCGATTTCCAAGTGATCAGTGCCTGACCCTAAAATGGCGGCCTTGTGAGGAGTACGAGGAGCGTCTTACTTTCTCCAGTGATGTTGCTTGATCAAATGTAGGCGATTAACTCAATTGTGATTGATGCAGCGTTATTGATGCAGTGCCTGCTGTGTATGAGGAACGCTTCAGTGCAGGACCGATTTAGTTTTCACGGTGAACCTTGTGTTAACGGAGCCTGACCCTAAGATGGCGCCGGGTTCTCAGTTTCAAGCACTTTCGATTAGTCATTTTGCCGGCTGAAGCTGCTGCAAGATAGTGCTCGATTTAACCCCTTTCTGTCACACCAAGCTGGGGGGCTCTTCACCAACATGACCAGTTTTACATTTGTTTATCCTTCTATGAGCTGGTGCCCTATATAACCTTCATAGAGAGCTCTGTATGCTTTATGGCTGTTACGCATGCGATTAGTTAAACATCCTGTGAGGAGAGCGTGGCACGGAGGCGTGCCTCACCTGGGTTGGCGGGGATAATACAGGGAGCTCCCTTTTATCAGCGCTCTATACTGGGGGCATAATGAGACCTGCTAAGTCAAGGAAAGGCCTGACTCGGGCTTACCTGACTCTAAAATGGCACCCAGAAGAAATCTGCAATGTCGCTGTGGGGGTCTTTAGAGGACTAAAATCTGATCAGGATCAGGTTTTTATGCACCACTCCTCTTCAGCTTCACTCCCGCCAAGAGGTTTGAAAGCAAGTACGATGGGTTGTCACACAATTTGCAGACTTTGGAATCTGTCCCTTCCACCTCTCCCCCCACCACTCTTGACCTGGAGGCGAGCTGGAGGACGAAGCTGATGGCGCTTTCCCAGCAACACCAGGACCGGTGTTTTTCGTTGGTTCTAAAACGATGCCCCCTGGGCTGATACCTTAACTGTCTCATCTTACCGAGGAGCCCGAGCAACCTTGGCCGATGCCCGGTGGAGCTGTTCCATGCAGCTATAGAGGAGTTTGGCCCTGGTTCACCCCCGCGGCCGGTACCTACCCAGCCGGACATCTGACATTGTTTTCCTCGTCTCCCCGTTGTGTTTCCTTCCCCCTACCTCTCATTCCCCATAAGACCTATGTCTTGGCTATGCAACTCGCTCATAACTCTTATTATTGTGTAATCTCATGTGTTTCTCCTATTGTCTATACTTGATCCTTTAATTGAAGTTATTATGTAACCTTAACTTGCTGATCCTCATGTAAAGCGCTCTGATAGCTCCGGGTTTAGCCAGCGCTATATAAAACTTTGCAAATAAAAAATAAAAATAAATAAATAAAAATTGTAGACAATTAAGTTCATGGCAGCATCCCCCCTAATGGTCAAGATTGTTAGAGTGGTGTAACTCTATAACTAAGCGCTACACTCTCTCTTACCAGCACATACACATGCTGCATAAAAATTGAAGGCAGCAGTGCAATGTAAAAGTAAAACAAACTACTTCAGGCATAAATTTCGCTAAAATAAAATAGTTTCTCCTTTATTTTTTTACAAAGAAACCCACCCTCTCCACCCACACAACATGCCCATCCCTGCCCCAAACAAACTGACCCAAGTCCTAAAATTCATAATGTCCAAAGAAAGTGAAACTTAGTCCCAACTCCCTTCTCACCCTCTCCACCCAGCCACAATAAACAAGTCCCTACCACCAAAACAAAAAAATTAAAAAAGGACTAGAAGAGGGCATTCTGGATGTCTGTTTAGAGCTGGTCCAGGCTCTGCGCCATCGTGGTGAGCCGGCTTTCGATGGTGTCCAGCCACTGCAGGATGTGGTGCAGCAATGGCCTGGTGTTGTCAGTGTGGGAGGGGGTGGCAGCAGTTGATGATGTCAGCTGGTGGTGGTGGTGATGGGATGGCCGGGAGGCTGAAGGCTGATGGAGACTGGCTGCACTAGGACCCGGTTGAGAGGCACTTGTTTTTCTCGTCCTCTTCCTCCTCTTCCAGAACCACCAGCCACCGGTATTCACACTGGATATGTTCCAGCCTCTGCCGCAGCAGACAGGCCGCTATCTCCTGCGTGCTGGGTCCTACAGGTGGACCAGCAGGAGCAGCTATATTGAGAAAACCAAAAGAAAAAAGACAAATTGAAAATAATGCTCTGTGCAAACAATTGTTTTAAATTACAGGGTGGCACAGTGGCAGTCCTTTGCTGGTCCCCTAGGGCCATTGGAATTTGATGTGATAGGATGAGGAGAGTCACAATGCCAATTTTCTTTTACCCACATATGCCTTGCATAAAAAGCACTGACTCTGTGGCACAAAAGTATTACGGCAGAAACCGGATTTAAAAAAACAGTGATGTGATTTATCTTTTCTTCTGAAGGCTTTTCAAGTAAATACAAACAGAAACTTTGAGTGTAAAAATAAATTACCTCTTATTAATGAGTACGGTATTATTCACTATGGAGTACAAGTTGTGTGTTGTGATATACTAATAGAGCCATGCTCCTTGCTAGCCAGCGTGTCAGGTATTTTGCTACTCTCTGCAGCTGGGGTAGCTGTACTTGACAATTATCTATTTTTAATTCCAATGGCCCTGCTGTTCTCTAAATGTAATTCCCGTTCTACCCTGACTCAAAAGAGGCGGATGCAGAATAAATAAGATACTATGTTACATACCTCACGTATGAAATGTGGATATTATTCTGTCTGCTGTAAGTAGACATTGATGAAAATGATGGACTGCACTACAGGGAAAGGAATGGGCTATATAGATTGTATTTGGCACGTTCATCACAGTGTATCCCATATGCCAAACTTGACATCAAAACATGCACTTGCTCCCACTTTACTCAGTGGCCTCGCCCACCACCACATATTGGGGCTTATTTACAAGCCCCCTGTGCCACCGGTGCGTCACTTTTTATGAAACACCGCTGGTGCAACCTCCTGCCCCATACTTACAAGGACACGTAAAGCCACCCTGTGTGGCTTTTCCTGTCCTTGTAAATATAGCCCCTTCTCATGCAACACTTTGCATGAAAGGGGCGTAACATGGGTGTTGCTGTGGGTGTTCCAACGCAACACCAATGTATTCTGCAGCATTTCTAGATTTACGAGAATTTGTAACCCTGGAAATGCATCAGAATGCTACGCTGCCCCAAGGTTGGCGTAGCGAGGCACAACAAGTAGAAATGTTTATTTACATTTCTCCTCATTGTTTCCTCTTGCTAGGGGTGCTACATTCTGCAACACACATAGGAAGAGGAAATCACCTGTTTTTATTGTTTTTGTTATTGTTTGTGTGCAGGAAGGTGCCCCTTCCTGCACAGAAACAATCTCCCCTCAATGCAGGCACCCTTGCACCATGGCGCATGGGTGCCTGCGGCACATGGCAGCCGATTGTGTGCCAGCGCAGGAGAAAGCACAGAGATGCATCATATTGTCGTAAATATGACGTATCCCTGTGTTTTGAAAGTGCCACAGCGTGGCACAGCCAAAGGGCTTGCGGTGCTGCGGTGCGCACTTTCTTGTAATTAAGGCTCTTTATTTCCAACAAATTCATTTGCTGGGCAGTAAGCAAGGAAAGGATCTTGACTTACTTTACTGAAGGGTAGGGGGATTAAGCGTGTAGGGTAGAGCTTTATTGATATAGAATAGAGGGGCCACTACACTGATTATTGATTCATCATATTTGGCTTATTCAGTCACTGTACTAGTCGATGGAAGTTGGAAGGGAATAATCTGAGCAGGTGTAAAATAAATCTGTTATGGAAAACCATGAAATATATTCTGGAATCACATGGTTATAAAATCAAATGCTGCACATGCCAAGAATGGTTTTTCCAATTTTTTGGTAGGCTGTGAAGTAATTACTTAGGGTAAAATAAAGGATTGAAATACCGAGAGGTGACTGAGTGGGTGAAGGGAAACACCACACCTGGTGTGTTCAGTTTGCAATGCATTGGAAACATTGTAAATGCCACATTAACTGAAGCAGACACACATTGCACAGTCTGAAGTCATGAATTGATGTGAGCCATACTGCATTTCGGTCATAGGTGGCAAAATGTAATGGGCTGGTTGGGGGGTGATGAATAAATGGTGGGATAAATCTGGCTCACTTAACAAAAACAGCAAGTCAAGGAGTAGAACAAAAAAATAAAAATACCCCCCACTTTGAATCATAGCTTTGATAACCCTGCACAAACAAAGTAAGCGAAGTAGATGAGCAGCATGTTCCTCATGAGAAGAGCTGCCTTGCTTATTCATCTAAACAATCCAAATAGTAATCCATCCTTTCATTCTAATATACCCATAACCACCATGATTAAGCTTTACTTTCTCTCATCCAGTATTTCACAAATATTTCCAATCCATTATCCATCCATTTAATATCCACTCTTTCTTCCAACCATCCTTTTGCCCATCCATCCCTTTACCAACAAACGCACCCTTTCACCTACCCACCCTTTCACTCATCTACCATTTTCCTTTCTTTTAACCTTCCGTTCCTTCACATTTCCCTCAAGCCATCAACGCTCATTATGTGAGCTTTTGTTAGTTACAAATAGAAGAGGCCATAATAACTCAACCACTGCTGCAGCTGGTAAATCTGGGCGGTTAACAGTCACGTATTGACGACCCCCTGGTACTAGCTAGTGAGTATGATAGTGATTGCAAGAAATTATGTGACTTACCAGTGCCCGTCCATGTTGCCGCTTTTCCCTCTCTAACTGACTCTCCTTCTCCTGCAGCAGCACTGGAGCTGGCACCACTGGTGGTCTGTGTGGCTAGAATTAAACATTATGCATATTTTAAATGCCAGATTTGCCACCCTTAAATACAACTGCAATGCAGCACTACAGCTCAGTTAGCACGTCAGTATCTTCCAAATATCACCCTGGGAATTTGATTGGTTGGTTCACAAAGTTAGAAAAGCCAGGCGTGGAATAATGGTCATTGAAAGACATATGGTGTTGGTTAGCAAAGGCAATGGGGTCACCTATGGTATCGGTTGGTATCAACCAGGCAAGTTGCTCTCAGTATTATACGCTGGCTTTCAGTCTGTTTAGCTTGCAGTTTACAAGTTCAAATCAATCTACTGGTAAATTTGAATGTGATAGTACACACCTCCTGTACCATCCATAATCCTACAGAGTGCCTGTATTTTACCATTATTGTAGCAGGTTCGATGAGTAGAAGCAGCAGTGGTTCCTTTTCTTGGTCAGGAGGGAAGAGACCTGACAGGAGAAGTATGTCTTGTGGTGTCCATATCCCCCTTACTTTCTGAGGCGTTAAAATGGTTTAAAGCGCATACTTTATAATTTTGCTATGGTCTAGCATCTTATTGACCTTTTTGATGTATGGGTGTTTTCATGTATCCCACCTCTTATGAGGGGTGGACAAGGGTCGCTCGCATGATACAGGCGTGCAATTGTTCTTAGTGGGCATTGTGGAAGCCCTGCTCCAAGTAAGGCAGTTTGCGCAACTCCAGGAGGCTGCCACGTGGTTTGTGCATTAGCTTCAACGTGCTGACGTTTAGGTATTAAGCTCTAGAAATTAGAGGGTAGAGGTTTGTGACCTTTAAGCTTTAAGCATGCTATTCCACAATCGTCCTATAGAAGGCAGGCGGACCCAACAGAGTGATGCTAGGTTAGGAGTAGAATCCAGTTTCCCTCCTGTTGCGCTCCTCTGGGGTTGCAACGGTCCTTTGTATGACCGGAGGGGGGACCAGTAGGGATCAAGGGATGCACAGTATTGGCCTTTGTTGGGGCAGTAGAATGTACTGAGGCACTACATGAATGTGATGAGACAACCCCTGGCATGTAATCTTGCATCGGTTGAAGGTTCTTACAGGGGTCTATTTCCCCAAGTGATGAATGCCACAAGGGCGGTATCGTTCATTAACATTCTGAATTTTGCGTTCAGAGACCTTTTTCAACCTATGGTTCTACCTGTGACTATCAGCCAAGAAAGTGACTCCGGGTTCTGGGAGGCTGAACGAATCTGCCAGTGGCGGGATTAACCTGTGGAATATGGAGTCCTAGGTAGGCTATGAAGATGGCAGAAGGGCTTAGTAGAGTGCAAAAAACAAAATGGTTGAGCGAGGGTACGTTTACATTGGCCTCATAATTGAGAGGAAGCTGAGATCAGTAGGAATAATTACAGTACAGGGGTGGAGTGAGCCACACATTTTATGTTGCCAGACAGAGAGGTTAGTATGGCCACAGCTGGTAAGGTGCTGGTGTGGCCAGCCAGCGGACAAACTATCCATTGGGGAAGCTGGGTCAGAGCCATATCCGGAAGCACCCATAGAGTGGGGTCCTGGGGATGGTGAGCTGTCCCATGGGAAAGTGGTTCATTTGTCATCCAGGGGCTGGAAGCTCTGCAATCAGCAGGCGCACAATTATAGGGCCTTTATGGAGGACGTTCAGTGGTGGCTGGGGGAGGGCGAGTTTGCCAGTGACCTCTTCACCCTGTGGCAGAATTTCTTGCAGCAGAAAAGGTGGCTACCCCAAATGCGGACTGATTTACTGAACTTTCCCCATGGATAAGTGTTACTTTGTGGGGGCACTGGGCAGGCAGGAGGGGGGGACTGACCTGCTGGTGGTCCTGGAATTACTGCCCTACCCCGGGATGCCTGGAGTTGAACATTTTAGTGGGTTTGCCTGGTGACAGGTACCCGGCAGGGACGGAGCGCTATGAGGTGCCCTGGTGTATGTGTTGGTATGGAATGGCAGGCATTGCCTGCCCATCCCTCTGAAAGATGAGTGAGGCGAAGTTCCTACTAAAGTATGTATGCCCTAGATGCCCTTAGTGGAGGGAGTGGACAATAGATAAGGAAAGGGGCCTGGCACTTTCTATGCCGAAGTGTTCAGCTGTGATGGAAGGTGGAGAAAAGTTTGTACTGCTTGCACAATCTTTGAACTGTTTTGCTGGCCTCATGTACTGCATTCTCATTACAATGATGTACGTTGTGAGCGCACTAAAACTAAGGCACCCCACTCATCACCTCAACACAGCCATTATGGGGCCCGGCCGCTGCATGCGCAGACCTGCAGTCTCTCTGAGAGGTGATTTAGTGATCACCAACTCTCAACAATGCATCATTAAATACTGTCAAGCATAGGAATTTGAGGTATTTTTGCATGCAAGCTACTCTGTGTGTATGAAGTGTGGTTTGAACTCTCATGAGTATGGTCAAATTGTAATCCTTCCAAGTTCGACAAAATAAGCACTAATGGCAGGGGTAACACAAAATCTGCATTCCAGACGAAGACAATTCATTTTATTTTTCGCTGCCATGTAAACAATAATATGGTAATAATTTGCCGGTCCGCCTTTTCCTTAAAGTGAATTTCACTCCCTTCACTGCCTTAAATACTTCTTTTATGTACATAAGACCCTCTAAAACATGGGTACTCGCAAACATTTGCGCAGGGGCCACAAAGTATGGTCTGTGGTGTGAACGAGGGCCGCACTGATGCCAGCAGGGTGGCGGTGGGGAGTCTGGGGGGGGCAGGGATTATTTAAAGAGGTTTAAAAATGTGTTAAATAAACAAGCAAGCATTTATTTGCAGGTTAATACATGCTTGCTCATTTATTTAGCATTTTTTCTGAATATTAGTGCTCAGCAACTAAACAGAAGCTCGTGCTGCTGTTCACCGTGGGGGGCGCATGTAAAGGTCAAGAGTACTTTGTAGTATCACTGCTCTAAAATGATGTGATGCTTTGCACTATGTAGGAGCACTGAGGATGTTCATGCAACCGTAGTTGTCCTCTCGAGCTAAACCAAAGGAAACATAGTGTATTTGTTTTCTGTAGTCAAACGCTCCAGGCCCAGAATCACAACATCGAGCATAAAAAAGCAAAGTACTGTCAAAATAGTTTTGCAAGTGGCGGTGGTATTTATTCTGAAATGCAGTAAATTTAATTTTGTACAGTTCCCTGTGTGTTATAAAAGACGTCCTTGTGCACCACAAGGAGGATATGTGCTTTTTTAAACATGGGTGGGTGTGTTAAACATCACATAAATATTCAACAACGGAAAGAAAAACGCTTCTGGAGGACTATAGCAATTTTACAGTCCCTGCCTCCTTCAGTCCTAATTCAGTTTTAGAGGACTCTAACCGCATTAGCAAGTCCCGCGTGATTGTCAGGCTTGCGCGTGGCAGCTCTCAAAGACATGTCATATCCTTCAAGAGGTGCTCCTAAGAAGAGGTAAGCTGGCACCTCGTAAATGTGATGTTTTCTATGAGGTGGAGTGGATGATTTTGCCACTTGTTGGGATCAAACCCCAAGATGTTTTTACTAAAGGGCTAACCCGCCGTCTTTGGAATTATGTGGCACCTACAGAAGATGTGCGCTGACATTCACCGCAGACATGGTTGCTGAGTTTTGCTCCTCATGTAAGGTTCACTCTGAGGGGTAGGTTGGGAGAGGATGGTAATTCATCCTAAGTGACACATTCTGCAATGCAATGATGACGCTTCAGCATAAAGTAAACCCATACTTCCTGCATCTTAGAGACTCCACCTCTGCTGCTCGTAGTCCCTTTGGCGAGATGGCAATGACCAGGTCCAGTGAGAGTAGAAGGCAGCTTTATTAGGACAGGTATGCAGATCAACATTTTACAAAATATAATTTATTGTCTCACTAATACAATAACATATCCCAAGCCCCTCCCCCACCCTTAATCCTTCCCAACAATAAAATCCCCAAACCATTTTTACAAGATACAATCCTCACCATCCCCTTTCTTTCATCCACTGACTGTCACACATGCCTCAGCCATTGCTCACCTGTGTTCCCTCTGCCCGCACCTACTCTGAAATGCCCTGAACCCTTCCGGCCGGTCTCAAGCTCCTCAATTTATGCCACCAGAAAAAACCCTGCAAAGGTGTTTTTCCTGACCCCCCCTCACCTCCCCAAACGATCAGATGAGAACAAACCCTTTTGGCCCAGTCCACCATTAGAGAAAAAAGGGGAAAAAAGGGTGGAAAGAATAACTTAGATCAGTCGCTCAAACAGCTAGCTCCGAATACAACCGGTGCTAGATAAAAAACAGGCTGTCCCCATAACAGCCTCAAATTGTTAACACCACTTTTCTATGGCCAAGTTTAAAGCACATTTTTCCCTAATGTTAAGTAAATACAGCTCATTACCCATGAATGACAGGTGAACTCCATCCTGGCTAAAAACTGAAAATCTTTATGTCATTATGTTCTAAACAACCTAAACTATTTATGCTGCAAAAAACGATGCATTTCCCTATTGACTTTCAATTGCAGTGAATTTTTCAGCACCACGCCAGACTCTTCTGGGGACTAATGCAGTTAATATTATCTTTGTCCGAGCCCAGGATTTAACCACAATTTCTAAATCTTTCTTCATCTCTTTGATCAAGCCCAAACCTGATAACTGAACGAAGTTATTTTCACCCACATGTAAGAGCAAAACATCTGGGCATCTTCTGACTGAAACAAAATTAGACAAAAATGGCAACAGCTGTCCCCATTTCATGCCTCCCCCCCACCTATCAATCTTGATTTCATCACTGCGGAATCCCAAATTTCTTCCAAAAGGCAGTTTTTCCGCTTGTTTCGCTGCCCACTTAATAAAAGAGTGTCCAAATAGAAAAGAACGACGCTGCAGGACCCGCCACACAACCTGAAAAAGAAACAGGAATTAACAAATACATAGAGGCTAAGCATCCTCAATGTTCCTAATGTATCACAAGCAGCAATCAGAAGACCATCAACCTAGTTTTTTTAAATCAACGAGGGAAAAACCAAATCTAGCTGCTTCAGAAGCAACACCAATTCTGAAAGAATGAGTACCAAAATGTAAAGGATTTTCCTCAATGTGACAAAGAACTTTCCTCATCACCAACAGCACCTGTGATGCTAAAAGCTGTGTATCATTTTGGTGTTTGAACACAAGTCCTGCCTTTGCTCCCCCTGCTACCCGGCAATCTTGCCAAGCAACTACTGGACATAGTATCCACTCATTTTATTAAGAGTTACTCTCATGCATTTTCCTGTCTGATCTGTCTTAGAGCGTTCTAAAAATATATGAAGAGTTTCGTCTGAGGCAGCCACATCTTCAACCTTCAGCCCGTCTGAATGGCCCCTTCCTAACAATACCTAACAATACTAATATACTAAATGCCCCAAAAAATAACCAACACATGCATAACCTAAATAGCAACTGTTCAAAAACTGAGAAACATATAATAGGAAGGTTCTTAACCATACGAAACAACGTTTTTATTGAAACCGGATCCCTAATAAACAGGCCCTACTTCTTTTTTTTGGCCCAACCTTGTAACATGTGCCTCCCCATCTCGCCAGCTGAAGGCTCATCACCCCAGAAAAACTTGCCATAAAATTTCAAGCCGGCTAACTTAGCAGCAATTGTGGTAGCTGAAACATTTTTCTCAATATTATACATAATGAAATGCAGCACGTCCTCTCTGTGCAGCCATAATCCTTGTTCATTGTGAGACCTACGGGATGCACCTATCACCAGAAATTCTTCCCAATCTCTTCTATGAGCTGCCCTAGTACTCACTGCCAGAGATTTTTCCACCAACTCAAGCATTCTCAGTCTGCTAGCTCCCATACCTCTTGTGGCACTTGTGTTTTCTGCACCTCTGCTCCGGGCGCCAAACAACGGAATGTCTGCCACTGCGAGCAAGATAATGCATCTGCGATGTTATTATTTGAACCTGGGACATGTTTGGCTCTAAAAACAATGTTGTACATCAAGCATCCAACCATAAATCTTGGTAACAGCTTAAACAGATGGGTTTTTTTAAACAAATTTTATTGCGTTTTCTTAAACTGGCACACAGTGCTTGGGTACATTTTATGTTACAAGGAGGAAATAGAACAGGTAGTCTTTCCCCAGATTGGAATAAGTTAACATACAATACCTTTTCACATTTGTTATTTACCGCGTTAACAATCTGGCACTTTGAGACGGTCAACATCTAAGACAATTCTTTCTCTATCTGGGCTCGTATAACTGCATCGCAACCCAATGCACCACAGCCTGCGGCTAACTTAACCCCCTTTGTCTCCCACCCCCTCCCTCTAGTCCTGTTGAAAACATGTTTGTAATATCTTAATCACAGCTCAATCCAGCAAACTATAAAACCATATCAGCGATCGAGGAATGATAACTTTACATGTTAAGTCGGACTTTCGGTACATGTACATTTCGTTCGGGTTAGACTTTCACATTATTGCGACTGTGGGTTAATAAGATTAACATTAGGGTCCAAATCAAGGTTTTTAAGGGCTTCCAGCATGATGTCCCATTCCATGGCTATTGGAATTTTGCGTATACCTCTGGCTTCCTCCCTTCTAATTGCAGCGCTTTCGGCGCTGCCCCAGCAAATCAACTCACTATGCCAATTATGTTCCATGGACGGCTTCTTTGATTTCCAGCGCATAGTGATGGCTCGTTTTGCTAAGATTAGGGCCAGGTTCGTGAATCTATTTTGTACTTTGTGTTTGGACGAACTCTTATGTAGTCCCAAAATACATTCTTCTATGATATTTCCTATTTCTCTTTGTGTGGCAGCCCGCGTATGTCGTCTGATAGTGTCCCAGAACCCTCGTAAATGGGGGCACGCCCATAGCATGTGCAATAAGTCAGCTCCTTCCAATTGGCATCTGGGACAATGATGTTGTGTCTGTGGGAACATCCGGTCTAATCGTTTAGGGGTGAGATAAGCTCTGTGGAGTAGCATGGTCTGTATAAATTTAAATTTTGCATTTCTGGATACTTTCCTAGGGTATTCTATAATTTTCACCCATTCTTTATCCGCTAGGTCCCGCCCTATGTCGTCAGTCCAGGTGTTACGTAATGCATTGAGTTCAATCTCCGCGTGCGCACGTACTCCTACATAAAGCCACCTGATGAGGTGTCTGCCTCTGCCCATGTACTACAGGGCCTTAACTAATTCGTGTGTGGGGGGTTCCTGTCGCTGTGGGGCCCAATGCGTTTTAACATATTGCAGCAGTGCAGCATGTAATAGGTATAAGTGGTCAGGTGCCCCTGTTTCTCTCACGAAATTGTCATGATCCATGAGTATCCCGTTATTGAATAAATCAGTCACCGTGCTAATCCCCTCTTCAAGCCAGGGTGCCATACTGCGCTTCGTTATTCTTCCGGCAGCTAGTGGTATCCCCAATAGTGGAATGTTTCCGGCATATGGAGGGTGCAGGGGTGTGTATTGTAGCGTTGCTTTCCAGTACTGTAGTGCTGTGCGTAGTAAGGGCGGCAGGGTTTGGGGGGTTTTGCAACGAGGTAGTAACCAGGGGGCATATTAGCAAGGGCACTATCGCCGCTTTAGCGGCACTTTTTGCCGCTAAAGCGGCGATATTTATATCGCCCTATCAGCAAACTGTCTCTAACAGCAGTTAGCGACAGTTTGCGGGCATTAGCGCCCGTTTTTTTACCGCTTTGCATGTCAGCGATATTTATCGCTAATGACATGCAAAGTGGGCGTTCTGACGCCTGGAAACACTCGCTAACAGGCCTATCGCCTATTAGCAAGGTGGCCATGGCCCCAGTTAGCGACGTGAAAAGTCGCGCTAACCGGGGTCATCGCCATTTATTTAACACCTGCAATTAGCAGGTGTTAGCCATACCTAACATGGGGGTGGATTATGCTGATACGACCACAGGGTCGTATCAGCAAGGTGTTCTCCCTTCTCCATGCAACATCGCTGGTTTTTCAGCGATGTTGGCCCATTTCCCCGCTATCGCTGGAATATTCATTGCCATAGCGCTAATCGTTGCTAATACAGCGTTAGCGTGGCGATATATTCCAGCGATAGCCAGCGATAAAAAAATCACGCTAAGCAGGGTTAGCGATGATTATCGCCTCTTCTTGCTAATATGCCCCAGAGTATGTAGGGCACCCCGATGTATGTCTTGTATGGTGTATCCTATTTCGTGTAGATTACGGCCAGCCGTCCAGTAGGAAAGCCATTGCAGTTGACATGCATAGTAATATACTTTAAGGTCAGGGACTCCCAGGCCTCCTCTGCCTGTTCCGAGTTGTAGCTTTTTGAGGCTTATTCTGCGTCTGCCAGCCCCCCATATAAGATCCGTAAGCATGGTGTTCAATAGTTTAAAGGTGGTATGCGGTATCAGGATTGGCAGATTGGTGAAATAATATATCAGCCGTGGAAGGACCACCATTTTGGATATAGCCGCTCAGCCTATAACCGAAAGCGGTAATGTAGTCCAGAAGGCAATACTCGAGCGTATGGACTTGATCGCTCTATTGGGATTACCCTCTAGCATGTCTGTGTGTGCCCGATATACTTGTATGCCCAAGTACTTGAACGTGTGTTGCGCTACTGGGAGTGCGTAGGACCCAAACGTAATTTCTATGGGGTGCGCAGTTTCGTGAAAGAAAAAGGCGTGTGACTTCATTGCGTTGATAGCCAAGCCCAATATCTGTTCAAATCTCTGGAAAGTGTCAGGGATAGGATCCAGGGTAGCCCGGAGATCCCGTATGTAGAGAATGATATCGTCCGCATATGCGGAGAATAAGTGCGTTGTGGCGCCAATCTTTATGCCCAGGTGGTGTGCTTCTGTACGTAATTTAAGTGATAAGGGTTCTAACGCAAGGATGAATAGGAGTGGTGACAGTGGGCATCCCTGTCGTGTTCCCCTGTATATCGAGTACTCGGCCGAAATGTGTCCCCCTGTGCGGGCGCGAGCAGTAGGGGCGTTGTGTGGTAAATTTAGCCATTTAAGATACTCTGCGGGTAAACCAAACTTCCCCAATGCCTTAAACATGTAGTCCCATTTTATTGTGTCAAACGCTTGACGCAAATCAAATGCTATACACCCAGCATGTCCATGATGTTCTGGGGCAATCGACATTAAGTGATGTAGCCGTCTGGTATTTAATGATGTGCTGCGGGCTGGAAGAAACCCATTTTGGTCTGTGTGTATAAGTTTATTTAAATTTGACAGGAGTCTATTTGCTAGTACCTTACTGAGTATTTTATACTCTGTCGCCAGTAAAGACAGTGGGCGGTAACCCGACATATCTGTGGGGTCTCTACCTGGCTTCGGGAGTGATATCAACAGTGCTTGTGCTGTGGAAAGGGGTAAACTGCCCAATTCCAGCGCTTTATTATATAGGGTTTCCAGTTGGGGGGCGAGGGAGTCTGCGTATATGTCATAAAATTCGGCTGGAAGCCCGTCCAGACCAGGGGTTTTGTTGCGCGGGAGTCCTTTTATTGCAGTTTTAATTTCAGATTTAGTAATGGGGCCTATTAGTTCTTTCTGGGCTGCTGCAGTCAACTGTGGGTATGGCAGGGTGGACAGGAATTCTTCAATGTGAGTACTCTCTATTGTATCAGGTTTGCTATATAGGGTGGCGTAATATTGACCAAAGGCATCATTGATGTCGTGTTGGGTATGGACTGTACCGCCCGTGGGGGTAATGACTTCATTGATTATAATGGTGGGGGGATCATCCCGTAGCAGTTTGGCCAATAGTGTCCCGGATTTATCTGCTTCTGTGTGGCGCATCTGCGTGTACCTTTGGTAGTCTATGATTCTAAGGGACTCCAATAGCTCTGCGTGTTGGATTTGTATTTCTTGTAGTGGGGCTTGTTTGTCTGTATCATGCGTGGCTTCCTGTTCCAACTTATCCATTTTTTTTTCTGTGTCTATGAGGTTTCTGTGTACCTCCTGCCTGGCGCCCACTTTCGCACTGATTGCCGTGCCCCGTATGACTGCCTTGAAGGCATCCCATTCAATCAAAATGGTGGATGCAGTGTTACTATTCTCTGTGAAGTATTGAGTGATTGTGTTAGCTATAGTGGTGTGGAAAATTGTATCCTCTAGTGTTTGCGGCCACATTCTCCAGGTAGGTACCAGAGTGGGGACTCTGCCCCAGTTAATAGTTATTTCCAATGGGTTGTGATCTGAAAAAGTCTTAGCCAAATAAGTGGCATGTGTCACTTGCATTGTTATTGTTTTCGAGCAGTAGATTCTATCAATTCTTGTGTGCAGTAGGTGGACCGGGGAATAGTAGGAATATTCTCTATGCGTTGGGTAGCGCATTCTCCATACATCGCACAGTGCCCATCCATCTGTCCACCCACAAAGAGCCTTCGTCTGTTTAATCACTCCCGTACCGTGTAGTGGGGGGTGGGAACGGTCCAGTGTGACGTCCATTACTGTATTACAATCACCACCTATGATCCATGCATGCATCTCCCAGCCAGCCAATGCTAAATTAAGATTGGACAAGAATTTGTCCTGGTCGAAGTTTGAGGCACAGATATTGCCCAAGACCACTTGTTGACCATCCAACGTCCCCCGTATAAAAATATATCGACCCTGTTTGTCCACTCTTTGATCCAATGCCGTGAAAGGTACCCCATGTCTGATCCACACTGTGACTCCCCTTGCGAATCCAGAGTAATTGGTGGAGAAAATCTCACCTCTCCATTTCTTGCGGAGCTTCACTGCTTCCTGATCTATAATGTGAGATTCCTGTAGATATACTATCTGCGCCTTGTGTCGAAGTAACTGCGCATGTACCCTGTGTCGCTTTTGTACGGATCCCAGACCTCGAACGTTCCATGTTATTATGCTATATGTATTAGGGGTATGCATTGCGGTGTCAAGATAGGCCACAGCACTGCCTGTGGTAAATAGGAGCCATTGATTCCATCTAGTCTGTCAGGCACTCCAGGACTAACCCACTCCCCATAACGCCCAATACTAGGCCCGGGTGGGGACCTACTCCGGGCCATACAACTTAACATAACCTGTAAAACTGTGTTATGTGCACAATGTGCGTTCGCAACTAGGGGTTCATCGCCAACGCCGCTCATTCTGACACAACTACATACATTTGAGCTCTGACGGAGCCCGGGACTAAGAGATAATACAGAGGTACGCCATTTTAAATCACATAAAAAAGGATATGCTGTCTTTTTTTTTTTTTAGGTTCATGCTTTGGAGCCAGCAGTGTTCTTTTTTCTTAGCCGAATAAACCATCCGCCGTCTGTGGTGTCACAGTAGGGAATAGGGCCATGTTGCCCTCAGAGTCTGATCTGTTCATGTTTTCGTCTGAAGAGGCGGTATCCTCAGCATGTGCGCCATCTCTAAAGGTGGAGGCCGTCGCTAGTGCCTGGTTCTTGCCCTGTTGCATCTGCTGCTTCGTCGGGTTTGGCAGCTGCTTTCTTCTGTTTGTCTGCGTGACACGGCGGAATCCTGCCTCTCCAGCACGTCTTGAGCTACTGAAGGAGCTTTGGGAGGCGGCTCCCATTGGTTTAGATGGTTCCATCATTTCTAACCACTCCTCAACAACCTCCGGGCTCTCGAAGAAGTGTGTTTTTTGCTCGTGTATAATTTTCAGCCGTGCCGGGAATAACAATGCATATTTCAGCTTCAGGTCCTGCAATTTCTTCTTGACTGCCATGAAAGAAGATCGTTGTCTTTGCACTAGGAGTGTATAGTCTGGATATAAAGATATTCGACAGTTCTCAAATCTAATCTGGGAAAGTTCTCTTGCCTTCTGAAGTAGCATGTCCCAGTCTCTATAATTCAACATCCTGACTATAAGAGGCCGAGGAGGGGCGCCTGGGTTTGGCCGGCCAGTAGGTATCCTGTGTGCTCTTTCCACACAGAATTGGTCTGAAAGTCCCTCGGAGGTGATGTTGTCTTTAAACCATTGTTCCATGTATCGGGCCGCCTCTAGTCCCTCACTTCTTTCTGGCAGACCGATGACGCAGATGTTGTTACGCCTCGCTCTCCCTTCTGCGTCTTCAACCCGGTCTATGAGATTGGTGACTTGTTTCTGTAGTTGTTGAATCTGTGTTGCGTGCTGCTTGTGTTGTGGGGACATCTCTTCCAGCGTAAGGGCGTTAGTTTTCACCTTGTCTGCCAGCTTGGCATGGTCTGCTTTTGAGCAATTTGAGTCCGGTCGTAAGGGCGCCAATTTGTTGTTCGATGGCCTTCCTGGATTCCCTTACTTCCTGTAGGATTAAGTCCAGTTTATCCACCGGACCTTCCTCATTAGTAGGCGGTACGCAGCTGAGCGGCTGCGAAGTAGTGGTATGTTCCGGATTTTCCAGGGTTTAGTCGGTGTTTGAGGCGGCTTCTTGTAGCTTCCCTTTTGGACGCCCCATACCTATGTTTGATGAGGTATTCACGAAGTCTATGGCTGCGTTATTGTTTGGTAGTAGGGTGTGCACGCTGTGGTCAGCTCGATTCTAGATAATGATCTAGGGCTTTATAGATATGTGATACGCTTCTATGAAGTAGGGCTACCACACATCCATGCGATATTCCACAGTTTAGTCCCCACCTGGCGTCTGTTCGATATGGGGACTCGCACCCTTCAGCAGACCCGTCTCCCTGACGGTCCGTCATCCATCCCAGATGCTGCCGAGTTATGCGCCAATCCACTGGTCCGAGTGACTACTTTTTGTATTTACGCCACGGAGCTCCCCCACATTGGTGGCGGTGCGCTCCCCACTTTGGAGCAGCAGTCACAGGAGTTCGAGTGCACTTGGGACTGAGGGTGGGGATTATTCACTCAGGCAACCCCTTCTTCGTCGATAACTGGGGTAGGGCCCTTCCTTTGCATGTGATAGTCGCAGGTGTGCTTGCCGGTGCAAGGCGATCGGGTAACTGTCCGTTTGTGCGCTGTTATGTGTGTACGCCACTGAATGCCTGTCTCCGGACTCTCCCCTTTGGCAAATCCTATCATTGGTAGTCGGCTGGGCAGCCCAGGTCGTGTTCCGCCGATCGTGCCCCCTGCGTTATTAGCGGAGGCACGCAATGGAATGCGCCATGTCTGTGTTCATGCTCCCTGCATGTTGGGCTCTTTCCCGGTGCGTTACTTCAGCCACCGCTCCACTGGTGATATTCGGGGCCCCCACCGCTTTCCTCCCCAGTGGCACCGCCGCCCCTCGAGGCCCTCTGCTGTGTTGAGCTGTCTGTTGTAGGCCGTGTGGCGCTTCAGCCCTATGTTCCCGCAATGCCCGGGCTCTTTCTACGGATGTCCGTGGGCACTCACCGCCTTTCGTCGGAGCCGGTTCTTGGGCAGCAACGCCGCTGATGTGTCGGGTCCTGGTGCGGGGGACCCGGTTCGTCCGCACTTCCGCACTGCCGTCTAGTTGGGCCTGCGTGGTATTTCCTCAGCTCGCTGGTGCTATGACGGTGGTTCTCACAGCCTCTTCCTCTGCTCCGTTTTCCCTCACGTCGAAGGCCGCGTCCTGCGCAACACCGCTTTACACGGTCGTAGCGGTTCCGGAATCAGCTCCGTCCGCTGGCACCACTGTGCGGCTCTGATGTGGCTATCGCTTGGCTCCGGTTTGTGTCAGTGAATGGGCTTTTTGTTCAGGATTGTGTAGCCCGGGTCCGGAGCTCCTCTAAGAGACGTCCGCCATGTACGGCGGTTGGCCATGCCCCCCCAGCTTAAACAGATGTTTATCTTTGGCTTTTTGTCCATTAACCAAATCCACCACCATCTTATAATCAGTATTAAAGGTGACAGTTTTGTTGGCCAGTTTTGAACCTCACATTGAGAGGGCCACCAACAGCGGGAAAAACTCAAAAAAGGCAATGCTTTGTTCGGCGCACCATCTGCCTTCCCAGAATAAACCAAAGCCATTGGAGCCAGCCGCATCTGAGTAAATCTGTACCATCCAAACGAAATCCAACACCAAGGACCACATGGTAACACCATTGAATGCCCTCAAGAACATCAACCATACTTCGAAATCTGCCCTTAGTGCTGCCAAAATTCTGATCCTGTGATGTGGTAAACTGGCTCCTGGCAGAGCCAAACCTAGCCATGTACAAAAAAGTCCTTCCTTCCTCACCACTCGGCAAGCAAAATTTAAATGACCCAATAGGCACTGAATTTGCCTCACTTTCAATTTAGGTGACAACTTTGCCTCTTCAAGCAATTTAACAATTTCTTGAACTTTTCACAGCCGGCAATCTTGCATCCATTTTGACCGTATCTGATTTGATGCGGTTTAGGTCCTTCTGTTTTTTCAGGAGCCAGAGGTACTCCTAACTCATGTGCCACAGCTTCAAATTGATGGAGTGCTCTCTCACAATCTTGGGTACCTGCTGTTCCTACAACAAAAAGTCATCCAAATAATGTGTGATTGCTTTGTGGCCTGTTCTGTAAGCAAAGCACCACTGCATAAATGTACTAAATGTTTCAAACAGCTTGCATGAAATAGCGCAGCCCATCGGCAGTACTTTATCTACATACAATTGATTGTCAAAATGAATACCTAACAAAGGAAAGTCCAAAGGATGAACTGGTAGCAAACGAAATGCTGACTTTATATCATTTTTAGCTAACTCAGCTCTTGTGCCCACCTCTCTGATTAATGCAATGGCAACATCTACTGACGCAACTGCACTGCAGTATGCGTCTTTTGCTATAAAGTCATTCACTGATGAGCCATGGGGCCATAAAAGATCATGAATCAGTATTACTCCTAGAGGTGAGATAATCAAGTCAGGAAAAGGCCAGTAATTAAAAGGACCTGCCATTCTTCCTTCTGCCACTTCTTTGCACAATTTCTGTCTCACAAAATGAGGATGCTCTTTGGTTGACTTTAGATTGCCAGCAAACTTACGTGCCCTCGGACCTTGATAACCAAGTCGAAATGCTTCTTTAAAACCCCATTCCAACTTTGTCGCATCCTCCCTGTTAGGGTAAAATTTTAACCAGTAAGTCAATTCCTCTAAATTAATTGGAGTAAAAGCCTTTGTAACCAGGTTGAAAGGATCCTCCTCCACCTCTTCCTTGACCACTCCCTCCAAAGCTTTTCTGGTCCCCAAAACATTGAAGGATTGCATGTTTTCCTCCACATTTTGAACATTCGTGTTTGTACCTACATGAGTTCCGTGAACAATATCCCTTGTTAAAACTCCAGCAAGCACTGGAGTAGGGATTTTGGCCTCTATTCCAGATCCCTCCCCCGAGGTGGGCCTGACAAGAAAAGGCCGGTGAGGAACCTCTAAACCACTTGCAGTGTGCAAGAAGAGTCGAGGTCTTTGTGGATACATCCACTGAACCCATAATTCATTGTCCACTTCCCCCAAGGTTTCAGGAATAAGGACCATTCTAGTCCGGAACTCTTCGACATAATGTAACCATGCAAAAAACCCCGAATTCCACGTGGGCCTTACGGATGGTGTCAGGATACTTGAATATAGAGACCGCATGCTCAGGAAACTTCTTACAATAGACACTAGCAAATATCAAAAATGCTGTCCAAGAGTCAATTGTTGCAGGAACCTTCGGTCTTTTTGCTAATTCCCAAAGCTTCTTCCCTAGACCCCTCTTTGGATTGTATCTCTCTGTGAAGTCGCTTGAACACGTCCACAAATTCACCCTTCCAAATTTGTTCTTTAGTTGCCTTGCTCAGATGAGCCTCCAATGGCATAGATAACCCCATGTAAGGCAAACGTTT
This sequence comes from Calotriton arnoldi, assembly GCA_963921515.1. Classification (NCBI taxonomy): domain Eukaryota; kingdom Metazoa; phylum Chordata; class Amphibia; order Caudata; family Salamandridae; genus Calotriton; species Calotriton arnoldi. The sequence goes on from CAWUFW010013082.1 coordinate 300,686, forward strand.
TAAACCATAAGTTTTACTCTTCTCCCCCTCTTCTTTAGATTTTTCATCTTTGTTCAAAATCGACTGGGATATCCCATCCGTGACCCCTTTTTCTTTGTCTTTATCTTTTGTGCTATTCCCCTGATCTCTCTTACCTGTAGACAGGAACTTTTCCTAACCAATTCGGTACCTACACTTTTATCTACCACACTAGGTCCTGATAACTTAACTTTTCTGCAGTGTTCTTTCTTATTCCCCCAAGTACTCCACCACTGACTCTGACCTGGCTTTAAGGTGCTGGATGTTTCTGGAGATGCCCATCTTCTATGACCTCTTTCTTGTGTTCTCTTCGCAACCCGACATCTGTCCAGTAAACTCACTCTGGTATCACCTTCCTGTAAAACATTACTTTTGGAAAATTCATTAGAGCCCCACCCCCCGCTCTGCCCTTTCAGCTTTTTTAGCATCTTTACATTTCTTCCAACTCGGAATGTTCCCCTTCTTCCAATTCTTCAGCTTCTTCATCATAATCCAATTTGCATTCCCATTGATCATCCACACTCACTGAACTAACACCCGGACATTCGCCATCCCCCACACCCCCATCTAAACGCTTCCAATCCACTAAGTTGGAGTTTTGTGTGGAAATCTTCTTTTCCTGCATTGTCGGGACTGTTGCACTAAACCTCTCCCTCTCTTCAGGCCGGTCCACGCAGGACGCTCTAGACCCGGCCGGCATTTCTTCACTGCACCTGATATTTCCTTGCAGTATTCTCCCTCCGATGTTCTGCAGGCCGCTAGAACCTGCAGAAGCTGTGGTCCTGTCTCCTCCTTGGCTTACTACAACCTGTGCTATAACAGCCTCTTTAGGTACCCTAATCCATTTCTCAGCCTCCAAGGCTTTCTTTGTGTTCTTTATCATCCTCTGAAAATTCCATGTCTGGCTCTTTACCGCCTTGATAAACCTTCTCATCTTGTAAAACTAACACTTTTTCTACATTGTTCATTTTTTAATTAAGTTTATTTGTTATGTTTGTTAAAATGTATATTAAATCTACTTTCTTTTTTTATATTAATTTTATTATTTAACATATTTAATATTTAACATTTTATTATATATATATATATATATATTACTCCCTCCTGGCTCGATTTCGTACGGACCCCTGGCGCTCTTGGTCCGGTGCAGGTTTCAAGGCAGAGCCCCGCCGTATTAATTTATCCACATTAATCCTTTCAGATTATAGAAACCGCACTCACAAAGTGTAACCTCCTCCAATTAATTTTATTCTTCACAAAGTATCCAGTTAGAGGAACAACCGACGCGTTTCGTAAACACAGTTTACTTGATCACCGTGATCTGCGCAGCCCTAGCATTTAATATACTAAAGTAGTCAGTCAAGTAACAGCATGGGGCCTGGGTGAATAATTTGGCAAATGAATTTGTTTGTATTTCAAAAGTAAATTGCATCACTATTTAGTCTGGCATGAAGGGGCCCTGGTCAGGGTTAATAAGTTGAGCATGAAAAAGGCAGCCTGAGACTGCACCATACAGGGCTGGGCCTCTGGTGAAAGGACCGCCTGAGACTGCACCACACTGTACTGGGCCTCCGGCAAATGGACAGCCCGAAACTGCACCATGCTGAACTGCACCACTCTGGTTTCGGCCTCAGGTGAAAGGACAGTCCGAGGCTGCAGTGCAGTGGACTAGGCATCTTGTAAATTTCACTTCCAGCAGGAAGGAACCTGGACGGGACATCTAGCGAATTTGACTCCCACCAGGAATGAAGCTTTGGTTGCAGTGCAGGAAATCCTCAGTGGGTAGAGAAGTTAAGGCAGCTTCGCCAGGGGCATAGTTATCAACAGTGTCGGAGATGCAGTGTCACCAGTACCCAAGGGTGTTAGTGGCCCACTGTGCCCAAACTCTGGCTATCATTTACCATCCAGCGAGTGGATGGATCTCACATCTTCCTTGCCCTTGCCACACCACTCAGTCTCGCAAGGAAACAGTGCCAGCAAGTTGTGCCCTAGGAGGCATGGAGGAGCCATCTCAGTGGTGCAGGGAGGGTTTTATAAATAGCATATTGCACTCTGAAATGGTCTGATATTGCCATTGAGGGGTTCTGGTGACATCAAAACCCACAAGGATGAAGGTCTTGAGGTTTGTATATATCACCAAAACCCCTAAATGGAACTAGAGGACCATATTAAATAATAATAATAACAAGGTATTTGTAAAGCGCAAACTAATCACCCCTAAGGGTCTGAAGGCGCTGGGGGCCGTCGGAGAGATTAAGCAAGTTATTGCCCAGAGTAACAGGATGATGGGCTGAGCTGCCGCCAGTGCCAGGAATCAAACCGTGAGCCCCGGGAGTCAGACGCCCTGGCCGCTGCACCACACCTCTCACTATATTACCCACAGTACCAGCTGTCAAATTATTATATCACCTTATTGTATGTGTTTGAATGTAGTTAGCTGGAAAAAAGCAGTTTTCTTCAAAGTGCAGCTAGCAATGTGCACTGATTGGGATTAGTATTTGTTCACCTTTCTTGAATACATTGTTAATAAAACAATGGGCAAGGCTGATCGTAGTAAATTTCTATCATTCCATGTTTGCATCATCTACCATATAATTATGGAACGGAAACGTGTCAGCTGTTATTGCCTCACCGTTAAGTGAATTGCCATTTCTGGATGCTTCAGAGGGATCATTGTCATTTGCCCCTCCAGGGGAGTTTGCTGTGTATATAATGCTTCGACTTGCGTTCCCAGAAGAAGCATCAGCACTGCTGGTGGAAGAAACTGCTCAGCCGCAAGATACAGAGTGGACATGCAGATAGAGATATATAGGTATATGTGGACAAGAGTGGACATGCAGATGGAGATATATAGGTATATGTGGACAAGAGTGGACATGCAGATAGAGATATATAGGTATATGTGGACAAGAGTGGACATGCAGATAGAGATATATAAGTATATGTGGACAAGAGTGGACATGCAGATGGAGATATATAGGTATATGTGGACAAGAGTGGACATGCAGATAGAGATATATAGGTATATGTGAACAAGAGTGGACATGCAGATAGAGATATATAGGTATATGTGGACAAGAGTGGACATGCAAATAGAGATATATAGGTATATGTGGACAAGAGTGGACATGCAGATAGAGATATATAGGTATATGTGGACAAGAGTGGACATGCAGATATAGATATATAGGTATATGTGGACAAGAGTGGACATGCAGATATAGATATATAGGTATATGTATTTATACAGCTTCACTTCATATCACAAAGGAGTGAAATGGTCGGGACTGAGGGCCCTGAGGAATTGTTTGCTCCCTAGGGCACTCAAACTGCCTCCCACACTAATTGATCACACCATCTGTTGTTGTCCCCCAGGAAGGCCGAGGTAGAGTTGGCTTTCACAAACAATATGCACTCTTCATTCAATTGAGCCTTGTTGGGTACAGCAGTGCCACTCCTGCGCCCAGTTGAACAAATTCCTTCCTCAGACCTTGTACGTCCAGTCTTTTCCCCTGTGTCTCTCTGTTTCAACCAATAAAGAAAGATTAGGAGGCAAAACATTGAGAGAGTCAGTTTCCACAATTGCTGCAGCCTTCTTCTTGGTAGTTCCACCCATAACATGTGTGGGGAGACGAATCACTGTTGATACGATCTCTAAAAAATCACGTCTCCTCAGTTATCGCCTCAGAGATTGGAAAGCTATGCATCATACTGACCAATTTCTTACCTAGTGCCGAAGCAGGGAAGTCAAAAAATTTATCTTTTTAATACTGTGTAAATCAAAACAAAATATGATTTATAAATTATGGGGTAGACAGGTTTCCGAAAGAAATTTTAGGTGAAAATTTATGAAATGTACAATTTAATGCATATTGGGCCAGAAACGTAGATTAAAACATTAAGATGCATTTTAGCAACATTTCGCATGGGACTTGTACTTACTTACAAAAAAGGCATGGTTCACTTAAAAAATGTGCGGTGGTAGAAATAATCAGAACACATAGTTTTGAAAAACAAAAGCCCAAAAGAGAACTGTTCTAAAGTGCACTAGGGAATTGGGAGATTTGTATAAAATCCAGTTGACTATGAAAGTGGGCAAGGACTGGGATGCATTCAGTCACATGCAGGGCAGCAATTAAATTAGGTATTGTCTGACGTGATTTGACTCTGACCCAGCCCTTGTAGCCTTTCAGAGACACCACCTGTCTCATCAGTAATCACCAATTGGTAGGTTTGCCAGTATTTTACCAGTGTGGCCTGCATGTTTATTTCAAGCCTAGTAAAACACTTGAGAAAATCGAAAACAAGCCTGCCTTTCTTTAAAATGTGTGAAATAATGATATAACAGCAACTTCATAATTATATCACTTCAAACATTCGTTAGAGTTGTTTAAACAATTTCTAAAGGATCTTTAAATAAAATAGGCAGTGCCAGGCTTAAAATGAATGCAGAGAATTTTACACAAAATTGTATTCAGGCAACAGCATGAGGCCCTTCCAAAGTCTCATAAAGGGCAGAAATGGCCAGTATTTTTCCCAGAAAAACATTACAAGCCAATAGTACATAGAGTAAACTCTAGATACGGGCAACCATGCCCACAATATGGTTCGGAGTACCCTATCTTCATGAGAAGTTTTAGAAAGCATGGAATCCTTTGCAAATAAAATATAGTAGTGGAATCTTGGGAAACTCCCATTTCAGAAATTACAATTCCTCCCACTCTAGTAGACCCTGGGCACACCAATCAGTGAGCTTCCAGTTTCTTAAATGGGATTCCCCAAGATTCCAGTACTATAATTTCTTCCAAATTTGCACAAAGATTCGAAATGTCTGCCTGGTAGACCAATAGTTTCATCCATAGGCAGCCTATTCGAAAATACATCAAGATACGTGGATTTCTTTTTAAGACCATTTGTTCAAACTTCACCTTTATTCATAGAGGGCATTTGCGATTTTTTTCGCATAATTGAGGGAACACCATGGGAAGATAATTATCTCCTTTTCCGTCTGGATGTCAACAGTCTGTATACATGCATTGCCCATGAATTAGGGATACAAGCCTGTAGACACTTCTTTTGAGCTAAATCATTATCCTTTTTGGTACACACTGAAATATTGATTGACAAGATATGGCACTGTCTTACCAACAATTTTTTAGCTTTTCAACAAGAAGATCTATACCCAAACCCAGGGCACTGCGATAGGCACTTGTTTCACCCCCAACTATGCAGGCCTTTACCTGGGCTGATGGGAGGAACAGGTGGTAAGTAACATCCATCATTTTGATGACCACGTGGTGAGGTACATAGACAATATTTGGAATGGATCCAGAGAGGCAGTACAAGAAAATGTTGAGATATTGAGTAAGAACACGTTGAACATTCATGATGTTCAGTCTCGTATTGGGGAGAAAGCCCATTTGGGCCCCAGCTGTGATCATTTGACTCTTGACTATCTGTGGGGTCACATAGTATTACATATTACCATTCTTCAAGCTTATTGTCATATTTTACAAGTCATACTTTTTTGAAGCATTATGGCCATGTATTAGTGAGTTTAACATTTACTGCACAAACCACTTGGGATATGTTTTCATACTGTGAGTGACAGTGTTTTGTTGAATATGATGACACAAGGCTTCATATTAGTTGTTGGGGGATGACCTTTTCAATAAAAATTCTTATAGTTGATTTGACAAAGACTATTTGTCTTCGTATTTTTGTAAATAGACAGCTTAACAATAATAACAATGTACCACAAATAATGTCTTGTGACATTTTAAGATGGCGCCTGTTGGGAATAAAGAAAATCATGCACCTGTATAAACAAGTCAGTTTTCACTGTTTTAAATTGGAATATGGGTGTTTACTCCTCAACCCATGACCAAGGAAAACCTTTTTCTGAAATGAGTCAGGAGTGTTTCTTGCCAAATAAACTTAACCATCAGCACTGGAAGGTTTGTGTATCTTATTTTTTGTCGAGAAACAGGACATGTGTTGGAGTATATATCAAGAGTCTCACCCGAATAAGAATCGCTGTAGTAAATAAGCTGGGGAAATGTGAAAGCTGTGGAGCAGTCGTGAAAAATAATTACACACAATTAACATTAAGATAATATTATGTTATAGAAGAAAAATTGATAAAACATGATAAAACAACTAAGGGGAGGATTCACAGAACTAATCTGAGACAAAATCCTAAACTTACTACTTCTGGTATTCACAGAAGGCACTTACGATTTTTGGTATTCACAGAAATCACTTACGACTCCTGGGCCCGATTCACAAAAGTAATCTGAGACAAAATCCTAACTTTACGACTTTCGGTATTCACAGAAGGCATTTAGGAGTACTAAAGTTAGGATTCCTAACTTTACTACTCCTAAACTGAGAAAAATCCTAACTTTACGACTTTTGGTATTCACAAAAGGCATTTAGGAGTAGTAAAGTTAGGAATCCTAACTTTAGTACTCCTAAATGCCTTCTGTGAATACCAGAAGTAGTACGTTTAGGATTTTGTCTCAGATTAGTTCTGTGAATCGGCCCCTAAAATATTAGTATATATAACTATTTAAAACAAATATTAAACACTAAACAAACAACATTGTTTCTTACGGTATTCCTGACAAAAAAAAGTTCAACACAATATTTGTGCCCAATAATGTTTTTGCAACTATTTTAAAGTCAGGCATCATAATATAAGATCCAAAAGTATATACAAAATATAATTCTAAACGCCATAAAGACAAATTTAGAATCAGTGCTTCAAATTGTTGAAGTTTGTTTCCAAACAAAATGGAGGGTTTGATGCAGTATGACACGTCACAAACATTGGTCACTGTGTGCATGACATTTTTGGGATCTGTCTGTGATTTTAATGTAAAAACTTTGCACAAAGTGGTCATCTCACAACCTCTCTAGTCGAATGGGTTCGCAGAATTAAGTTTCTAATGAACATTAATTAGTCATGTCACTATTGCTACAAACACCTTGATGGTTACCTGGAAGAAACACCACTCGCAAAATCCCTTGTCCTAAGTTCTGAAATGGGAAAGTTAGATTTCTTTTTTGAATCAGCTCATACTCCTTAAAGGAACACATCCTGCTTTCTCAAAGGAACTGATCCTCCATTAAAAAAAATGGTTTCCAATTGGTAATACTTCAGGAAGAGCATGCAATGGTCCCCTGGACTGTCTGCTCCCCCACGGTCTCTGGACATGATTAAAAAAGTGCAAGATTTCCCAAAGGGACACTAGTTAACTCCTACGAGGTGTCTGTAAGTGATCAGTTGTTTCTGACTGCAGTTACACTTTCTTTTTTTTCTCTTTCCACTACAGTTCTATTGAACAACCCTCACTTGCCCCACTTGAACACTCCATGGGACATTGAAGTCCTTCCATCTCCTGAACCTGACTCCATCTGTTCTCCTGTGGCTGTAGATTTATTGTTCTCACTTTCTCCTTCATAAGTGCTGTTTGTGCAATTGACAGCAACAGAGCTGTCTGGACTGTCACCATTTATATCTCATTAGTGCTGTCCACGCTAACTCAATTCAATTCAGTTCATGGCACTTATAGAATACAAAGCTGCCTCCGAAAATTGATTCCGAGTGACTGCAACGCAAGCTGAGCGGCAGTGCATTCCACAATTTGCAGGTCAGGGAGGTGAAGGATCGCCCTCCTCTTCTTGCTTTGTGTATGTGGTGAACTTGAAGCAGTTTAAGATTGTTAGATTTCAGAGCTCTGAATTGAAAGTTGGACTTGAATCATCTCCTCAGGTAAAGAGGACCTTTATGAGTGAAGGCCCTAAAGGCAAAGGTGAGTGCCTTGAATTGGATCCTCTTGATGACAGGGAGCCAATGAAGATGCCAAAGTTGATGAGAAACTGGTGAGCATGGGCGAATCTTCAAGATAAGGTGTGGGGTGGAGTTCTGGATTATTTGGAGCCATTGGGTTAGGAAAGCCAGCTGACCCAAATATAAACTGTTGGTGTAATCCAGTTTAGCGAAAACCAGGGCATGGACAGTTATTTTCTGCAAGTCCTAAGGAATAAGGTAGAACATCCTTCTGAGAGATCGTAGGGTAGCAAAGCAAGTAGTGGATAAGAACTTGATTTGGGGCTCAAAAGTTAGATTAGAATCAAAGTTTACCCCAAGGTTCCTAGCCATCTGTGCTGGGAGTGGAGCAGCACCCATTTCAGCTGGCCATCATACGTTAGCCTCCGAAAAGGACTTGGTGCCAAAGAAGAGTATATCAGTTTTTTCTGAGTTCAGTTTGAGGCAGCTTCCCTCCATCCATTCCACCACTGCCTTCAAGCAGAGCTTGAAGAAGCTAATGGTTGCTGGCATGTTTTTATGGAAGGTCAAGAGGAGTTGGGTGCGGGAGACCACCTGCACCCCCCAAAGTCTCCACAAGTTTCACCAGCAGCGCATGGTAGATATTAAAAAGAGTGGGGTTGAGCGCCGAACCCTGGGGCACGCTGCAATACAGTGTTTTAGATAATGAGGTGAAAAGTGTAAGGAAGACTGCTTGAGAGTGATTAGTCAGGAAAGATTTAAGCCTAAGCAGAGCTTGGTCTCTGATACCAGTTCCCTTGATTCTATCAAGTAGGATGACATGGGAAACCATATTGAAAGCCGAGGACACATCCAAAAGCATAATCATCACTGGAGATCTCTGATCAAGTTCTTCCTTAATGAATTCTGATACCTCGAGTAGGGCAGACTCAGTACTGTAACCAGCATGAAATCCCAATTTGGAGTCGCGCAGAAGGGGGGTTGGACTCTAGGAAGGGTGATAACTGCTTGTTGTCCCTTTTCTACAAATGTTTAGCAACTCCATATACTTTGCCACACTTGCTGTTACCACTACCATTTCTGTCAGCAACTTTGCGTCCGCCATTGCCAACTTGGCTAGCAGCTGCTCAATCTCTGCCTTTGCCACAGTTGCTGTCATCAACAGCTGCGCTTTTTTCATGATTGCCTCCTTGACTGTCAACCAATGTGTTTTTGCCATTTTCACAGTTGTTGCAATTTCACTGTCGATTCTCCCAACCATATGTGTAATTCCAACAGTGTGGTGTGTCCATGGGCTCCTAGGCATGCTGTTCAAGCACTTGTTCTATAGCTTCTGAATGGTAGTAACACCCTGCTCTTTGGCCTCCCAGACTCCACACTGGCACCCCCTAAGGCTATCCTACAGAATGTAGCATGACTCAGCTAGATCCTGACGAAATATGACCATCTCACTTTCACCATGATGTGACTCCACTGTATCCCCATGCCCCCCTGATCATCTTCAAAATCAGCTGCATTATCTAAAAATCCATCGCAACCAGCACCCCAGTCTACCTGGTTGGCAAGCTCAACATATCTGGTGGTTTCTGGCACATTAACAGCAGACTGTAGACAACGAAGTGCACCAATGAATACTTAAGAAAGCAGGCCCTGGCCATCTCTGCTCGGAGGATCTGAAACAACATCTTCATAATCATCAGGACTGCCATAACGTGCTCCAGCTCAGGAAAGATGAAAGCCATGCTTGTTACAGAACCCATCATCATGATGCATTGACAGTATGCTCGCACTCTTGAACATCTGCGACCCCTCCGTTTAAAGGTTAACAATCAATCAATCAATCAATCAAGGAATTGTTAAGCGTGCTACTCACCCGTGAGGGTCTCAAGGCGCTGGGGGGGTCGCAGCTCCGGATCAGTCGAAGAGCCATGTCTTGAGGCTCTTTCTGGAGGTGTGCAGAGTGGGGGCACGTCTGATGTTGATAGGGAGCTCGTTCCAGGTCTTTGCTGCAATGTAGAAGGCTCTTCCACCCGTTCTTGCTCTGCGGATGCACGGTGTTTCGGTGAGGGCGAGGTCGGCCGATCGGAGGTTTCTCTTAGGTACGTGGAAGGAGATTCTTTTGTTGAGATATTGGGGTCCGGTGTTGTGGAGGCATTTGTAGGTGTGGGTGAGTATCTTGAAGGTTACTCTCTTCTCGACGGGGAGCCAGTGGAGGTGTCGCAGGTGTTGGGTGATGTGTTCATGCTGAGGGATGCCGAGGACAAGTCTGGCTGCGGTGTTCTGTATGGTCTGGAGCTTGCGGAGCAGGGATTTGTTGATTCCGGCATAGAGGGCGTTTCCATAGTCCAGTCTGCTGGTTATGAGTGCGTGGGTGACGGTCTTTCTGGATTCGGGGGGATCCATATGAAGGTCTTGCGAAGGATGTGGAGGGTGTTGAAACAGGTGGAGGTGACGGCGTTGATCTGTCGGTTCATTGTGAGGGAGGAGTCGAGTTGATGTTGGGGTTGGGGGGCTGCCGAGGGCGATGGCCCACCAGGTGTTGTCCCATGCAGAGGGGGAGGGTCCAAGGACGAGGACTTCTGTCTTCGCCTAGTTGAGCTTCAGGCAGCTGCTGCTCATCCAGGATGCGACGTCCTTCATTCCTTCCTGGAAGCTGAGTCTGGTGGTGTGGGGGTCCTTGGTAAGGGAGAGGATGAGCTGGGTGTCATCAGCGTAGGATACTATGCTGAGTCCATGCTGTCTGATGATGGCGGCGAAGGGGGCCATGTAGATGTTGAAGAGCGTGGGGCTGAGCGACGATCCCTGGGGCACTCTGCAGTTGATCTCTGTGGGTTCCGAGAGGAAGGGCGCGAGTCTGATTCTTTGGGTTCTGCTGGTGAGGAAGGAGCGGAGCCATTCGAGGACGGCTCCCTGTATGCCTGCGTCGTGGAGTCTGGCACTGAGAGTGCGATGGGAGACGGTGTCGAAGGCTGCAGAGAGGTCAAGCAGGATCAGGGCCACGGTGTGGCCTTAGTCGAGGAGGGTGCAGATGTCATCTGTGGTGGCGAGTAGGGCGGTCTCGGTGCTGTGGTTGCTGCGGAATCCGGATTGGGAGGGGTCGAGGATGGAGTTCTCTTTGATGAAGTTCATTAGTTGGGCGTGCACCTTTGCCTGACTCTGTACAGTGTTCCACTGCCTTTTGGCTCTGTTCATTTTATACAAATTCCACACACATACATAACAATATTCTCCATTATGGCACGTGGTTCAAAGTCATGATGGAAATCAACCTCCAGGCTTTTCCATGAACCCCCTGAAATGCAAGGAGGGCGCTCATATCATGTCCATGTTGACGGAAACTGCTGCACTGCCCACATCACTGATGTTGCTGAGGACTTTTTCCTTTCAAAACAAGGCTAAGCACTTCACAAGGAAACCAAGGTACGTAATAGGAAGAAAAGAAACAAAGGAGGAAGAAAGTAAGAAAGGGAAGAATGATGAGGATAGGGATAAAACAAAGTAAGATAGAAGAAAGTAAGAAAATAATTAATAAATAAGGAAGGAAGGCGGCAGAGAGAGAGAGGAGGGATCAACGGATGAAAGACAGGTTACAAAAGACAGAGCAATGATAAGCTAATAAATAGGTTTGGAACAGTGAAACAAATTGTACTAGCATTGAACTCAGTGTTATTGCTTGTCCACACCACTATTGCCATGTCTATGGGCCCGTTTCACAAACTTAATTTTGTAGTATGTAAAGTAGTGCTACAGTAGTACTACCTATTACTACAAAATGCAATTCACAAACTTCTGGGTGGAACTACCACCTCCAACTTTCCTACACTTTCTATGAGGAAGTCCCTGCACATGTTAGTTTGTTACCTAGTAGTAAATGTGGGTGTTACTGGGGGAGTGGTGGGAAAATGGGGAATATCTACTGCTAAATGGGAGGGGTTTAGCTATGGGTAAGGAGTGGTTTAGGGAGGGATCGTGAGGTGTGTAACGAGGGCAAAGGAGAAGATTAGAGAGGTGCTTGTTAATACAAACACCCACAAATGAGTAAGATCATTTTTATTCACAGACTTCACTTCTAAAGTTACTGCTGTCCTAAAAGTGACTCAAAAAGTAGTAAATCTACTCCAGCCTGGCCTCATAGTAAGTAAGTCCAGCATCACACAAGACCACTCACAGATACTGCGAAACACTCCCATACAAGTGAGTAATTTGATGTGTCAGTAATTACAGGACTCAGGAATAAGGTCTGTGTCCTGAAAATAAATTAAAAAATATATATGGGTGCATGGTGAGCACACCATGACCCTGAGGAGCATGTGGGGTGGTCCCAAAGGAGACCCCCACCCCCTGGATTGGCTGGCCATAATATGAGCAAATTGTTGCTGCAGATGCTTCAGAACTCTGGAACATGGCTCCCAATTAATTGTATTGTAGGTTTTGATTTTCACAAAAAGGAACACATATAAAGGGGGATAACAGATTTTAGTCACAATATAAATCATGTGTTGATGGTACCATACTAATTTTAGGAATTGTGGTCTATTCTACCTTGTGTAAAATGCAGATCCTCTCATGGGATTTGATTAACTATTTCTGAGAGAATACTATGTTCTCTCATGATTTTTTCAGAGGTTATGGAATGAGCTCCAGGACTAAAATGAGAGCACATTTTCTGTAAATTCCCACTAACTTCCTCAGCCATGCAAGAATAAAGTTTGTCATTCGTAGTAAAACATGTACGACCAGCAACAGCATTGGTAAGCTGATTCCCCAGTGTTCTACTGAAGCTTACCAGCATGTTTGAAAGAACGGCTAGAGTGCTAACATTCTTATTTCTGAGAAAAGTGTGGCACATCTGAAGCCATCTGTGTAGAATCAAAGCTGCAAAACATAGAACATTTCCTTTAGAAATTAACAAAATTATGGAGAATATTTTGTCATAGAAATTATGGCTAATGTTGTAGAAAGGTATGTAAGAACACATTTTCTATGAGTTCTCAAAAATCATCCTCATCCATTTCAGTAAGTTCTGACTTGCAGACTGAAACATGTACTTTCAACACCAGCATCAGCCAGCCAGTTAAGTCTCTAGTGTTCTACTGAAGCCTTCCACAGTGGTCTAATAACTCACTAGAGCTCTATTCTTCTGTATTTATGACCAAGGTGTGGCACACCTAAACATCATCTTGATGCAATCAAAGCTGTAAAACTGAAAGAATTTCTTACAGAGGATACTGCAGTGATGTAATAAATGAGGTAGCTTGATAACAAAAAAGTCTCCAGAGATGACCGCCTGAGAGAAACGAACCCACATATTGCCCAAACTTATACCAATATAGAAGTCTGCAAAATGTTTAAGTAACTCGTGCAACAAATAATCAAGTGATCAATTCGATGAAAAACATAAAAATAGCAACTAGTTTAAAAGCCCTTATTGAGAACTTAGAAAAAGTGTTCTCATTTCAGCTTTTTAGAACACTAATCATACTCTGTATGAGAAAAAGAACCCTGTTACTTTGTTCATTCCTAAAGGAAATAACTTTAGGTTTTACAGTTTTGATTCCATGGAGATAACTTCAGATGGGCCACACTTTTGTCATCAATACAGAATGTTAGAGCTCAAGTTGTTCATTAGGTATATACCACAGGAGTGACCCACAAACCCAATAGGACAGGTTATCAACTGTTAGCATACAATATTGTCCCAACAGGTATCATTGAACCTTACCCTTAAAAGATTTATATAATACTTAAACAATCTATTTCATAGTGCCTTGTGGTACTGTCTATGGGATTACCTTATGGGACATTTTCCGCACCCATCAATTGAATTTGCAAATATTTATTATAAACTTGAGCAATTCTAAGAATTCTACTTATTGATAATCTATATTATCAAGCTGCGCTTATTTTACTCAGTTACACCCTACTTTTGTCCAGATAATTACCCATGCCCCGGGCATGGGTCAAAACATATCTGAGAGCTCCAAGGTTGAGAAGGATATTCTATACCTGATAATTGTGCAGTATAGTGGTTTCCATTGATCAATATTTTGATCCTTTGTAGACTATGGACTCTGCACTTTTCTTTTGAGCACAACACTTTGAAGTCCTTTCCTTTGTTTTTATACATTGTTATTGTGATCACTTTTTCATGTCGTCTACACAATTGTTTGAGCACTGTGTGTTCCCCTTACAATAAGCACCTGTGTTTTTTACACATTTTGACTGGCTCTGTTTTTGTTTCATTTAAGTATATATGTATAAAGTGATATCTTTGCTCAAATTATGTTGTGATCATATCCTCACTTAGCAACTTTAGGTGCTTCACAATACAAAGCTTAAGTATCATACAAATGTTCTAAGGGTGATGTTCAATGATACCTATCGGGACAATGTTGCAGGTCACCATTTATTCATTAAAACATTGTGGATGGAAGGGAGGGAGCAGATGCACACACTCGGACAGGGGAGGGCTTGGGGGGGAGCAGGGGCAGCAAACTGACTACTCTAGACAGGTGGGAGGAGCTGTAGCAGCACAACGGACCACACAGGGTAGGTTGTAGGGGCAGTGGCAGAACAAGGAAACAAAGACAGAAATGAAAGACTGTGGCAGCACAACAAACTATGGAAGGAAGGATGGAGGGGCAGTGCCAGCACAATGGCCCATGGAGGGCTGGAGGAATGGGTAGGGGCACAGAATTTGACAATGGAGTGCAAGAGTTAGGTGGCGGGGACAGCAAATTGACCACAGAGCTGGGTAGTGGCAGCACAATAGATCACACATGGCAGATTAGAGGGCAGTGGCAGCACAACGGACCATGGAGGGCAAAATGGTGAGGCAGGGGCAACCACAGGGACAACAGAAGGCAGGGGGAGGGAGGCAAGATTAGCAAGCTGACCAGGCAGGGCAGGCAGGAGGGGCAATTGCAGCACAATGAACCAAGGAGGAGGAAAAAATAGGGGCAGGGGCATGGACAACAGAAGGCAGTGGCAACAACCTCACCATGTAGGGCAGGCAGGAGGGGCAGTGGCAGCACAACAGGCCACACAGGGCAGGTGGGAGGGGGAGTGGCAGTACAGTGGAACTTGGAGGGCCGGCAGGAGGGGCAGTGGTAGTACAACAGGCTATGAAGGGCAGGAGGGAAGCAGTCAGGTCATGAATTCCGACAACAGAGTGGAGGGTGAGCCGATAGGGACAGCAAGATGACAGCACAAGGTAGGCAGGAGTGGCAGTGCAGCAGAATGAACCATGAAGGGCCAGAGAGAGGGGCAGGCATCTTCACACAGACAAAGGAGGGAATGGGAAGTGGGGGAGGTGTTGGAACAGCAAGCATTTCATGCATTGCAGACAGAAGGAAAGTGGAAACACCATGCACCATGGCGGGCAGGAAGGAATAGCTAGGGGATAAACTTAGACAAAAGAGGTTGGGATGCAGGCGCAGGAGCAGCAAGTTGACCATGCAAGATGGGTAGAAGGGGAAGTGGCAGCTAAAAAGACCATGGAGGGCTGGTGGGAGTGGCAACACAGTGGATCATAGAGGGCGGGATAGGTGAGATGGGGCATGGACTCACAATGGAAGGCAGGGGGAGGAGAAAGGGACAGTGGCAGCAAGCTGACTATGCTGTACAGGCAGAAGGGGCAGTGACAGCACAACAGACCATGTAGGGCAGATGAGGGGCAGTAGCAGCTCAATGGGCAATGGAGGGCAGGATGGACGAGGCAGAAGCACGCATATGGTCAAATGGTGGCAAACAAAAGGTGACAGAGATAGCACAATGAGGAGGTGGGCAGGGGTGGCAAATTAACCACATAGGGCAAGTGGAAAGGGCAATGGCAGCGCAATCAACCATGCAGGGCAGGCAGAGGGGGCACTGACACAGATTCAGATAAAGGAGCACAGCGGGTGGAGGGAGGGGCAGCAAGCTAAC
Source organism: Calotriton arnoldi (assembly GCA_963921515.1). Lineage (NCBI taxonomy): Eukaryota > Metazoa > Chordata > Amphibia > Caudata > Salamandridae > Calotriton > Calotriton arnoldi. The sequence continues at coordinate 316,425 of CAWUFW010013082.1, forward strand.
AATGGAGGGAAAACTGGAGGGGTAATGACAGCCCAACGGACCGCATAGGGGCAGGAGGGAGGGGGCAGGAACACAGACTCAGACAAAGTAAGGTAAAGCAGAGGGAGCAAGGGCAGCACACTAACCAAAGAAGGTAAATGATTGAGGCAGTGGCAGCACAGTTAGTAAGGCATAATCACGTTTCTTTATTGATTTCTTTAAAAGGCCACAGGAAACGCGTTTCGTTCTGAACACAGAACTTCTTCAGGGCAAAAATGTTGTCCGTCAAAATATTGATTGGTGAATACGTCAGGCGGTATTTATTAAATTAAGATGTTCCTTTAGAGATGGTACTCGTATCTCTGATTTGGATCTCAAAGTTGCCACGGGCGGGAACAGGAACGTCGGATAATGATTCAAGCCTAATGGCCTTCAAATAAGGTTCATTGATACTGTGTTCAATACATATCGTCACAGGAACTACGCCGAATGATTATCATGTCGTAATAATTTACTTATCTCCTTGAAGAAGACATACTTGTTGTACACTTATGGTAGTGAAAATTTGAGCGTAATACGCCATCTCTAATTAATATAGCAACTTTGAGATCCAAATCAGAGATACGAGTACCATCTCTAAAGGAACATCTTAATTTAATAAATACCGCCTGACGTATTCACCAATCAATATTTTGACGGACAACATTTTTGCCCTGAAGAAGTTCTGTGTTCAGAACGAAACGCGTTGGCTGTGGCCTTTTAAAGAAATCAATAAAAAAACGTGATTATGCCTTACTAAACGGATCGGATATTCTTGGAAATGATCTAACGGATCATATTTGGACATTTGGTGCAGCTTTGATTTCATTTAAGTTCTATTTACCCTGAGGTCAAGGGTGGTGCTCTTGGACAGAGGGCACTGTTAAAGTTAGCACATAGATTCTGGTTGCGGTACATATAAGTCTGGTGACTTCCAGTAGGTGGTGCCCTCTGTAGGCAATTGGTCCACTGTCCAAGTTTTGTATCCATAGTGGCAGCACAGTTACCATGCAGGGCAGGAGGGAGGGACAGAGACAAAAACTTGTACAATGGAAGGTGGGGGGACAGAGGCAGCGGCTGAGAGCTAATCATGGAGAGCAAGAGGGTGGGACAGTGGCAGTTTAATGATCTATGTAGGTAGGAAGGTGGGGACAGTGGTATAGATTCCAAGAATGGAGGGAATGGGGAAAGGGCCAAGAGCAATGAAAGCAAGTTAACCTCAGAGGGCAAGAGAGAGGGGATGTTGGAGTAAAACAGACCACACAGGGCAGGAGAAAGTGGGTAGGGGTACAGGCTAAGATGGCAGGAGTAGTGAGCTAACCATGGAGGGCCAGTAAGAGGGGCAGTGGCATAACAATGGACCATGCAGGACAAGAGGGAGGAGGCAGGGGCATGAACCCAGACAACTGATGGCAGGAAGTGAGGTACAGGGCAGGTGCAGCAAGCTAAGAATAAAGGGCATTGATAATCTCAATGGGGTAGCCAAGTAGCGTGCAGAACCTGGGGATGAGTACGTTATGTGAACAGTGGTTCTGCCACATTAATACATTTCATTTTGTGTCCCCCCTAAGAGTAGGACGATCAACAGTGATATACAAACGGGGGCGTGGCTAGCGAGCCAACATGGCGGACGCGAGATCCTAACGCTCCATCTGACATCCCTTTGTTATCCTGTGTAATTATCCTCCCACTTCGCGCCGGAAGGGTACGGAATTTGATCGGTGATGTGCTGCAGTCGATGAAAATAGCGGACAAGTGCCTAGACCACACGCGAGCTGAGCCATTGCTGGGATAAAGGCTGAGGCCTGCATACCACGAGGCCGGGCGAGGGCAGAGCAGGGCGGCGGCAGACGGAAGCCACCCGGGCCGGAGCTGACGCTTCTGCCTGGGACAACAGCGCAGGGGAAGGGAGAGCGGACTGGGCCCGGCGAGACCCTTGCGATCAGTGTGCGAACCAACGGATGACCGGGGACGTTGTGGCAGGTCCTGCAGTGCTGACGCGAGGCAGCCCTGCCCGGGTTCGGTGTTTCCTGCCGGGGCCACTGATTGTCCCGTGTGTGGCGGAGCGGGGCACGCGGAGATCCCAACGTGGAGGCCTGGAGGCGGAGGGCCACCTGAAGTAAGTGCAGAGGAGCGGCACCGAACACGACCTCGGCAGAAAGAAATGTCGGACTGCAGCGGTGAGAGCGCCTGAAGCCTGCAGAAGCAACACAGACCGCTACTGGGGACAAGTGGTGATGCTGAGGCACGGTAAGGCAAATAATAAGGCGTGTATAAACACACTGAGGTAGGGACCAGAAGGCGGCTCACGCTCGGGGCGTGGGGCCCCATTTGCAGACTACTGGAAGCCCCGGGCTATAGGCCGCGGAGAAGGCCTGGGCCACTTTCAACGCGCCTAGAGAGGATTGCGGCTGTAGCGGGAGGTAATAGGAACACCCCCCAACCCCCGCAACCCACCGGCCCAAAATCGCGCTGCAAGGCAAAACGAGAGTAAGCAGCACACAATCCAGCTAGCAAGCACGCAACCGGATTCATGCGCGGCTGCCCTGCCACATGCAAGAATATACCAGTGCAGCTGAGGGCAGTACGAGGGCTCAGAGATTGCAGGTGGACGTGCGAGCAAATGCGCAAAAAGGATCTGCTGTCAGGGAAAGGCAGTGGGCAGAGAACTGATTATCGGCCACCGCAACAAATCCCGGCCTGCTATTCATTCTAGGCTTGAACTGGTGGAGGTGACGGGGAGTCCATGAGACGGAAACTGCTGGTCGTCCATGATTAAGAACCTGAGGCACTGTGGGTAGGTGTCGGCGACTTGGCGAAGAGAGTCACATCACCCAGGACGCGACGCGCCAGAACATCGCGTGGAGTTGTACGTGGTGGACAACAGCTGTGGGCCCGATACCCTGGACGACCGCTGCGGCTGACTACACTTGACTCACACGGTAGGGGGAGCTGTGATTGTTATCCAGTCACCATATAACCAGGGTTGAGGATTCCGGGCGCACGCTGCGTCTCTGCTAAAACCACAGACCAACCCCCAGACACCTGGACTTGCTGCAGGGACTATACCACAGAGCTACAGCGCTCCCAGTAAACAAAGGTGCACCCACCCACACGCAGTAGTGAATGCTCACAGCACAGCAAATAGTGATGGGCCGCTTACGTACTAGCGCAAATCAGGGCATGGCGCGCACTGGCAGCTTGGAGTCGCCGCGCACAGGGGGAGAAATGTCCACGGCTGCATCGAATGCAGCACTGACAGCAAAGCTTGATACTGTATTGGAAGCAGTGGAAAAGTTAGGCAGTGCTCTGGACCAAACCAGAACCTCTCTAGAGTCCAGAATCGACAAGGTAACTCAGGACTTTACACTCCTACATGCTGACCATCGCAAGTTAGCAGAGACAGTCAGCACGCACAGCCAGTCGATTGCAGAGCTAAAGCCTATCACCCAAAACCATACCGCTGCCTTGCAGGATATACTGGACCGAATGCACACACTTGAGGACAAAGTGGAAGATGCGGAGGGGCGCTCTCGTCACAACAATGTCCGCGTGGTAGGGCTGCCGGAGGGCGAGGAAGGGCGTCACCCAGAGCAGTATGTCGAACGCTGGCTCCAAGATATCTTACCCCTGGGAACATTATCATCGCATTTTGTGGTTGAGAGAGCACATCGAGTGCCGACCCAAAGACCCCCGCCTGGAGCCAGGCCGCGTCCATTCCTCTTTAAGCTCCTCAACTACAAGGACAGAGATGCAATACTGCACGAGACCCGGAAACTTGTTGAACTTAAAGTGAGCAGTAACCAAGTTATGATGTTCCCAGACTGCACGGCACTGGTACAGAGACGCAGAAGTACCTACGCAGCAGTGAAACGCCAACTCCGTGAGCTGGAATTGCCCTACTCCTTGCTATTCCCCGCCCGCCTGAGAGTGGTGACAAAAAACGGGGTTTGGTTCTTTGATTCACCTGCTGTCACATGGGATTGGCTGGAGGAATCGGGACTGGGGTCGGGAGCCCGCCCTATGGATGCGAATCATGACAAGGCTCCTAATAGATGAGCCCGCCGGCGTAGACAACGTGAGATGCACGGGAAGGCGAAGACAACAGCTGTAGCACCTAACCCGGAACACAGCAGGATGGAACGCCAGGATGCTCTGGACATCGTTGCGGCACTTGGGAGGGCTGTAGTGTAGCTCCTATTTCCCTAATAGGCTCTGTGCATTGGAATAATATACCCTATAGGTTTGACATAGGACTGAGGTCGGTATGTCCCTATCGAGTATATTAAACTTAATTACTTGTGCCAGCTAGCTCAGAGGCCACTAGAAACTCCTTGGATAACAAGAAGGGAGAAGTTTCTGGCAGCCACAAAACATGACCACTTTGTTTCCCTTTAGAATCGGAACATGTCTCAGAATCGTGGAAACAATAGATAACAGTTTCACTCAGCTCAATCGTGCATGCTTAGTTTTCCTCAAAGTTACACAGAAAGAATAGACGGGCGTTTCAATAAAAGGATTTATTGGACAGTCTTGTTTCTCGTGTAAGAGATATGTGCTGTTACGATCACAAGACAGTATGCAAGATAAATAATGTACAGCGTAAGCAGTAGAAATAAATAATACTGCGCTAGCATTATCTTTTAGCATATATTTACGTACATAAATAACATGAGCTAAAAATGCGAGTACTCATACGATGCGTCCCTAAGCTAGTTCTACCCCAATGTGCCTAACCTAACCTAGGTGTAGGGAGAGGTAAGAAGTAGGTGAAGTATTCCTTACTACGGTATACTAAGAGTATATATGCCAAGAGTCCCTCTAGGTTCTAGTCAGCTCCATACCTTGAGAATGAGAGAGGTGGGAATCTCTTTCCAGACTCGAACTCTAACACCCCGCGAGGGAAGTCAGATCACTGGAAGCTGGATTCTCTGCGAGCAGGGATGACAGCGTCTTCTAAGTACGTCAGGCCGGGATACGGGCTCCTCTGAAGTCGAGGTCTCCTCTAACTTGCTTGGGCAAGGGAAGGTATATTTATACCTGGTAGGTGCTTTGGAATGTTAGCATTGACGTGAAGTCGGACAGAGGAAGACGTCAGGAATGAACCCTAAAGGTATAATGGTTCATACATAATAGATGAGTTCTTGGAGAAATCAATAGTCCTATGCTAGGGGAACTCCTGTAGCCTAAGGGTCTGGTTTCTAAGAACTCGTTGTGACGTTAGGGTGGACGGATGTCGGTGACCGTGCCTGTATTTGGAGTGCACGGCTAATGCCTAAATAAGGACTGGGATTCTGTGCCTATATAAGGGCAATGCGAATTGTGCCTATATAAGGACATGTTTCAGGAAAACATATATACGGGCACCTAATGCGGAATACAACACCCACTCCATTTTCGAATGAACGATAATACGAAATGCTAAATATATAAATGCCACATATTGCTAAAAACATTTCTAAAAGCATATTAAAACAAGAGCAAAATCATAGAAATGCAATAAGCACTGTACATTTAAAGCATTATTACCATTCTAAGCATATATTGGAAGTTAAATGCAACATGAATGAAAATACAGTAATATATACATATGATGAAACGATTGATAAGTTTCTCAAAAATCAAAACCATTTCATATCATAGAAGTAAATGAAATTTTTAGACAAGATAAGGTGACAATGTGTCCCTGGAAGTATTCAAAGAAGTCCGTTGTATAAGACTAGTTCTACTGTAAGCAGATATTTGCCATGTCATTTCAAAAAGGAATTTAAAAAAGAAAAAAAGAGTTCAATTTTGGGAAGAGTTCCAAGTTTTTGAAAATATGAAGGCCAAATTCATTGCGTCCCTGGTACACTGTGAGCCGAAACAATGTCAGTGTACGGGTCTGGTGTAAACATGAAATCATCAACTGATGTTGGTGACAATTGGAACACCTCGTTCAGAATGTTAATTGCACAGAGATGAGAAACATCGCCTTCAGCAGAAGATGCAATGTTCGCTTCCGATGTTACCTGTGTGCCTGTCGATCCATCTCGTACCTCAGCAGCAGCCGGAAGCGTCTGTGAGATCTCAATGAATGCCGTCATCAGGATTGGTAGCCTCTGGGGACAACACAGAGCATGGGCCATTATCGGGTCCAGCAGAATATCGATATCCGTTGGCATGACTGATGGAAGTGTTAGACAGGTTTCTAGCACGCATTCTTCACCGCAAAACAGGCAGCGTAGAACAGGTAAGATGCAATCTTGCCAGATTGGTCTAAATGACAGGAACCACGTTGTATTAAGTTCCCTTAGACGAGGTATGCCCAAAAGTGGTACTATTAGCTCACGGCACTTTCGTTCAAGTAGAGCTTTCTCCACTTCGCTCGGAGTGATGTCGGCGAACAGGCTGGCCATAGCGCAATAGTAGGAATAGAAATAGAATTCCTGCAACAAGTGCTAGAATTAATGGCACACCACCAAACACTGAATGTGCAAAGTTTGGGATGATTCCGAGGACTGCCTGGAAAGGTGCTAGTAGTCCGGAACAGATGGTCTTAAATACATGTACAATTCCGCTTGTATCGGACATGTTAAAGATACGTCCTATCATTTCTACGAAATGTATAGGGCAGTTTGTACTTATTAAAGCATGTATCTCAGCCGAAGTCCTTGCAATTTGAAGATCATAGGTTTCTTTGGCCGAGGTCAAAGGCACTGTTTGTTGTATAAGCATGGCTTTCATTCTGCTTAAAGTATCAAATCTTATAAAAGAGACATTCAACGAAGGCCACAAAGGCGACTCCCTGACTGTGTCTATTGGGGCAAACAATACTTGCATACAGCAAGTGACCCTGGAGTTGACCGTTACTAGATATGGGATGCCTGGCAACATGCCACAGCAACTCTGATCATTCAACATGAGGTAACTCCCATTAGAAAGTTGGCCAAACGTTGGATTAATCACAGCAGCTGGTGTACCCTGCTGATGGCAGGACAAATTTGCCACAGAACCATTACAAGCCCCGTGTAAAGAAATGTCCTGACAATGTAGTGAACCGCTTAGTGCACTTTCACAGTGTTTACCGCTAAGAAACACTTCACGATCCTCACTCCTACATCTATATGTGTACGGTAAAGTCCAGGATGTCTTAATGTATTCCTTACCCAACCTTTCATATTTGCCTGCTTGCATCTGTTTGAGGCAACACCGAAACTGAAAAGTAGTCACAGGCAGTGTGATTTTGCCATGAATAAGCCATTCTGTAGCTGGTTTTTCTGCCACAGTAAATGGTAATTTCTCCAGTTTTTCAATGCTCAGCACTGTATACTTCGCTCCCCTTTGTGCCAGTTCGATCTGTTTATCAGTTAGATTGTATTCTGCAAACAGAGCCGATGTGTTGATAAAATGCCAAGGCACATAGCCCGCACGCAAAGATTGCAGCGTCCAGCTTAATAACATAATAGAACGTAACTGAGATTGGCCCTGTTGTAACATGGCTAAATCTTGTTCTAGTATGTCGATAGCAGAGGATACAATGTTGTCCAATGAATAGATTCTGGATGACAAAGTTGTTAACCCGTTATCAACCACAGTGAGAGTTTTCTTTAAATTAATACGATCAAGTTCACGTATTCGTTCTGCGGCCTCTATCTGTGACACCTTCCATGCTTCATTATAAGCAGCATAGATGCCGGCATATATGAAACGTTTTTGACGCGGTTTTCTTGGTCCAAGCAAGAATTCCCTAAGGTCTGCGTCTTCTTTAAGTAAAGATAAGTGTTGTTTCACATCCTTAAGTGTAGATTTCTGCAGCCAATCGAGGCATAATTTTCCTACACTGTATGTTGTTACTACCCCCGGATGTTGTCTTTGGACGTATCATGGGTCTGGCCTATGAATAGTAAAGCCCTGTTTTTTATTCAGGAACCTTTCTTGACAGGTGTTTGTGTCTGTGGGCCAGATCAACCATTTTCTCCAATCAGGATTTGTTCTGTTGAGTTGTAGTATTGTGTCAACTGTAACCGCTGCCTGTGTATTGTTATCACTTGCAGGTGTTGGTACAGAAGGTTTATTCATGTCTTTGATCTTGGCTAACCCAAGGCAAGACGTTTGTTGGACAGTGTCATTCAAAAACATTATTTGCTGAGGGATGATACATGCTCTAAATAAAGCTTCTAACCCCTGCACTTGCCAATCTTTAGAACCCCACACAGTTTTTGTGTCTATTGTGTCTTTCCATAAGTCGAATCCATGTCTAGACAATTGGGTAATAAATGCTGCAGAGTAAATCTGTTTTGTATTTGTTAACATAATTTTCTGTCCTGTTTTGTTTACATTTTTATAGTAAAATGTTTCTGGACCAGATGTATTGTATCCTGAAAAATATGGAAACTTTTTAGCAAATGTTTTTGAACTACCTTTTGGAGGTGTAGGACAATGCTCCCATTGGTTAAACATAAACACATTTCTAGGTGTTGCAGATTTATGCAAAAAATGATGACCATAGTGGTTATAGCAATACAGCTGTTCATAGTCTGATGAACCATCTAAATATTCATTATTAGAAAATGCAGCAGACATTTCTAGATCAAACATTATATCATTGACAGTCTCAAAGTCCCAATCATCAGAATAGGTACTTGACGAAATAAGATCACTTAGTGAAATTTTAAATAATTGTGGAATGTTCAATTGTTCCGTAGGACCGAATATATCAAAATCAGTTTTGTCCCACACTATACCATCCTGTATAGGAACGGCTGTGATGTTCACTGCTGACAAGTCTCTTGCTTCACGATGGGAAGATTTGTGAGGTTTCAAAAGTAAGTTCACTTCTTTTCTTTCATTGTTCACATGGATGTATTGGCCATTTATAAGCACGCTGATAGTCATAACCAAAGCTAGCCAAAGCAGAAAGAAAAATATTCCAGAAATAATCCAGAGTTCAATCCATGGTGAAACCAGATAAGTCTTTTTCAAAAAGTGAAGAAAGTCTTGTGCTTGTTGTTTGAAAGTTAATGATGCTGGCGACGTCTCAGGCTCACTCGGATCCTCAGAAAACGAATCAAAGTTAATGAAATAGCCAGAAGCAGTTCTGTCAATTGTTGAAATTGCATCAGGATTTGTTGAAATCGCTGGAACCAGTTGATTACGTGTTACATTGGTGTAGACAGGTGTATTTGGACGAACTGTTACTTGAGTTTCAAGAGGGCTGAGTTCCATAGCATTGTTGCCTAGTCCTTCATCTGTTACTGCTGAATTCTCGATGGTTAACATTCTTTCAGACTGAACCTCTTGGATAGTAGCGAGAGGAGTGTGTCTGCTACTAGGTCGGAGTCCACGAGGCCTACTATTTAGTATTGGCCACATACTGTGGTTTGATGAGGTCGATGGACACAAATCTTTTCTCCTTTCTTCCAGCAAGGGGCGGCAGAAGTACTGTTCTTGTTCCGTGAACGGCTAGGACAGGTACTCGTTGTCTGTAAGAAGGTCCAAATTCCTTCTTGTCCACAATCTTCTCTCTGACTAGATCCCCAACCTTTGGAATCCAGACAGGCCTTGCTGGGACCGCCGGTTTTTCCCCAGTGGTGGTTGGCTGCAGGAACACGTTGCTTTGTTTCGATCTTAGTTCATTTAGTTCCTGTAAAACAGCCAAACGATCTTTGATATCAAAAGGTTTATTTTCCACCACTGTGCCTACGTGTTCGAGGTCAGGTACCCACATTCTTGTCTCAAATAGGACCTCATATGGAGTGACCCCCCCTAAAGAACTTCTTGGCAAATTATTTAATGAGCGTTGGACCCCATAAAGATGTTTGACCCACCCATCACCCGAACCTAATACTCTAGCTGTTATAGACTGCTTTATGTCCCGGTTTTTCCTTTCCACAACAGAATTTCCCTCAGGATGAAACGGAGAGGAGTACCGCAATGCAACGCCCAAACTGGCCATGGCTTCTTTGTAAGCCCGAGAGCTAAACGCAGGGCCCTGGTCAGAGTGTAGCGTGCCTATTGCGTATGTGCCGATAAAGACTCGCAAATCTTTTATAACAGTTCGAGCGTCAGCCGAGCGCTGAGGCCATATCCATAGGAACCTAGAGCATGAATCCACTGCGACCATTATATATTTATAGTTACCGTCCCTTTGCAAGGGACCGCAGTGGTCCAGGTAAACACAAGCTAATGGTTTGTCTGAAATTAACAGGGGTGTCTGCGCAGGACGTTTCACTGTGGAGACTTTCATCTGTTGGCATATGTCACATTCTAAAACATAGTTCTTGGTTTGTTTTCGAATGCCAGGCCACCAATATCTTTGCTTGAGTAAAGATACTGTTACAGAAACACCTGCATGGGCAGAAGCTATCCCTTCATGTGCTGCTAGGATTAGTCCTAATCTACGTTCCTTGTTTGGAATTACCCTATCCCCCACTCCAGGGAGTCGAGCAAAAGGAACGTTGTTCGCATCAATTACATAAGAGTACTTGAGTGGAAACTTTTTTGGTAACGCTGCACCACTGCCTTTGCTCGTAGCATTGACAGCCAACATTATCTCACTGTCTATTCTCGTTTTTGAACGAGTGATCGCAGCTACGGAAGTCGTGTGAACAGCCCCCTTTACGGCTTCGTCAGCCAATGAATTCCCTGCAACGTGAACGCCATCACGTTGATGACTCAGTGTATGTATCACGTGAGCCTTTGGTAGTTCGTTTTTCAACTGAACTACTTGTTCCCAAAGCGTTTTATGCTTTATTGTGCCACCTTTTGCATCTTTGAACCCATTTTCAAGCCAATTTTGTATATAGTCATTATACGACTTTACACAGTAAATAGAATCGCACACTATGAGTGTGGGGAATTCGCGATCTGTACTTTCAAGTGCCAGTTTGAATGCTTGTAGTTCAGCTCGCTGAGCTGTACAATCTCCTAGAGATTGAGTTTTTGTGACCATAGGTCTGAAGATACCATCTCGCATGCGACCTTTAACGATAGCACACGCTGCACTGTAGGGCTTGCTTACTCCCTGTAGCGGGTTGTGTGGATCCGTCAGTGTAAATTATGAATTCATACTGATCGAGAGGCAGAATCTCAGTGGGCAGAGGACATTCATGTTCATATTGCAGGAATGCTTGTGTTTTTAGATCAGGATCAAAAACATATTCAACATCTGTTGCAGCAAGAGAATTAACCCATTGTATCCATCTAGGATGTAATGCTTTAGCATTTGGAATGCTCGCTTTAGTTACCGCTTCTAAAGCCGGTACTGGGGTTACGACAATAATGCGTTTCCCTTGGGCTAGAGCTCTTTCTTTTGCTACTGCAGTTTGAACTGCTGTCAGTATTTTTTCAGTTGAAGTGAAGCGCATTTCTGCTTGTGTATACAAATGTGATTTGTATGCAATTGGTACTTTTTCACCCTCATTAAATGTTAAGTAGGTGAATCCGCATTGACCCGAAATTATTCGGATCACTAAATTGCGTTGACTTACGCGTGTTTGTAAGTGATTTGTTGCTAACATGTTAGCTTGGAGTGAACGCAAGATTTCTGTGTGTTCTTGTGTCCAATTTTTGATTGAAAAATCAGGTTTGATTAATTCGTAGAGAGGTTTAACCCTTTCTGCGTAATTTAGAATGTAAGTTCTTCCAAAATTTAGGAAACCCAGGATGGATTGTAAGTTTTTCAGCGTTTTTGGAGGTTGGAGCAGCGCACACTTTTCTAAAAAGTTAGCTGCCAAGCTCTTTCCTTCACTTGAAAGCTCATATCCCAGAAAAAGGACATTGAGATGGGCAATTCTGGATTTTTTAAAGTTGAATTTATAGCCCTCAGAGGCGAAGCCCAATATAATGGTATTCACCCTGTTCAAGTGCCTGTTTAGGTCATCGTCTGTCAGATAGATGTCATCGACATATGACAATGCCTCATTATCATAAATTTGTAGTAACTCTGTTACCCTCGCTGAGAATAACCCCGGGCTGTTCTTGAACCCTTGTGGGAGTCAACAAAATTGACGCTGGGTCCCCATTATTGAGAAAGCTGTTAAGTACCTGCTTCCAGGTGCTATGTTTTGACAAAAGAAACCATTTGAGATGTCTAATGTGGTTTTATATTTTTTACGCACAATGTTATTCATTAATGCTGTGCTATGTGCATTTTGCACTGCAAATGTTTTAGAACCAGTGTTTAAATGTCTGTAATCCAAAACTAGACGATATGTATGGTCTGGTTTGGAGACAGGAAACAAAGGATTTTTCATTGAGGAGGTGCATGTTTCAATCACCCCTTGGTATTCAAGTTGATCTAAGATCTCCCTGACCTGTTTTTTAGCTTCTTGCTTTATTGGGTACTGCCTTTGTGCAGTAGGTTCATGTTTTAGATGTATTTTATGGTGAGGTGAGTCCTCATCCCATCCTACATGATTTTTATATAATGCTGGGGCCTGGGCTACTGCCCATTTCCTGGCATAAGTGTATTTTAGGTGAATTGGAATATGGTTGGAGAAGGCAGGCATAATAATGTCCTCGCCATGTGGGCACTCCCTGACAAATTGTGGTGGCCAGTCTTTTTCTGCTAGAAGTATGTCATAGCCCCTTCAAAGTTTCTCCCAAAAGAGTGCTTTCACCTGTCTTGGTATATCTCCCTCCATTCGGAGTGTTATGTCATATAACTTTTGTGGAGTACTAACCCAGGTGTCTACAGTCTCTATTGTGATGTACTCATTCAAGTCCACTATCTCCAGAAGTTCCTTTAGGTTCTGGTGAGCTATTGTGACTTCTGCTGCACTGTCCAGCATTGTCTGAGCCCATTCTCCGTTCTTGAGTTGTGTTCTCAGTATCCTCGGCATGTCTGATCTTCAGACCTGCTACCTTCTTTTTGGAGAATTGAGGTTTTGTTTTATTTTTCTGAGCGTGTTTATCTTCTTTGGATTTCACGCGTTCTTCTTTATGTTCTGACCGTCCTCTTCTTTCCGATGGCTGTGACGAGATCTGAAAGGTACGAGAGGAACGTGTATCAGTATCTTGATACCTGTCAGGTTTTTTCAAATTATCCCTATTCCTGAGGTTATACCTCCTTTCAGAGGGCTCCTTTTGAGGAGACCTACCTCGGGATTGAGAATGTTTCTCGTTTGAATTATGTTTATTAGTTTCCCACTTCTTTTTAGAAGATGTAGGAGATTGTTTAATAGAGTCCTTCTCAGGACTTTCAGATAGTTTAGGCTTCAATGGTCTTCCACCCAAACTATCTCTGCCTAATTCAGCATAAGATTGTTCTATTATTCTGGGTAGTTCTGTTTGATGTTCTGTAACATCGAATTCCCTTAATCGTTGGCGGATCGCCACTGCTACTGCCTCCCCTTTAATATTAGATAATATTATTGTTGAGACCTGGTCGAAATTTTTCAGTAATTTCATACCTAAATTTAGAGCAGGCTCTGTCCCGTATTCGTTTTGAATTTGTTTTAGGACATCTGGAATTACTGCAATTGACGGAACACCATGTGTTTTAGTATAGATGGCAGCAAAGACTGCGCCCCAAGTGGTGCAATCTTCCAGTTGTGGTGTGATCCCCATTGGTAAACAGATTGTTAGGATTCTGTGTTTCTCATAAGGGCTAGTATTTGGAAATACTGCTTCTATTTGAGTAATGTTTTGAGCTATCCAGAATGGAATTTGCTCATGTTTTGTGGGCATTTTACCCATGACTGAGTATAAAGTCTGTGGAGTAATTTTTAGTGTATTCCCCTGGTGAGGGGTTTGAGTTGGACTGGTCAATGGTGGTTGGACTGTGAAAGTCCGCATGACATATTGGACCAATTGTCTGTAAATTTTTATTAACTCTGTTAGTTGAGTAAGTAATTCCTCGTCTGACATTATATCGAGGTCAGGATGAGGAATGTAGCCGGCTAGAATCGGCCATGTTGCTCCTGGTCTACCTAGTGGACCAAGCCTGGTAATGTTTTTGTGATGTTTTAGGGCGCCTTTAAACCAGAGCTGATGCTCCTGGTATGTTAGTGGAATTTCAATATCCTCCAAAGGAATATATTCCTCTGGTGGATCATCTTCTTTGTAGAAGTGAAACACTTTTGTTACTGAATTTGATTCAGGGAATATTATCCATGAATAGAATACCTCTGTCTGAAAGGATTCGTGTGCCTCAATCACGAAAACTGCTCTACCCCTTCTTGGTGGTAGGCCATGTTTTATAAGTTTTAGAGTGATGGCTCTTCTTAAGTTTGGATGGATGTCTATAACACCCTCCTCGGTTTCATTAAAACCGGTTAAGTTAAAAGCTGTTACGACTGGGTCAGCCGCAGCTACACTGTTCTCGGTGTCATTGTTTTGCCCGTTATTGGACATTTGTTTTTTGAAAAATGTAGAACAAGTTTCAAGGAAACAAAGGATAAGGTTTACAATATTTTGGAACACTGTATCCTTCAACGTTGAACAAACCAAACAGCTAATATATAGGGTGCTTCCCTATGTAGCTTTGGTGGATACTTAACCCTGCCCACTCCAGACGTCTTATGGAGTATATGGGTAGGGGTCTCTGAGAGAAAAAGCACGTCTGAGTTACTCAGTATCTAACGTTAAATTACTGCCTTACCAAACCGTTGGGCGCCATGTAGTGTAGCTCCTATTTCCCAAATAGGCTCTGCGCATTGGAATAATATACCCTATAGGTTTGACATAGGACTGAGGTCGGTATGTCTCTATCGAGTATATTAAACTTAATTACTTGTGCCAGCTACCTCAGAGGCCACTAGAAACTCCTTGGATAACAAGAAGGGAGTAGTTTCTGGCAGCCGCAAAACATGACCACTTTGTTTCCCTTTAGAATCGGAACATGTCTCAGAATCGTGGAAACAATAGATAACAGTTTCACTCCGCTCAATCGTGCATGCTTAGTTTTCCTCAAAGTTACACAGAAAGAATAGACGGGCGTTTCAATAAAAGGATTTATTGAACAGTCTTGTTTCTCGTGTAAGAGATATGTGCTGTTACGATCACAAGGAGTAAATAATACTGCGCTAGCATTATCTTTTAGCATATATTTACGTACATAAATAACATGAGCTAAAAATGCGAGTACTCATACGATGCATCCCTAAGCTAGTTCTACCCCAATGTGCCTAACCTAACCTAGGTGTAGGGAGAGGTAAGAAGTAGGTGAAGTATTCCTTACTACGGTATACTAAGAGTATATATGCCAAGAGTCCCTCTAGGTTCTAGTCAGCTCCATACCTTGAGAATGAGAGAGGTGGGAATCTCTTTCCGGACTCGAACTCTAACACCCCGCGAGGGAAGTCAGTTCACTGGAAGCTGGATTCTCTGCGAGCAGGGATGACAGCGTCTTCTCAGTGCATCAGGCCAGGATACGGGCTCCTCTGAAGTCGAGGTCTCCTCTAACTTGCTTGGGCAAGGGAAGGTATATTTATACCTGGTAGGTGCTTTGGAATGTTAGCATTGACGTGAAGTCGGACAGAGGAAGACGTCAGGAATGAACCCTAAAGGTATAATGGTTCATACATAATAGATGAGTTCTTGGAGAAATCAATAGTCCTGTGCTAGGGGAACTCCCGAAGCTTAAGGGTCTGGTTTCTAAGAACTCGTTGTGACGTTAGGGTGGACGGATGTCGGTGACCATGCCTGTATTTGGAGTGCACGGCTAATGCCTAAATAAGGACTGGGATTCTATGCCTATATAAGGGCAATGCGAATTGTGCCTATATAAGGACATGTTTCAGGAAAACATATATACGGGCACCTAATGCGGAATACAACAGGGCGCAACATCCGGACCGAACTGACACATGCTCTATCGATTCACGGCGGCCAGTGACTTGCTTCCATAGGACTAGACAGACTGCTGATGATATCATTTGATGAGCTATCACTGCTCTGTAATTTAGCAGAGACAAGTCACGCAAGTAGCACCTGAATTAAGAAATGATATGTATAAATGGGAAAAGTTTAACTGATCTAGATAACACTTATATGTCTGTCTACACGCGTTGTACTCAATGTGCAGCGCTAGCAGTGGGCGATCACAGCTTCCACTTAAGTAGCTCTCATGCACTGAACTTAACTATCCGCTCCAAAGAGCTAAGCGGGCATGTACACAGGCACTTAAAGAACCCAAATATGTGGTAGCACCATTTGTATGGGCATGAGAACAATACTGTTGACGCATTACACTCCGTGATGCAAGCCGCACGAGAACACCTTGAGGGCGTGGGCTGCAGCCCCTCGCACAACCACCTTGCCTTTCCGGGCACCTATGCGCTGGCCACATGGACCAGCGGGTGGTACATCCTACTCATTTCTTTAAGTATGAAGGGAAGAACATTTTTGTAGTTAAGCACACACTACGCGCACCCCACCAGGCACTGTACTGGAATAGTTTCTACACTGTTATTGTTAAACACACTGTTTGGACGGGCACCTTTGGTGCATTCGCCCCCACCTGTTATGGGGTTCAAGGTTGAACCGATGTTCACGTTAAACTCGACCTGCCTAAAATTATATATCGCTGCCACAAGCTTGGAAATGTCCTACTCGCTCCCAACCCCGCTGATGTTCACTTGCAACTGCTATGACATGTGTTAATATAC
Source organism: Calotriton arnoldi (assembly GCA_963921515.1). Taxonomy (NCBI): domain Eukaryota; kingdom Metazoa; phylum Chordata; class Amphibia; order Caudata; family Salamandridae; genus Calotriton; species Calotriton arnoldi. The sequence continues at coordinate 333,035 of CAWUFW010013082.1, forward strand.
TAACATGGAATATACGTGGAATGCATACACCCACTAAGCGATACTCGATATTTGCTTACCTTAAGAGGCATTTGACTAACATAGCGCTGCTGCAAGAGACACACATGTCCCAAACGGAGCTAGAAAGGTTACACAGGCGCTGGAGAGGGCAGATATATGGTACTACATTCTCAGCACACGCGAGAGGCACACTAGTCTGGGTGAGAACAGGGGTCCCATTTGCACACAAAGAAACTGTGGTAGATGATGAGGGTCGATACACTTTTGTACGAGGGCGCTTAAATGGGCAGGCAATACTGCTAGGCTCCATCTATGCTCCGAATGTAGACCAGCTCTCATTCCTCACACGACTCTCGGCAACACTGACCCCTTGGGCTGGTATTCCCTGGATAATAGGTGGGGACTTCAACTCGGTGCTCGATCCTGATATAGATAGATCGTTTTCCCCCCTGAATAGAACGTCTGCAGTATCTAATGCCCAGGCCCTCACAGACTGGCTGACAAACTGGAGGATTATAGACATATGGTGTACAATGCATCCTGCAGAACGTATCTATTCCTATTACTCAGCGGTTCATGGCCTACATGTACGACTTGACAGACTGGTAGGTTCTCAGTCACTGCTCCCCTTAATTAAGAAAATAGAATATGTGGGTCGGACGCACTCTGACCATACCCCCAATGGATGCAACTTAGCTGGGACGCTGATCGCCCTCCCATACCAACATGGCGACTCCAGACGAACGCACTGGAAGACCCAGAATTCCGATCTTCACTAGGGACAGCTGCTCTTGACTATTTTGAGCTCAATGAGGGCACAGCGAGTAACACACTAATAGAATGGGAGGCTTTTAAAACTACGATTAGGGGCCACTGCATGGGGGCCATGTGGAATATCCGTAAACGACTGTCCGATTCGCTCACGCAGCTAGAAACCCAGCTGCTACGACATGAACAGGAGGGTGAGGGGAGAGGTAAAGACACGAGACGGCTAGAACAGTTGCGTGCAGAGCTTACAGAATTGTTAGAGCGCCTACGATGTCATAATTACGCAGCACACACAGCCCGCCCGCATGCATCGGCTGACAGAGCAGGCCGGTTACTGGCCTGGCTAATATGTCAGGAAAACGATCGCGCCCCGATTGGAGCTATACTTACACCCACAGGCAGTCTGTTGCATACACAACGTGAAATACATAGAGCCATGACGGAACACTACGTCCAGTTATATCAATCTAGGAGACACTGCACGGAACAGGCACTAGAGGGGTTCTTAGAGTCCATACACTTGCCCACAGCCTCAGTGGAACACCAAGAAGCACTTAATGGTCAGCTTACATTAGAGGAAATCGGGCAGGCCATTGGCGCCATGGCCTCTGGGAAAACGCCTGGGCCGGACGGCCTGCCAGCAGAATATTACAAGGCTTATCGGGAGCCTCTTGAGCAAAAACTTCACGATTGTTCACCACTGCCTTAGAAAAACGGGAACTACCCACTTCAATGTGTGAGGCATACCTGGTATCCTTATTGAAACCTGGAAAAGACCCCACGGCCCTTGGATCCTATAGACCATTGGCTTTACTGAACACTGACTAAAATACTCGCCAAGGTGCTAGCAGACAGATTGGCGCCAGTAGTTCCCACACTGGTCCACACTGACCAAAATGGCTTCGTACCAGCGCGGAGCACTTCCCTCAACTTAAGGCGTTTCTTCAGAGTGGCAACGGATGCTGTGCATGAGTGGCCTAGGGCAGGGTGCCTCATCTTAGATCTGGAGAAGGCCTTTGATTCCCTGGAGTGGAGATACCTGGCGGCAACCTTATTAAAATATGATCTAGGCCTGGGGTTCCTTCAACTGGTAAACCTATTATACATGAACCCAACGGTCCGTGTGCGATTGGGACCGTACATATCAGAAGCCATCCCGGTGCGCAGAGGCACCAGACAGGGGTGCCCGCTGTCCCCCCTCCTTTTTGCACTCGCAATAGAGCCAATGGCTGAAGCAATGCGCACGACACTGGGAGACGGCATACCTCTAGGGGGATGCGGTGCATCAAGTCTCTCTTTATGCGGACGACCTCCTAGTCTATGTGAAAGACGTTGAGAAGGTCCCTGGCCAGTTATCACACCTACTACAGACTTTTGCCGCAGTGTCTGGACTACAGGTGAATGTTGACAATTCATGTATATGTGCATTTTGCGAAGGAGGCCGAAATCCACACTATACCATCAACGGCAAAGAGGTACAATGGAGAGAAGGCACCTTCCGCTATCTGGGCATCCGAATCTATCGTCAGCCGAAAGACCTGTTCGATGGGAATCTGGGCAGAGCTGTAACGGCAGTTAGGTCACAAATGCGATTTTGGGGTAAGCTCCCACTAACAGTAACGGATAGAGTAGCTTTGGCAAAGATGGTAATTCTCCCCAGGCTTTTATACTACTTTGCTAATCTACCACTCTACATCCCCGCATCCTTCTTTGTTACATTAAGTAAAATGGTCAGAGACTTCATCTGGGGCAATACCAGGCATAGAATGGCGCTGGCAAAACTTTACTTGCCTACTGATCAAGGGGGCCTCGCAGCGCTGTGCTTCGAACATTATTACCTGGCGGCCCAGCTGCAATGGATAGCTCGCTGGCTGGCTGGCAGGCAGAAACCACGCAGACACGGCTACCACACGACCACCATATACCCTAGCACAAATCACTAGACTCTTCCACCCTGCAGTTAAGTCAAAGACTCCAGAACCATTGCTACTAGCAGTGGCCCACAAATGTTTTCGTAGGTCCTTATACATCACCAGAGACATTGTCCCCTATGCACCAGCGATACCAATAGTGGGGTCCCCAAGCGGGCTGGCAGTGCTCACATCACAATCGATTGCGGGCTGGTTAGAAAGAGACGTTCAAACATTAGGGGATCTCGACCGCGACGGAACGATCATACCTTACGCGGTTTTGGTGGAAGAAGATGGGTTGCCGCCGGGTCAATTCCTGACGAATCGCTCATTACTGACTACCCTAGCGACCAGATGGGGAGATATGACTGCAGAACCGCAGTCTCACCTTACTATACAGTATCTACATGTCATGGGGAATGGCAGGCATCTCATCCGATGGTTCGCAGCCTCCCTTAGATCCCATGCAGCGATAAGCCTTGACCCTCTCCGCCGCAAATGGGAGATAGATCTGGGGCGACAGTTAGCTGATAAGGAATGGTCACAGCTACTCGAGAGCCCAACACGTATACCTAGAAACATGCGATTCAGGCAAATACAGCTATACATCATTCACAGAGCTTATCTCACACCTGCCCTGATTAATCGATATTTTGACCGTACAGACGCAGCGTGCCCAAGGTGTGCTGCAAGAGGAGCAGAGCTGGTGCACATGCTATGGAGCTGCCCCCGAATAGGAGCATACTGGAACACGATCACCAGAATATTGCACACTTGCACAGGTCGAGAATTACCTTTTGAATGGCCAGTATATCTGCTACACCAATTCAGGAGGACATCTGCCACTAAAGTAGTGTCTAGGTTTCTAAATTTAGGGATAATAGTAGCTAAAAGGCTCCTAACTAAGCGATGGAAAGTGGCCGACCCGCCGCATCCAAACGCCTGGCGCCACTCGATGCTGGCGTGGGCCAAAGCTGAAAGCGTCTCCATTAGGCATGAGGAAACGTTAGGACTGCGTCGAGAACCCATAGCCACATACTGGGATAACCTCTTAAAAGCACTGCACCAGATAGAGGGAGGTGAGAGGGGAGATGTAGCGAGCCACGCGCAGTGCTGATGGGCGCGCCACAATATTCCATGGACACACATAGATTATACAAGTAGGTGAACAAGCATGGGCACTACACACCCGGGGCATTGAGTAATGCAACAGCAAGGAAAGGGGCAATTACACAAGCGCATGCAAAGAAGGAGAGGAGAAGATATCATGGGCAGGTCATCGTTCTTGTTGATCTTATTGTTTTTGTTCATGCTTGATATATCTGTGCATAAGATCACGGTGTTGAAATAGGAAGTACTGTTGTAGAGCACTACATCTGTATCATTTATACCTCAATACGAGCTGTCACAACTCTACTTAACACATAGAGATAACTGAAACTCTAGAAATGTATGTGTCTCTTTTCAGTTGGAAAAAACGACTGTCAGGACTCGATGGACAGTCTGTCATGCACTGTGTAAACACTACTCGTTGTTATGTTGAGGCGATAAATATTGCATACACATGTACCAATACGGATATATTGAATGTATGAAAAGAAGATTTAAATGATGGTTTCCTTGTGCATTGTCGCATCAAAAAACAATAAAACAGATTTAAACAAAAAAACAGTGATATACAAACGCACAACACTGATATTTCAAACAAAAAGAAAATCAACTTGAAAAGACGTGTATTTGAAACAAATCATATATTTTCTGATAATGACATAACTGGACACATATCAAAACCTACACAACAAACATAAGTGCTTATCTACAATAGTGACATATAAAAGGGGATAGACAGTGACTGTACATATATCAACAATACCAACAAAAAAACCACAGTACATGTAACATCAATTCTTTTTAGGTAGCGTTGTACAAAGAATATCACAAGCCCTAGGCAGACCTCCTTTATTGTATGGGTCTGGTTGGGCACTAACGCTTAATAATGAGCGTCAATGTTTCAACCCCTATAACCGTGTGTGTATCAATGACATCACTGTAGGGTCTTCATCAGGACAATGAGACAGTTGTGTAAGTCTTATATTGAGACTAAAGAGCCTCCACTCTGTTAGTAGCTTATAACCTGCACAGTCAATCGCAGGATTGTGTATCATCCGGAGCCCGTTAGGCTAACCATGACATCCAAAATATGTCAGAGGTGAAGAAATCTTCCTCCTGGAGTTCCTCGTATCTCTACAACCTGGTAGATATTCAGTAAAATTGAAGTATCAGGAGCAAGCCTGCTCCTAACCAATCTCCGGCGACGCGTGCTCAGAAAAGGTGCCTATGGCCTATGCAGCTGTACTCTTCAAATATCAATTAGACTAGGTCCTTGCCATTGTCTAAGTTATACCTTCCAGTCAAAATCTTGGAAGCTCCGGCATCTCGCGCTCGGAGTGTACTGATAGAGCCAGAATAAAAGGCAAGCAGAAGAGGCAGTTGCAGCACAGCGGACCATGTAGGAGGGTGAGGCAGGGGCATGGACTCAGACATAAGACAGCAGGGGGAAGGGGCAGAGGTAGGACCAACAAGCTAACTACGGAGCGCAAGCAGGAAAATCAGTGGCAGTACAATGTACCATGCAGGGCATGAGGGAGGGGCCAGGGTTATGGACTTGGTCAACTGAGGTCAGGTGAGGTGGGCAGTGGCAGCAAGTAAGTAAACTGGAGGGGCACTGGCATCACTATGGTCTACGCAGGCAGGAGGAAGCAGGCATGGACATGGACTCAGACAACATAGGACAGGGGGAGGGGACATAGGCAGAAAGCTAACCATGGATGGCATGTGGGAGGGGCAGTGGCAGGACAATGGACTACGCAGGGCAGGAGGGAGGGAGCAGAGTCACAGACTCATGCAACGGAGGTCAGGGGGAGGGGGCAGCAAGCTAACAATGCAGGGCAGATAGAAATGGCAGTGATGGCACAATTGACCATGCAGGGAAGATGGAGGGCGCATCAATGTAGACAGAGAAAAAGGAGTATGGGGAGGAAGCCAGGGGTATCAAGCTAACCATGGAGGACAAGTGGGAGGAGCAGTAGCAGCAAAAAAGAACATACAGGGCAGGCAAATGGCAGAGGCAAGGATTCATACATCGGAGAGCAGTAGAGAGGGTGGTAGCTATATAATCACAGAGTGCAAGTGGAGTGACTGTGGTAATGCAACAGACCGCACATGGCAGGAAGGAGGGGGCAACAGCATGGCCTAGGGCAACAGAGGAGGGGGGCATGGGTAGCAAGGTAACTACAGACGGTAATATGATCTTCCCTAACATAAAAAAATTTGAATTAGAAATTCACTGAAGAAAAAAAGGTTAAAGAGACGTTATATTTAGGTATGGGAACAAGATGTTAGCTTACAGTAAAGAAAAAACCCTAGAAATTCACTGAAAAAAAGATATGTTAAAGTAATGTCTTACGTCTGACCTCTGTAATCTTATAGTACAAAAGTCCTTACAACATAAAAATTATTTGGCACTTGGAGATTTTAACCTCCATATTTCTGATACGAAGTGTACTCAATCTTCACATCTGTTGATGTCACTTGAGGGTGCCAATCTCATGCAGCACGTAAAATCTCCAACCCATAGTGCCGGTAATATACTTGATTTGGTGTTCTCTAACATCTCTTCCTTGGCTATTGAATCGCCGCAAGAACAGACTTGGTCTGATCACTTCTTGATCCCATTCTCTTGCGGCAGAACAATACCCCAAGGTAAAGGGAAACCTCTACAAGCACTCAAGAGGAATTGGAAAAGACTGACGCCTGCTTCCTTAGGACCAGCTCTGATGGATAGCCAACCCCAATGGTCCAATGACTCAGACAAGGATGCTGTGTCCGTGGATGCATGGCTACTGGGCGCTCTGGATAAACTTGCGCCAGCAAGATTAGTAAGCTCCCCTAGAAGAGCTCCCTCGGCCCCATGGTTTACAGAGGAGCTGAGAGCGGCAAAGAGCAATTGTAAGCGCTTAGAGCGTGTCTGGAGGAAAGCGTACTGTCCCCTGGCAAAAAATATGTACAGGGATGCCACAAAAGAGCTTCACAAAGCCATGAAAATAGTTAGAAGGGACCACTTTGTGAAGCGCATACATTTATCAGATAATTCCAGCAGAGAAATCTTTAATATAGTTCGCTCCTTCACCAAACCCTCAGCTCTCGAGGGCAAGATACCCTCATCCCCTATACTCTGTGAAAAGTTGTCAGTCTTTTTGAGGAAAAAATTCAGAAGGTCTATGAGCTCTTTTCGCCTATACAGGACACCGTTGAGTCTGATGTGGGAGAGAACCAGTCGGGGGATGTCTCCTTGTCTGCATTTCTTCCAATCTCACTCGAGGCATCCTTGGATGGAATCCTGAAGTGTAAGTCTGGTTCCCCAGCAGACCCCTGTCCTCCAAAATTGTGGGTGGCACTTGCACATATTCTCAATCCAACCCTTAACCTTTTATGGAATAATTCATTAAGCACTGGCAGATTTCCAGAAGCTTGGAAACATGCGATGCTCCAACCTCTTCTAAAAAAACTAATGCTGACTTGATGGATTTAAAAACTATCGTCCTATTTCTCTTCTCCCAGCGCCGGCAAAGATGTTGGAAAAACTGGTACAGCACCAACTTAATAATTTCGTGGTTAATAACGATATATTGCATGAAACACAGTCCGGCTTCCGGGCAGGCTTTAGCACTGAGACGGCACTCTTGGAGGTGGCCGAATCAATAAGAATGGAAGTGGACGGAGGAGCCTCAGCTATGCTGGTGTTGTTGGATCTGTCTGCCGCATTTGATACAGTGGACCATCCATTATTGCTGGCCAGACTGAGGAAGGTGGGAGTGAGGGGGAAGGTACTCGCTTGGATCAAGTCCTATCTTAGTGATCGCACACAAAGAGTGACATTACACCCTTATAAATCAGAAGCTAAGCCTCTCTGGTGTGGAGTGCCGCAGGGATCGGCATTGAGCCCGCTACTTTTTAACATCTATCTGACCCCTTTGTGTGCGCTCATTTCTAAATTGGGAATCAAAACCGTGTCTTATGCAGATGACACACAATTGGTGTTCTCCTTTAGGGACCTATCGGCAAACACCTTCGAGAGGTTCAGGGGCTGCCTGTGTGATGTTGCTAGGTGGATGAACAATAACAAATTAAAACTGAACACAGAGAAAACTGAGGTGTTGTTTTTTGGTAAGAATTCCCCCCACCATCGGGTCTGTGGTGGCCGGAGGAAATGGGTCCTCCACCCTCTCCGTCTTCTACGGTAAAAAACTTGGGTGTAAAATGGGATGCTGAGATGACATTTGCTCCCCAAAAACGTTGCATTACATCTATTTGTTTTGGAATTTTGAAGAGTCTGAGGAAATTTTTTTCTTCTGCCGGAGAACTGTCGAAAATTAGTCGTTCATGCTACGGTGACTTCAAGGCTTGATTATGCCAACAGTCTGTTCCTTGGCCTCCCGGCATATTTGATAAAAAGATTGCAGATGGTGCAAAATGCAGTAGTAAGATTGATTAGAAGAGTGCCATTTAGACAACATATTTCTCCTCATGCTAAACAACTTCACTGGCTGCCAGTTGTACAGCGTATAGAGTTTAAGGCCTTGACAATTGCTTTCAGGGCCCTGAACGGCAGCGGTCCCAACTACATTAAAAAACGTATCCGCCCTTATCAGCAAAGGCGATTGTTACGCTCTAATTCACAGAATTTGCTGTGTGTTCCCCGATTTGTAAAGGCTCGTATTGGAGGAAGGGCCTTCTCAGTTGGAGTGACCAAATTGTGGAACTCACTTCCGGTTAGACTTCGGCATATACCGGAAGAAGGGGAGTTCAGGAAAGCTCTAAAAACATGGCTTTTTAGCCGGGACTAGTCAATTACGTTTTGGTTTGGAGATCTGTCACCCCTATGCTGTTGGATCATGCTAGCGCCGGGACACCTCTGTTTGAGGTAGCTGTCGCGCTCTATAAATGCTGATGTAATGTTATAGTTAAGTGTTGAAACGGTGTGCAGACATAATGTTGAGTTTTTTATATCAACTGGCAGAAATATCGAGTCATAAATATAGTGAGTGAGAAATATCGACAGCAACAATATCGTGGTCAAGAATATCGACTTAAGGTAAGTAATATTGATTTTAAAAATATCAAAGTGTTTAATATCGTTTGCAAAAATTTAGGGGCCGATTCCGATCTCGGCCGGTAGGGCTCCGAATCGGATTCGGCTTTACCGGATCCGATTCGGAGCCCTGTTTCCCGACCGAATCGTACCCGGGTCCGGCCGAGCGAGTACGATGCAAGCGCCCGCGAAATCGCCGACCGACTCGTACGCGGCTTCAACACGCTCCGACCGACTCACACGGACACAACTCGCACCGCGCAATGGAGACGTTCCCCGGCCGGGTAAGTACGATGCGCACCGCGAGCAGTCCGACCGACTCGCGCCATCCGGCTCGAAAGAGCTGTCGGAGCCGGACTTTGGGGGTCCGCGTCGGACCCCCCTGTATGCGTGGCCGCGCGAGTCACACACAGGGGGGACCCATGGGTCCCCCCTACCTGTGCATGTACGGCACGATGCGCTTCGACGCGTACCCGCTGTAGGGGGCGCCTTGTTCGCCTCGCACCCATTGAGTCAATGGGAGCCCGCGTACGCGTTATGCGACCGGCTCCCATTGACTTCAATGGGAGTCCGACCGAATCGAGTCCGATAGCATGCGTGCGCATCGTACTCGTTCGGTCGGACTGCCAGAGTCCAATTCGGTCGGAATTCTCTCCGGGTCCGGCTCGGTCGGAGAGATTTCCGGCCCGAATCGGAATCGGCCCCATAGTTGTTAAAAATATCGATTTTTTAATTAATGTTATATATTTTAGCATACGTTTTAAATGTATGTGATGTATTTTTTGTATGAGAATTGTTTATATTTTTTAATATATGTGTTAAATTTTTAGTAGTTATTAATTTATTTTATTTGAATTTTGCGTTTTTCAGTTCTGTAGCGGGTTGTGGGTTTTTAGGGGAATAGGGTGGGAAGTAATTTAATTATATTAAATGAATTCTTATTTTTTATTTAAAAATATTTATTTAATTGAGATTTTATAGTGTTAAATGCGTACAATAATTTATTATTAATTAATTAATAATTCGTTTTTTAATTAATATTAATTAATTAATTGATAATTAATTATGGTAATTGTGTAATTAATTTTAGGTGTACATTTTGATGTTTATAGGTGTAAAGGGTGGGAATTAATTATTTTTTATTGTTGAATTAATAATTGGTTGTTAATTAATATTAATTAATTAATTGTAATTAATTATTGCAATTGCGTAATTAGTTTTAGGTGTTTGTTTTGGGGTTTATAGGGGTAAAGAGTGGCAAGTAATTTTTTGTCATTAATAATTATTTGTTAATTGATATTAATTAATGGAATTAAAAATTAATTATGGTAATTGTGTAATTAATTTTAGGTGTGTGTTGTGGTGTTTATAGGGGTAAAGGGCGGGATGTAAATTGTGTTTAATTAATTAATATATAGTTGTTAATTAATGTTAATTATTTGATATTTAAGTTGTGTAATTGTTTATTTTTTGCTGTATTGTTTTTACTTTTAAAGGGTAAAGGTGGGGAATTAAAAATGTTTTGCTTACTTTATAATCAGTTGTTTAATAGTAACAGATTTTAATTTTAAAATAAGTTTTAATTGTGCAACAGTTTAATTTGGGTGTGTGTTGTGGGGATTATAGTGTTAAAGTGTGGGTAGATAATTAATTTTTATTAGTTTCTTTTATTAATAATATTTTTTTAATTGAGAATTAATTATGTTACTTATGCAAGTACATTTTTTTTAAAGATTTAGAAGTGTGTTATGATTTGTGTAGTGTTATAGGGTAGGTAATAAAATAAATTCATTTATGTATTAATTAATGTTTTTGTTTGTAAATATTTTCTAGTTTAAATTTTTTGAAATATGTTTATTATTTTATTTTATATAATATTTGTAGGTATTTGTTACATGTAAAAATAATATAATATGTTTTCTTTTTATATATTTTATATATTTGATTTTAATGTTCATAATATTTATATATTTATTTATTTATTTTTATAATTTTATTTTTTATTTTTAATATTTATTTTGATTTTATTTTTTAACTGACTGGAGTTTGAATAGCAAATTTTATCCCTCTGCTATCCAACACTTTCCCTACTGTTGCACTCACTGGAGTGGGAATAGTAATTTTTACCCCTACGCAATCCAACACTTTCTCTACTGTTGCATTCACTGGAGTGGGAATAGTAATTTTTACCCCTCCGCTATCCAACACTTTCTCTATTGTTGCACTCACTGGAGTGGGAATAGTAAATGTTACCCCTCCTCTATCCAACCGTTTCACTGCTGTTGCACTCACTGGAGTTGGAATAGTAAATTGAATCCCTCCGCTATACAACACTTACCCTACTGTTGCACTCACTGAAGTGAGAATATTAATTTTTACCCCTTCGCTATCCAACACTTACCCTACTGTTGTACTCATTGGATTGGGAATGGTAATTTTTACCCCTCCACTATCCAATACTTTCCCTACTGTTGCACTCACTGGAGCGGGAATAGTAATTTTTACCCCTCTGCTATCCAACACTTTCTCTACTGTTGCACTCACTGGAGTGGAAATAGTAAATTTTACCCCTCCGCTATCCAACACTTTCCTTACTGTTGAACTGACTGGAGTTGGAATAGTAAATGTAATCCTTCCGCTATCCAACACTTACCCTACTGTTGCACTCATTGGAGTTGGAATAGTAATTTTTACCCTTTCACTATCCAACAAATGTCCTACTCTTGTACCTATTGGAGTGGGAATAATACATTGTACCTCTCCACTTCCCAACACTTTCCCTACTGTTGTACTGACTGTTTTGGGAAATGTAAGTTTAAATATTTTTTAATAGTTTAGGGGCCCATTACGATGGCGGGCGGAAGCACAACCGCCGTGCTGGCGGATGCAAAAACCACCAGTTACCGCCGGCACGCAGCAGTCCACACGCCCGCACAATTACGATGCGAAAAGTAGGCCAAACACCGCCGGCAAGCCAGCAACACCGTCCGCCATCAAAGTGCGCCCGTACACGTAGCGGCGCAGCCCAACTGACACACACCGTCCGACGAAACACGTCCCGCCCGGCGCATAAATTACGATGCCGCAAACAAACGGCTCCCACGGCTAAGAGACACCGCACGTGAAAGAGAGGCGGTAACACGGACGCAGAGCACGGACAACGAAGAAGCGGCACCCCGGGCATGAATCCAGCACTGCAGGCCCTTCCCATGCTTCTGCTGATGCACCACCAAGGACGCAACGTACCGCGGAGACGCAGGTAGGCACACACACAACAAGTGCACGCAAACAGCGCACACAGTGCAAGGGCGGAAAAAGCGTACAACCCCCCACCAGCGCGTGTACACTACACATCCACCATTGCATCCACATATGACACACAGGCCAAATCCTAACATCGCGGAACACATGTGTACACACCACCTGGGACTAGGAACCAACCACCCCGTCACGGCCACAAAGCGCCGATGACGCCGCCACACATGCGCACAACGCAGAGGCCAACCGCAGCGCCATGCATGCGTCGCACACAGACACAGGGACACAACCAAGCAGCACACACATCAGCCCCACCCCGAACGCACATGACACGTGACAGGCCTGCCACAGACATGTCCCCAACGCCCAATTCACGGACAACACCCAACGCCACACAACCGACGCACACATGTCAGTGAAGTCACGCAACAGCAGGACACACCCCAGTGTAACAAACATGGCGAAGCACACAGCGGCGGCAACACCAACTAGGAGAAGCAGGGCCCCTTCGGGAAGAGGAACGCCAGTACCACACTGAAAAACCCATACCACCCTGCACATATGAACAAGACACATGAAACGGAACACCAAAGAGCCCGGGGACCGACAACAGGTGGCCCAAGAATAACATCCACACACAAGGCCCAACGCAGAGCGGGAAAGGCAGGCTGCCGCCCACACAAGGGAGAGCAGACAGCACTGAATGACCTTCCATTCCAACTCCGAAACCACAGCCCTACGACAGAAGCCGGTGAATACAGCCATTGTCCAAGAATAGACCAACACAGGCATGCCGAGGAGACCGACCACAGGGCAGATAGCGCATATCACAGAAGCACACAACGGACGGGGAAGAAAGAAGAAAACACTCCCCCATGTCGGCCACATGCAAGTTAATTGGAAGGAGTCACACAGCACTGACCTTGAACTGTCTGAGAAGCATGTGGGAAGAGGGCCCGTGTCCTCCAAACAAGCCAACAGAACACAAGTCCTGTCTCCCTACGACTACACAGAGCTCACAGCAACCCCGGAGCGTGCACATTGCAGACTGCACACACAGCCGGAGCACGCCACCTCAACGAACCGCTGCGAAATGGCAACCGCAACACACCTACCCAACTACGCCGAACAGCTCAAGCTGTACAAAACCAACACAATACATACATTGGGATGCGATCTCCTGTCCCTGCTGAACGTAAGTTACCGACTGACTTACCGCATCACATTGTTCAGCTGCGTCATGCCCGTCTTCTACTGTCGGAGGTGTCCCTACCAGCATCCCGTCGAGATATGCCTCTCCAACCCGGCATGTCTGAAGGCGGACCTGCTACCACTACTCCTCCCTCTGGACGCACACGACAGGGCCTGCTCTGCCTATGGGGGCATGGCGTATGTGGCCAACATCGCACCCGCACTGAAATGGGACCACTGTGCCTCCACACGACGGATCATCGAGAACAGCTACATCGAATGTCACCCAGCATGCCCCATCATGGTCCTCCAAGGGACAACTTACGAACAACACCTTGAGAGCCACCATCCGCTTCATTGGCTGGCAAACATGTACACCACCAATGACATGGAAGCCCTGCTGGACGGCATCGCATACCTGACAACCTGTAAATACGTCGGACCACAACGCAGGTTCCCCGAGTGACCTATGAAGTCCAACCCCGCACCCATGCTCAGCTTCCGCACGGACTGGCCAGTCACCACCACAACAGCCATACCAAACGACCGGCAACTGTAACCACACCATCAACGACATCGCCATGACATCGGATATGACCGGGACATGCACACTGTTCCCCATCACATCCAGGAACACCGCATGCATCGTGGGAGGCAGTGGCATGGGCTCTGTGTATCGCACCCACATGGACGGAACTGCACGAACAACCAGGACACGACATGGATCCAGCGCACATGGACACACACACCGCTCAGTGGACATGAATAGGTCGCCTGGAGTCTGTGGGTGCTGCACCCCTCCCACCCCCGCCCCGGGAATCCCATACCAGGACCTTTGCATGGACGACAAGTGCATACAACAACAACACGACCCCAGTGACTGTGACATGTCCAGTAACCACCACAGTGCAACAACAAGTGGCACGCCGCTGCATGCACGCAAGCACATGCCCTGATGTCATCTCACATGCACGCGTGCATGAGGAACAACCGCAGCAAACCTGTCACATGGAACTGAGATGGACTGTGCCCATGATGCCGAGCGGTCTGGTAGGCTACATGTATACCGTCTGTGTCAAAGTCCGCAGCTCCGCAGCTATACGTAAATGTACATTAGCACAGCCTTGGCCAAGCAGATGTAACTCTGAAGCCCACATCCCACATGCAACAGCCAATCACATGTAACCCCACACCCTATCCAATTTGTAATCATGCTCAGTATATCCTCAACATGTATTCCGCTGCCAGTAGTGTCCACTATACTGCATCACAGAGGACAGAAGACTCAATATAATGTTTGAAACCAAAACTGTCTCCGCTGACTCATTTCACAAGTACGAATGAGAGAGGATGAGAGTATGTGAAGTACACGGCAGTCGTGACATGACCATGTAGTCCACTGGTATTGGATGTCAACGCAAATGAGTAGCACTACTGTGGAAGACACACATGTGTCGTGTGAAGTCGTATGGACGCAGTGCTCAGGTGGGTGGGTGCGACGGGTAGATGCACACATGCCAAGTTGGAGCACGCCGTGTTGGGAGGGGTCATGAACAGTACACCACCGCTTCCCAGGGCATTGTGAGAGGACACCTGTCGGGGGAGTGAACACGTGTGTGCACAGCAGCCGGGCACACGTACAAAGCGGTACCAGGCGCACCTCAGCCCACCCTCTGTGGACAAGCTGGATCCTGTTGTGCGCCCGCCATGCCCCTTGACAAGGCACACACAGCCCCAGTCGACCAGGTGTAACCCCAACATAGTCAATCCGCACAGGCGATACAGGGCACGGGATGGCAGTGGAGCATGGTGTGTGAGAGGTCTCCTCGCGCTCCTCCTGGTCATATCACGCAGGCAATAGAACCTCAACGTCTAGCATGGCACAAGTCAGATGGAAGTGTAGGGGGACGCACCACAGCACGAGCAGCACTGACGTCACGGGAGGTGGCTCGCACCATCCCATCCATTGCCCATCATACCAACCACGCCACATGCCATTGCGACTAAGTGCAAGCGCGTGCGCCACCACCCCCGAGCCCTCCCCAGAGAGGCCAAAGAGTGAATGTGTGGGCCATCAGCCACAGACGGACGCGGCCTGGCCGCAAGGGCAGCCACAGCCACTGGGTGTCGCAGGTGGCGGATCCGGAAGGCGAAGACTGTGATGCATAGTCCATGCAGGCCGGGTCTCCATTTGGGGCACCACGCAGGTGGACGGTGTCCCGCCACACATCATACCCTGAGACAGCCCACTCGTGCAACTGGACCCACACATACACTCCTTGCCCTCTCTGGTGCGAGCTTGGGGCTGCCTGTGCAAGCGCTAGCCTCGCAGGTGAGCATGCATATTGGGGGGCGAGGGGAGGACATGAGGGCTGGGGCGAAGATGACTGTATCACTGTCAGTTAGTACAAGGGATGACCCAGATGTGGAAAGGAAGAGACGTGTCCCGTGTGTACTGCAACTAGTCGCCAATCCAACTACCCCCCATGTCCGGAATGTAAGCCCGCACCTAGGCCCGCCCATCCGCCACATCGAACATACCACCAGCACGACAACCTTCCCATTCGAAACACTGACTGGGGGTGGCGACCAGTGAACAATCATGTGTAGCCTACCCACGCGTACATGTGGGCCCTCCATGATCCATGTCACCTGCGGCAAAGACATGACATGCGCAATGAGGGAAGTGAGGAGAGCTGTCCGCCCCACGCGCAGAAGGTGCATCAGCTCCACAGACCCAGCAGCGAGTCCAGCAGGGGTCACATGTGCAGGGGCAGCTGTGCCTGGTGTGAAGGCACATGCATATAGACAGCACATCGACCAATGTGTAGTCTGCCCACATCCACAGTCCATCATCATGCGGACATAGGAATTGAACACAGGGCAACACATCTTAGTTGGTGCACCCACCGTGACCAACAATGCGCAATCATCGACGTACCCGCCCTGTGCATGGCCCCCCACCCAACGGAGGCACATCCAGTGCCACCATCCCACACACACAAGCCTTCCACGGAACATGCTGTGTCCAATGGTCAGTACAGAGTCAGCGCCCATCTGGTGGATCCTGAACAGGAGACACATGCACACACATGCCAGCTCCCACTATGTACGTCTGCCACCTGGCACGTGCAATGTAACCTCTCACCTGTGACGTGTGACTGCAAGCACACAGCCGTCTTGGCATGGGGCTGTCAATGTGGACACCAGTCAATGTTTCGGGAGCTGTGATCCGTACAGTGCTGTACATAGGGTGCAGTGCTGACACCTACTACTGTCTCATATCCCCTCGTGCCACAGGTCCCACTTGTATTGGCCGCTCAGCCCGTGCCCACATCGTCGTCGTCGTGTGCCATACTCATCCAGCCTCGGAAGCAGTTCCATGCTCAGCAGACACTCATGTTGCCGTGGCGTTGCCGCTTGACGAATATGCAGTCAGTCCCCATCAGCACGCCCCGCAAGTCATTGGGGCCTAGATCCCCATGTGCATGCACATGGCAGTGGTATGTCTCACTTGCCATTGCCATTGTTGGGAGACCTGTGTAAGTGTATTGTGGCCGTGCCGTCCCAGCTTGACAGCTGGGCTGTGGCTCATGTGCTTGCTCAGTCATGTCAGTGATGTGTATGCGAAATTGCTATGTGCCGTGTTGCTTTGACATGTGTCCTCTGCCATTTAACCCAGGCGGAGACCGAACATTGACCGCCCATACCAATTGCTGGCGGACATGGACGATACAGAGGTAATCAGGAAGTTTCGGCTGGACAGGCCAACCCTGCATCGACTGTGTGCCATGTTAGAGCCCCATCTCCGTCCCCGCAGGGTGTATCCGACTGCTGTCACCCCCACGGCTAAGGTGATGGCCGCCATGCATTTCTTCGCCACTGGGTCATTCCAGCACACAGTGGGCAGTGGAGGAGGGATGTCCCAGCCCATGTTCAGCAAGGTGCTGAGGGATGTACTGGCAGCCATGATGCTGTACCGGAACAGGTACATCAGATTCCCCAGGGCTCGTGAATTGGCGGCAGTGAAGGGTGCATTCTATGCCCTTGGCAGAATCCCACACGTCGTGGGAGCCATTGACTGCACACATGTTGGCCTTGTTCCACCACAGGCCACTGAGCACCTGTACCGCAACAGGAAGCACACGCACTCCCTGAATGTGCAAGTGGTGTGCCTTGCGGACATGGTGATCACCCACGTGTGTGCCAAGTTTCCAGGCTCGGCACATGACGCACACATAATGCGCAACAGCATCTTGCCACGACTGATGGCCAATCTGCAACAGGATCGTGGCTGTATTGTCGGTGAGTATGTGGAGTGGTGTAGCGTGCTGGTTGTGCGATGCTGTCCCCTGTCCAGTTGGAATAGCAACGGTTCTCTGTGTCCCTCACACCCAGGTGACTCTGCGTATCCGAATGGGGCATGGCTGCTCAGTCCATTGAGGAATCCTCGCACCCCAGCAGACGATCGATACAATGAGGCACATGGGAGGACCAGACGTGTGGTCGAGCGTACCTTTGGCCTCCTCAAGTCCAGGTTCAGGTGCCTGGACCGCACCGAGGGGTGCACTGGCGTACTCCCCACAGAAGGTGTGCCAGATAGTGGTGGCGTGCTGCATGCTGCACAATATGGCCATTCGGAAGCAGATCCCCCTCATTGTGGATGACGGAGATCAACCAGGGCCCCAGCCCGCAGACCAGGACAGCTCGAGTGAGGTGGACAGCGGAGAGGAGGAAGCTGGGAATGTGCGCCAGCAGCTCATCGCCCGCTACTTCACTTGACGGTGAGTGTCCATGTACGACGGATGATGTGTCTGTATCTGTGCAGGTGTGTGTGTGCTGTGTCAGGGTGGCCGTATGTTCACTGCGTGCAGTGTGTCAACGCTCCATGGCCAGGGTAGTATGCCACTGTTGGTGACTGTGGCATTGTGCCCTATTGCTCTGTGCGATGTGTGTACATTGCTTGTAGTTGTTGACATGTACTGTGTGATGGGTGTGTGACACACTCATTGAATGTGCTCCTGTTCTGTCTCCCACCCCTAGGTCCCTACAGGCCCTCCGGATTCCATTGCCATGCCACGCATCAGGTGCCTTTCCGCCCAAGGTGGCCGTTGTATTCCGTACAAATAAAACACAGGGCACAAACAGCAGTTAGTGAAAAAGGTGCATTTATTACAAACTGTGACATGTGATTGTGTGTAAGGTGATGACAAAAGTGGTGCGTGCAGTGACAATGAGCTGTCGGTCATGGCTGCGTGAAGCTCAGGGTGTACCCACTGGTTCTATGTCCATAGTCCAACACACACATGCCATCCAGCTGGCTGTGTGGAGTGGGATCGTAGAGCAAGTCAATGCAGTGGCTGGTCAAGGAAGGCTGGCGGAAGGCTGGCTGGCTGCCTCACTTGCGACTGGAGCGTGCGAAGTCCTCCCGGGAGATCTGTTTCCTCTTCGGACGGCCCCTTCCACGTTTGGGAGGGGGTGGTGGTGGCG
This sequence comes from Calotriton arnoldi, assembly GCA_963921515.1. Taxonomy (NCBI): domain Eukaryota; kingdom Metazoa; phylum Chordata; class Amphibia; order Caudata; family Salamandridae; genus Calotriton; species Calotriton arnoldi. The sequence goes on from CAWUFW010013082.1 coordinate 351,803, forward strand.
ACCTGCTGGTGGTGGGTGAGGTGTGCTCACTGGCTGTGGACGCAGGGGAAGTGGACACTGCTGGCCGACCCTGCACCCTAGCAGGTGGTGGCGGAGGTGGTGTTGCTGGCCTTGCCTGTGACCCCACCGCCACCACCAGCTGGCCCATGAGGTCCACGAGTTGGTCCATACGGGACACGAATTGGCCCATATGGGCGTCCATGGACCTCAGCACCCCCAGCACCTCCCGCGTGTCTGTAGCAGACCTGGCCCATTGTCCTTGGGCCTCTTCATAGGCCCCAAGGACTCTGGCCATTTGAGGCAGGGCATGGCTCCCAGGGGAGGCTGGCGTTTCCCTGACCCTGCTCCTCCTACCAGTCCTGCTGCCACCGGCCTGCCCACTAGCCACATTGCACACCACGGTCCTCGCTGTGGCTCCCAGGGTGGATCCAGTCGGCCGGGCCACCACCTGCGCTGGGGCTGGTGCCAGCGAAGACGTGGTGGTGGTGGTGGCGGTGGTGGTCGGTGCGGCGATGGTGGCGGTTGCGGCAGTGGTAGTGGCCGCAATGACCGTGGGTGTGGCCGCAACGACAGTGGCAGCAGGGGGCTGGGACTGTTCAGCATCCCTGGATGATGGGTTGGTGGGTAGGAGGGGTCCTGGGAAGCGGCTGGGCCCTGCCACGCCAGATGGGCCTGCTTGGTGGTCCGTGTCCGAAGAGGAGGACAGATCCTCCAGATCCGTGTGTCCTCGTTGGGGGCTTGTGGGCTGGCTGTGCTGGCTGCTGTCTCCATCCCCAGCATCCGGCAGTTCGTCACCTGTGGAGAGAATGAGATTTGTTATTGTGTTGCACCTGGCGAAGTATGTATTTGTCGTCTGACATTGGCAGTTCGTGCAATCTCGTACATGGGTTTCCCGGAGGCGAGTGTGTGGCTGTGGCATCTGTAGTTGTGTGTGCTAGGCAATGGGACTGTGTGCTGTGCACATGTGGCATGGGACGGATTGGCCATGCCGATGGGTGTGTTGCTGTGCCCCTACTCATTGTGACTCTGGTGTATGCGGGCTCCTGGCCCATCCTGGGTCTGGTTTGTACTTTGCTTTTGGGGTTCACATGGAACGCTTAGGAATGCATATGGCAACATGGGGGCCATGCCCCAGATTCGCATTTGGGAGGGGATATGCATTTGGGGTTCAAATGGAACGCTTAGGAACGCATATGGCAACATGGGGGCCATGCCCCAGATTCGCATTTGGGAGGGGATATGCTTTTGGGGTTCAAATGGAACGCTTAGGAACGCATATGGCAACATGGGGGCCATGCCCCAGATTCGCATTTGGGAGGGGATATGCTTTTGGGGTTCAAATGGAACGCTTAGGAACGCATATAGCAACATGGGGGCCATGCCCCAGATTCGCATTTGGGAGTGGATATGCTTTTGGGGTACATGCTGTGAGCCATGGGTGCCGAACGTGACATGTGTTGTGTCAGCATGACAGTGCATGGTTTGAGGTGTGTGCATGCTTGACATGGCCTGCATATTTGCTGTCTGTTGTGATTACTGGACATGGCATTGGACGCATCGTTATGAGTGAGTGATAGTTGTGTGCCAGCCAACGTATTGCAGTTGTCCCATCTCCTTGGTGTGCGTGCTGCCCTGTGCCATGTGCATCACTGCAGTGCTCGGGGAGGGTGTGGCCCATGTTGTGTGTTGTTGCTCACAGTGTGTCGTGCGCTTAATTGACTTCTGGCACATGGTTGGTCATGGGCATGTGTCTTAGCGTGACTGCTGTATGTGTGGCAGCTGTGCGGATGACATGCCTTTCATGAGACTGGGGCTGACGGATGGGATGGATGGTATGTTGTATGTGCATGGTGTGTCTGTGAGTTTGATGGGTTCAGTGGTGTTCGTGTGCATTTCTGTTGTTCCGCTCTGTTGCGTCTAGTGTTGTTTGTCTTACATAGGCGTAGTTGTGGGGTGTGTGGTTGACAGGCAGTAGGGGCTACATGGACAGGACTTCAATGGTGTTTCGGTTGTGTGTGATGAGTTGCACAGTGGCTGCCGTGTGGGACTATATTCAGTGTGGCTTGTGCACGCAGACGTGGCTCCTTGGGTGTTGCTATGTCTGTGATGGGTCATGTGGGGTGTGAGTCTGTTGTTCATGTCCGTGTGCACATTGTTCACTTGTTCGTGACGGTGGGCGGTGCTGCGTGTTCGTCTGCTACGTGACATGTCCCATGTGTTGGTCGTGTTATGGTCCTCATGCCTCCAGTAATCCAGCCCTGTCCAGTTTCCCACCTGCAAGTTGTTCGTGCGTGCACTGTACTGGATGCCACATGGCTCTAAGCGGGGGTGCTCCATGTTGCAGGTCTGTGGGGGTGGGGGGTGTTGTGGGTCGTGGGGGTGGCTGGACACCCACTGACACCGATTGCTGTGGACCGTGATGTCTGCCTTTCGGCTGTCGTTGTGCACTGCGGTGGCTGACACGTGGCTGTGGGGTGTGGGGGATGCTCCTCCTTGCTGTGCTGTGGGACTGGGGCCTGGTGTGTGTTGTACTTGGGCTGTCCACCCTCCCACCCACTGCACTTTGTGTTCCTGCCACTTACCTGTTACTTGTCGGTTAGTGCAGCTGTGGCGGACACATGGGTGTGGTGGGTGCTCGTTGTGGCGCTTCTGGCATATTTGGGGACCTGTTGGTGGTTACGTGGCTGGCTTAGTGTACACATGTCCCCACGCATCTTACAGTTGTTCGGTTTGGGCTGTGTGTGGTAGTGTCTGTTGCATGTGTGTGTGATGTGTTGTGTATTGTGTGCTGGACATGGGGGTGTTTGTCCCTGGGAGCTGTGGCATGGTAGTTGCGCATGTGAGTACATAGCGGTGTGCTGGTATACATTAGTTTGTAATTACCAGCCTCCACTCCCCTGCTAATCCGGCGAGGATCTCCGGATGGATTACGACTCGCACCTTCTCCTCCCACGCTTTGAAGGTCTTAAAGAGCGCGGGATTCCCTCCGCCAGTGACGGCAGCCAGCTCTCTGTTTTTGCCCTCCTTCTTCTTGACCAGGCTCTTTACGTCATTCCAACGTTTGTTAATTTCGACTCTGTTCCTGGGCAGGGTCCCGACTGCATTGACCTGGTCTACGATCCGGTTCCACATTCTGTTTCTGGTGGCTAGTGGTGTGTGCTGGACCATGTTCCCATAGATTTGTGGGTACACCTTGATGATCTCGTCGACCATGACCGTCAGCTCCATGGGCGTGAACTTGGGCATCCTTTGTGGTGCCATGGTGTTTGTGGTGCTGGTGCGGTGTGTGTTGTGTAATGTGCAGGGGGTTTGTGGTGCCGGTGTTTGGTGGTGGTGGTGGTGGTGGTGGTGGTTGTGATGTGTGCGTTTCTGTGGTGTGCTGCTGTCCTTGCTGTGTCACTGTGTCCTCTCCTCTCCTCTCTGGTTTGCAATGTAGCAAGGGGTTGTGGTCTGTGGGAGTGCTGCTTTTGTACTCACCTATGTGGGTGTGTCCTCATGGTCTGTTGTTTTCAGGTGTGTTGTGTCTGGGGTTCTGGCCTTTGTATTTTTTGTTTGTCCGGGGGGTGTTTTCGGGATGTGTACTGTGCTTGTGTATTTGTGCGTGCCTTGCTGTGTGGACTTGTTGGCCATGTTGTGTGCTATTGGTTTTGTGTGCGGATGGTTTCTGTGCAGGTACGTTGGCGCCATGGCTTCTGCCGTGTCGATTCTCATCGGCGTTGTTTGCGCTGGCGGGCGGTATATTTGTGGTTTTTCCGCGCTCATGGCGGTGCGATCGTAATTTCACGTGCGGTGTGTCGGCCGTGTGGGCGGGCGGTTTTGTGTTGTCGTGCGTGTTTCCGTCCGTGGCGGGCGGTTTGACTCCGACTCGGACGATGGCGGGCGGTATTTTGTGTGATTTTTCCGCCGATGGCGGTTTTCGGTTTGTGTAATCGTAATGGCGTGGTCGGTGTTCAGGCGGTGTGTGCGGGCGGATTTTTGCCGCTTCCATGCCTGGCGGATTTATTTACGCCGGGTATCGTAATGGGCCCCTTAATGTTTTAATTTATTATAGAATTTTTTTCTTATATTTTAAATTATTGATATATATATATATATATATATATTTATTTTTTATATAATTCTAAACTTTTAAAATAAATTAAAAATAATAGTTTATTAATTTTTTTAAAGGCTATATATATATACATGTATAAATAATTATATTTGTGTGTTTATCTTTTTTTAATTAAGTGTATTTGTTATATATTAATAAAGTGTTTATTACATTTATTTTATTTTGTTAAAATTAATTTTAATATTTAATAAATTTTATATATATAATTTTATTTTATATATTTATATATATATATATATAAATTTATATTTTGTACATCTATATTTTTTACATCGATATTTTTTAGTCGATATTTTTGTACTCCCCTGTTTAAATATAGGGAGTCGATATTTTTGTAGTCTATATTTTTTCATCCATATTTTTTACATCAATATTTGTGACATCGATGTTATGTCAGGGAACCGTTGAAACACTTAAAAATAAAAAAAACGCTAAACACTAAAATTCACCAGTTATACTTTAGTGAGCTAATTATAAGTCAAACTCCCTCCATATTTTGCTCACCACCTCGCAAAATAGATCATTCATAACATGTTAACTGACATCAGGAGCGGCCCGTGCAGGCAAGAGCGGTGAGGCTATAGGTATAGTTTGTAATTTTCTCTAGTTGTCATCTGTCGAGTCCCCCCATCCCCGACCCACCATTCTTTATCTGCACGGGCCGCTCCTGACTAACATCATTGATGACATTGCTGATGACATTACAAATTACATCATTGATTGACATCACTGATGACATCATCCAGCTACGGCTACTCAAATTATTCTATAAACTGCCTGATCATTTCAGAGAATAAAGTAACTATTAAAAGGCCCACTAACATATACAGTATACATTGACTGTATGTACAGGTGGGCATCCATCGAATACAAACAGTGCCATCCTGGAGACAAGTTTGATTTAGTATTGTAAAACTTATATGGTAAAAAATGCAACAGTACGAGGTAGAGATTGAGCGCAACTAGTGTGAGGTGCAGACATATGTTAGAAATAGGTTGTGGTTTAAATCAAAGTCCTGTTGCCACAATATGTTAGAAAATATAATATGTTTACAATATATCATTCACCAATGGATTTCTGTGCACATGCAGACTTTAGAGTGGCCATGTAGTGCTATCGACAATTTCTGCATTAACGGGATATTTATCTGGTACAGGTATTTATTTCTAGAGGTTTGGGGATAATGATGAGACTGTATATATTGTTGAAGAATCTATAATTTATGGGTGACTCACTTACAAATGGTTCAAGTTACAGAATTATTTTGCTTCTTTCAAAAATATGTGTATGGTATTTTTATGAACATGCCTTATCATTGGCTAAAGTATACAAAAAGAGATGGATGGAATGCTTGAATGAATCTCAGCCGCTGGTATTATTCAGGGCTTCATTCCAATCCATTTCTATTTTGCACACCATACCATCTCAGGTTGGACCCAGCTGTATGCAAATCAGTCTTGACCCTGCTTCAATGGGAACAGTCCAGCCTGAACTGCCAAGCCAGGTCCTCGTTGAATTGGAACACAAGCAACCCAGGACGAGCTTTGCCCTTGTTATGGGCTCATCAGCCAGGTATAGCGTGGTTCCAGTGAATCAGTGTGCACGGGTCCAATGTCTGAGCATACCATTCCCGCTTAGGGCGACACAGTAAAGTATAAAAAAGGGATGGATGGAATGCTTAAATTAATCTCAGCCTCTGGCAATTACTCTGGCCGCAACCCAAATCAATATTTTGCACACCATGTCACCTCGGTTTGGATCCAGCTACATGAAAGTCAGTCTTGACCCTGCTTCAATGCCAAGCCAGGTCCTCCCTGAAACAGAACACAAGCAACCCAGGACCAGTTTCGCTCTTGTTATGGACTGCTTACCCAGGCTTTCTGTATATAATGTTGAAAGGAGATACTCTAGAACACCATTGGTAAAGGACAACATCCAACATGAATTTTGAAAGGTAACCTCTTGGGGCCCAGATAACGGGTCTTGACATTTTCAAACGGCAAGAGGTATAGTTTGTAGCCACATGTCATTTCAACTGTAAAAAGAGCCCTCCTTTCACCTCCTCTGTGAATCTCTTGGCTATGGGTTTAACTGTTCAAAGGGCAATTGTGAGTCTCAGAGTAAGGTATCAAGTACTGCAAATGGGCCCATATCAGAGATCTACTTATAGATAACTGCAACCTAATTTTTGGTTTTATTATTACCTTGTTGGGCTATTTCCCAGGCACAATCTGTTAGACAACTAAATAAATACGCCTATGCTCTGGAAATAGGGCCTTTAAGACAAGTGATCTGAGGGTAATAAGTCACTAATACCAGTCATGCCCTTCTGACTCCCCTTGGGACATAGAGCAGATCATTGGTGCGATAAGCAAAGCTTGTCTTTTGGAGCAAGTGACATTTCGCGGATGCACGCAGCAGGCGCTCTACTGGTGTGCCCCAAAATTCATGCCTGCACCTGGCCTGCACTCAGTGCCATGACACCTGCTCCTCCCACCCCCCACAGATACACCATCGCCAAGCTCTACACCCTCGATGTCGCAACAAACACTGCCATCAAGCCGACCCATGCTCCATGGTAAGACCTTTCACCTGCACCCACTACCACTTCACCTGCCACAGCACACACATCATCCCACCAACCAGTCCCACCCTGAACGCACCACATACACCACCTGAACAAAAACACCAACTCTCATGCTCCCTTCTCAACACACATTCACTATGCAAACACACCCCCGAGATTTGGGACCTCATTTCCACCTTCACACCTGATGTACTCTTCCTCGCTGAAACCTGGCTCAACCCAACATTGCCGCCGCAATACCCGAAGGATACAAGATCACCCACCACAACTGCATCAACAAGCAGGGTGGAGGGATCGTCATCATTCACAAGGAATCCGTCCAATGCACCTACAAAAATGACAACATCACCCCAGCCATGGAACAGCTCAACCTCTGACCAAAACAGACGGTAAAACCATCATCATGGGCACCCTTGCCTACCGTCTTCCAGGACCATGTCCAGCTTTCTTCAATTTCATCGCTGACTTCATCACCCCCTTGCCATAGACTCCAACAGGTAAATTTTATTCAGCGACCTCTACTTCCATCTCGAAGACCACAATGACATCAACACTACCAACCTCCTCCACAGCATGAACAACATTGAACTCTCCCAACTCGCTCACGACCCCATGCACACTACAGGACACACACTAGACCCTATCTTCACCTCCTACCACCGCATCAGGTACAGCCACACCAGGGAACTCACCTGGACCAACTACTCCATCATCCACTTCAATATCCCCAGCTCTCAGACCCCTGCCCCCAATCTGCCCAATGGCCCCCACCGCAGCTGGAGCAAATTCTTAAAGGACACATGGATCAATACACTCAACACAGCCCACCCCATCTTCTCCAACAACCTAGACAAGAACGTCAGAAACATCAGCAATTGGATCACCAACTGCACCAACAGCGTCACTCCCATCGGCAACAACACCAACAGAAGGTCCACCAAGCAGGCTAGCTGGTACACTGAATACCTCAGAACCGCTAAATGACACTGTAACCAACTGGAAAGGAGATTGCGCAGCAGCAAGGTTATAATGAACAAGACCGCCTTTAAAACAGCCCCCAACCTCTACCATAGATAGTTGAGAGAACCGAAGAAAAAGGCCTTAGCCTCACACATCAAATCAAGCTCCAATCATAGCAAAGAACTCTTCAACATTGCCAAGAATTCTCCAACCCCTAAGCTGCAACAAACAACATTACCCCCTCGAAGGAACTCTGTTACAACCTTGTAAACGTCTTCCATGACAAAATCACAACCATCTACAGATTTTAAACCCCAGCCGAAGGAAACCAACTTCTTCAAACAACACAATGACCCCACTACCACCACAGCCATCTGTATAACAAAAATGGAGCCAGCTTGCCCCACAGGACACTGCCTCCATCATGATCTCGGTCCACTCAGGGGCCCTAAATGACCCTTGCCCTCACCACATCTTCAACCTAGACAAAGTCAGAATCAGTCACGAGCTCACCACCTTGTTCAACACCTCAGTTACCAAGGCCACCTTCCCTGAGGACTGGAAACATGCAGAAGTCAATGCACACCTAAAAACTCTTTCAGCAGACCGCAGCGAACTCAAGAACTACAGACTAAGGGACATATTTACAATGAAGTGGCGGAGCGTGGCGTTAGCCTCCTTGGCTTAACGCCACACTCCGCCACTTCAGAAACACAGGCCTGCACCATATTTACAACAATATGGTGCAGCCCTGCATTTCCCCCTGCGCTGGTACTAAATTTAGCAGCCTAGCGCCAACGCAGGCACCCTTGCACCATAGTGCAAGGTTTTCTGCATTGAAATGAACAAAATTAAGTGCCAAAATTAAGACCAGGAAAAACGTGGTCTTAAACAGTCCAAACGAGGAGAAATGCTTTATTTCTCCTCGTTTTTGCTGTTACTATGTGTGCTGCGTTTTGCAGCACACATAGAAACAGCAAAATGCCATTGATTGTTTATGTGTAGGAAGGTCTCCCTTCCTGCACATAAACAATCTTTAAATGGCATTTTGTAACTTTTATGTGTGCTGCTTAATGCAGCATACATAGAAGTTTCAAAATGGCTTTTTTTTATGTTATGTTATGTTACTGGAATTTATAACACGCACAGATACTCCAGGGAGTGTTCCGGCGCGAACTTTGAGGTGCTAAAAAGGGATACAATGATTAAAACAGGAATGTTTTAAGCTGTTTTTAGGTCTCGCCTACGCAGCGCGCATGCGCTGCATAGGAAAAAGACCTTTAGCCATCGATTCCCTTTTTCTGCCAAAAACGTGCACGCATTGCATTGCTTTGAATGGCAACGCGTGCACGTTTGGCGATTCCCTTGCGGGAGCGAGCTTTGAAACCATCTGTTAGTAATTAACAGATGGTTCCTGCTCGCTCCCGCAAGGGAAACAGGCGCAGGCCCCCTCCTCTCCCCTCCCCCTGCTGCCTCCTTTCAGCGCGAGGCGCGCGCACTTGTTTACTGCTGTTACGGTGCCCAGGTTCGGCAGCATCTCTTCCTGCGCCTCCGGTTCCGTTTCTCTACCCCCTCACATGGTACTTGTTTTCTAAGTTTGAGGCTGTACAGGCGGGCGATAAATGCACTGGGCACCGGTAATTGCAAGGCGAGTCTTCCTTCCTCAATCTCGCACCTTCCATGCCGTCCCTACAGTTTTTGTTTTACATAGCGGGAACTTGATCCCAAGATATCAGAGCGCTTTGCAAGAGTACCAGTTGCGTTACAGACCGACATACAGTAGATACTGTGATTTGTTCCGAATCACTGGATGCTTGACCCTCCAGCCAGAACCAGCTTCAAAGTCGGCCCGGATAACTGAGCACACCAATCATCATACTTTCGCTGTACAGGGATAACTAACTACGGGGCATATTATCAAGAACGGCGTTAAAAATTATCGCCGCTTTAGCGATAATGGGCTTGATAATATGCCCTTGAGAATTCCAATAGAAGTCCATGTTCAGGTGCTCTTGCATGGCAGTGTGCCAGCCAGCGAGAGGTCCTCTGTCTGAGATAGAGGAGAGGCGAAGTGCTAGCAGCGATCTCCGTGGGTTTTGGCTGGAAGCAGTGCCAATGCCCTCTACTGCTGCATTTAAATAATGAGGTGATTGTGTGTTCAACTCTGATTTTGCTCTTGTCCCTTTCAAAAACACACCTATTGCTGACTACGTTTCCATGAGTAATTTATCAATCTACCTGAAGTTAGAATATACTGTGCTTTTATTAGATCCCGTTACAGCATCACGTCTGGCTGTTCTTTTAAATAATGCTGCGGCGCTGGAAGCATGTTTTTATATCTACATGGATATGAGCACACAGCAAACGTGTGTGAAGCTATTCTTGTTCTGTTAATTTTACCCAATCATTTCTGAAATGTAGCTCATTACATTGGCATAACTACTTGCACCTACTCGTGATAAAGTGTCACTCATAAAGCATGTGAATGTCACATACAGACACACCCAAAACATGGAAATGTCACACCTAAGCAGTCTCAACACTTGGCAGCTATGGGCGCTGTATGCAGATCGCGGATCACACCTTCACTCCTGAGCCGTGATGCGCTCCGTGCTGCACACGGTGCAATGCCCCCCCGGCCAGTGCAATGCCCTCCCCACCCCCACAGTGTTTTTGTTTGTTCTTTCTTCTAACAGTTCTATATAGGGCTAACTCGACCCGAAGGTATCAGAGTGCTTTACATGAGCTCCAGTTGTGTTATGGACGGACACATTCATTTTAGGCACCGGGAGATTAAGTGATTTGCCCAGAATCATGGGATGTTTGAGCCTCCCACCAGACTCAAACCCAGTTTCCAAGCTTCAAAGTTGGCAGCTCTGGTCGTTAAGCCGCACCCCCTCCCTTGCACACGAGCACTGCTTCCACGACCCTATCCTTCCCAACCCCTCCTGCTTTGTTGTAGTCTCTCCCCCTCCAGTTCCCGATGTCCCTTGTTTACTAACCTTGAGCCTTATATAAAATATCCATCCTCCCTTCTCCTGGATATGATGTAAATTCAATGCCTAGCTTATGTACCTACATCCTGAGGGGCATATTTACAATCCCCTTGCGCCACTTTTGCGCCGCCGTTGCGTCACGCAAGTGACGCAGCGGCGATGCAAACCATGCGCCGCGTTGCGCTATATTTGCAACGTGACGCATCTAGGGAGATGCGTCACGTAGTAAACCCCTGCGCCACAGGAAACCTGCGTCAGGTTTCATGTGGGCGTACCGGCGCAGGGGGGGGCGTTCCGGCGCAGGTACGCCTCGGAAAAGTGACGTAGTGAAATCTACAAGATTTCACGCAGTCACTTTTCCGACGCTGGTGCGCCAAATCCTTACGCCTGCTTCAAGCAGGCGTAAGGATTGACGCAATACACTAATGTAGCGGAGGAGGAACCTCTCACTACTTGAAGGGCCGAGAGAAACTTTGAAAGAGGAGTACACCCTCCCGTTATATAACACTGATCCACAATAAATACTCCCCTTATACCCTAACCGTATAGTTCGGTTATTAGAATACAAACAGATACTGGTTGCTTAATGGTGGAATGTCCTTAAATGAAGCTGATGATTATACACCACTCTAAAATGGCGAAGGAGGCAACTCCTTTTGTTTTATATTCCCTCACACACCCTAGTGGTGTCATGCTTCATCATCGGGACACCCCGACGCCTATAAGTCGGGGTGGGCTCAACCGTATTGTAGGGAGCTCTTAAAGAAATGTTTGGCCAGCGGGTTAAAGATTAAAAATCCACTGGCAGATCCCGGTTTCCCTTTATTTTTGGATCTGTCAAGGATATTAAAATAAAGAAGAATAAGGTCATTGGGATATTATGGTCCTAAGACCCTAAAGCCAACATGTTTCAGTCCAATTCAAGCCCAAAATATGGTGCAGGACTTTCTTCAGGGCGATAACGTTGTCCCCCCTGGAAGGGTAGTAATAAGGAAGTTCCCTATACTAATTTTATTAAAGGGCAGAAAGCTGCTCCTTTGTTTGACACAATCTCGAAGATTTTTAGATCACTCAATCTGTAAAAAGACAAAGATAACGACAAAACAAACACCACATCATTATTATAGGCATGTATACAGTATCTGAAATCACAAGTAGTGAAGATTGACGTCACCCTCTGTGCCAATTATGCCCGAGGGTGATAAAGCACAGCAACAAGCATGCTAATACAGTATGCGTAACGCATGCTCATTCGTAGGTCTATATCACACTCTAGAACGTGCGCATAATTGTGGTGTAGCGGCTGATAGTCGCATACTAACAATCTCTAAACCAATTTGCGTGCATTGATTGTTTGTGAAAAATTGTGAAAAAACATACACTCTCATTCATACCGCTGTTAAAATTGCCGTAAAAATACATACAGGACACATAAAATACCGAGTCTTACCCCATATAGAGAGAGGTTAAACTTCTCGTGGGACCTCCCTTAGAAATGGGGTAGCCCTGTAGTCAGACACTGGTGCCGTGAAAAAGGATCGAAAAAGTCCGCGGTCAGATTTATCCAAATGGTGTGATTAAAGGTAGGAGATGAAATGAAATAAACAAAACCAAAAAACATGCGTCAATAAGTGCGGAAGACGAGACCTCCGTGTTGGAGATGCATGCACTCATACCTGTTTCCGGCGTTCTTTCATTCATTTTACTCACGTCATCAAGGGTCCTACCCCGTAGTGTGACCTGTTCGGTGTGGGTCCCAGCGGCTTGTGGCAACCGGGAACCTACACTCGCTGCTTCTTAAAAGGACGCTCTGATTGCCGCGCTTACTTCCGCGGTCATAACAGGTTCTATCCTGACCACCCCATGGACTCTGGGAAATGTCGCTTATAAATACCCCGAGTAAAGGTACTGAAGCAGCCACTTCAGCACACTCATATGGAAAACCCGATGCTTGTACACTTATTTATTTAAAAATTCTATATTTTGGTATAGGACCTCAGTGATGTTAGTGTTCACACTGTTTGCGTAAACAAAGAGTCCCAAACCAATCGCTAAAGCAAGGGCGCGTGAAGTAAACGTCAAATCTACCATATAAACTTAATGATTCTCGCGTTGTGCGTGCATCATCAACACGTATGCCCTTCAGATTATGGGAACAGTAGTTCCTCGTTATACACATGTATAAACAATCATATGATAGTGTTGTCGCGCATCAGCGTTACACTATAGTTATTCATATAGCAATTTTAAATCCCTTGTCAAACAATAACTATTGTGAAATAACCGCTTGTGATGCCGGTTAGTTGATGTAAATATAGTGAAAGTATTCTCAGCTGAATTTACCATGCTGAAAATTAAATCATTAAGTTAAAAAACCTGAGTTAAAGAACCTAATGCTCAGTAGGGTGTGTCATTATAGTGTCACAGATAGGGAAATACAATCCAAACTAATGCTAAGTAAGTGTCGGGTTCAATTTCAGTATCCATATAAAGTGTTTTTGATTCATCTGGTCTTGTTAAGTTGGTGCCAGGGAATAGAATCGTTCAACCCGTGGATGTATGTTTTTAATCGATGCACCCAACGCTGCTCCCTCTCCAAAAGTCTTCTAGTTACATCGCCTTCTCCTGTGACTTTTTCAATTATTGTCCAACATAAATCCTTGTCAGAGTGTTTCATCTCCACATAATGGGATGTTAATCTTGTTGCTGTGATCGACCTTCTGATGGTACTTCTATGTTCGCTTATGCGCACCTTTATTTTTCTCCCAGTCATGCCGATATACATTAGTTGGCATGGGCATTTGATCATGTATATAACCTTATCACTGTTACAATTAGTATGGGTCCGCTGTTCCCATGGGTGATGCATGCCCAAGTCAATTTCCTTTGTATGTTTCGTGAACTCACATACAACGCATGACCCACATGGATAGTGTCCAGTGACCGGAGGTTGATCCCAGAGAGTCAATTGGTGAGTTGTTTTTGATCTCTTCAGTACCATCAGAAGGTCGATCACAGCAACAAGATTAACATCCCATTATGTGGAGATGAAACACTCTGACAAGGATTTATGTTGGACAATAATTGAAAAAGTCACAGGAGAAGGCGATGTAACTAGAAGACTTTTGGAGAGGGAGCAGCGTTGGGTGCATCGATTAAAAACATACATCCACGGGTTGAACGATTCTATTCCCTGGCACCAACTTAACAAGACCAGATGAATCAAAACACTTTATATGGATACTGAAATTGAACCCGACACTTACTTAGCATTAGTTTGGATTGTATTTCCCTATCTGTGACACTATAATGACACACCCTACTGAGCATTAGGTTCTTTAACTCAGGTTTTTTAACTTAATTATTTAATTTTCAGCATGGTAAATTCGCTGAGAATACTTTCACTATATTTACATCAACTAACCGGCATCACAAGCGGTTATTTCACAATAGTTATTGTTTGACAAGGGATTTAAAATTGCTATATGAATAAATATAGTGTAACGCTGATGCGCGACAACACTATCATATGATTGTTTATACATGTGTATAACGAGGGAACTACTGTTCCCATAATCTGAAGGGCATACGTGTTGATGACGCACGCACAACGCGAGAATCATTAAGTTTATATGGTAGATTTGACGTTTACTTCACGCGCCCTTGCTTTAGCGATTGGTTTGGGACTCTTTGTTTACGCAAACAGTGTGAACACTAACATCACTGAGGTCCTATACCAAAATATAGAATTTTTAAATAAATAAGTGTACAAGCATCGGGTTTTCCATATGAGTGTGCTGAAGTGGCTGCTTCAGTACCTTTACTCGGGGTATTTATAAACTACATTTCCCAGAGTCCATGGGGTGGTCAGGATAGAACCTGTTATGACCGCGGAAGTAGGCGCGGCAATCAGAGCGTCCTTTTAAGAAGCAGCGAGTGTAGGTTCCCGGTTGCCACAAGCCGCTGGGACCCACACCGAACAGGTCACACTACGGGGCAGGACCCTTGATGACGTGAGTAAAATGAATGAAAGAACGCCGGAAACAGGTATGAGTGCATGCATCTCCAACACGGAGGTCTCGTCTTCCGCATTTATTGATGCATGTTTTTTGGTTTTGTTTATTTCATTTCATCTCCTACCTTTAATCACACCATTTGGATAAATCTGACCGTGGACTTTTTCGATCCTTTTTCACGGCACCAGTGTCTGACTACAGGGCTACCCCATTTCTAAGGGAGGTCCCACGAGAAGTTTAACCTCTCTCTATATGGTGTAAGACTCGGTATTTTATGTGTCCTGTATGTATTTTTACGGCAATTTTAACAGCGGTATGAATGAGAGTGTATGTTTTTTCACAATTTTTCACAAACAATCAATGCACGCAAATTGGTTTAGAGATTGTTAGTATGCGACTATCAGCCGCTACACCACAATTATGCGCACGTTCTAGAGTGTGATATAGACCTACGAATGAGCATGCGTTACGCATACTGTATTAGCATGCTTGTTGCTGTGCTTTATCACCCTCGGGCATAATTGGCACAGAGGGTGACGTCAATCTTCACTACTTGTGATTTCAGATACTGTATACATGCCTATAATAATGGTGTGGTGTTTGTTTTGTCGTTATCTTTGTCTTTTTACAGATTGAGTGATCTAAAAATCTTCGAGATTGTGTCAAACAAAGGAGCAGCTTTCTGACCTTTAATAAAATTAGTATAGGGAACTTCCTTATTACTACCCTTCCAGGGGGGACAACGTTATCGCCCTGAAGAAAGTCCTGCACCATATTTTGGGCTTGAATTGGACTGAAACATGTTGGCTTTAGGGTCTTAGGACCATAATATCCCAATGACCTTATTCTTCTTTATTTTAATATCCTTGACAGATCCAAAAATAAAGGGAAACCGGGATCTGCCAGTGGATTTTTAATCTTTAACCCCCTGGCCAAACATTTCTTTAAGAGCTCCCTACAATACGGTTGAGCCCACCTCGACTTATAGGCGTCGGGGTGTCCCGATGATGAAGCATGACACCACTAGGGTGTGTGAGGGAATATAAAACAAAAGGAGTTGCCTCCTTCGCCATTTTAGAGTGGTGTATAATATTCAGCTTCATTTAAGGACATTCCACCATTAAGCAACCAGTATCTGTTTGTATTCTAATAACCGAACTATACGGTTAGGGCAGTGCTTTCCAAACTTTTCATGTTGGTGACACACTTTTTAGACATGCATCAGTTCGTGACACGGTCATTCAGTTTTACTAGCAAACCGGAGGTTAAATTAGCTACATATAAGAGATAAGGACAAATACATGCCCTAGAAATTGTAAATAACAAAATGTATAGGGACGCAACATATCTCCCGAAAAAATTACTAATACCTCCCACACAAGCAATTCTTATAGCTTTGGGGCCTTGAATATTTTGAATTGTCACACTGATAGGCGTGTGATGGTTTGTAGTTGTGAAGGTAGTATCATTGGCAGCACTGGCAGGGGCAATGGGTGGGTCAGGCTGTGGTAGCCTCCTGACGAGGGCCCTGGCACGTATTTTTTGTTTCTTTTTTTACAAATTAAGCTCTGGAGGAGAGCAGATGGAGCGTTCATAATAACACTGGATGTCTCGAACATGGTTGACTGTGCGCTCCCAGCTGCTGGTGTCTGTTGGTGTGTGCTCGTGTGTTTGTATATCGGAGTATCGGTCTGATTGTGTGTATGCAAATGAGTGTGCCTTCTGATGTGTGTTTTTGTAAATATGAACGTCTTGTATGTGCAAGTGAAATTTGTGCTTTTGTGTGTCTGTGTCATTGTGTGATATGTGTGCGCAGCTCCAATTGTGTGACTTTGTGTTCAGTTGTGAATGCCGGCACGTGTCAGTAAGTATGTGTGTGTGACTGCGTGTCTGAAAGTTTGTGGGTTTTTTACAAGAACGCAGCAACTAAAAGTGATTTTCAGCACTAGTGACAACTGTGAAGAATCCTTTTTCTGGCAACTCCCCCAAAAAATCTGACAGGTCTGAAGATACTCTCAATGGCTTTCTGTTAATACGTTTAAAACTACCCTAAGGAACCTACATGTTGTGATTCTACCAGAGCATTTGTGAATTAACTGGGCAAAGAATTAAATAATATTCA
Organism: Calotriton arnoldi; assembly: GCA_963921515.1. Taxonomy (NCBI): domain Eukaryota; kingdom Metazoa; phylum Chordata; class Amphibia; order Caudata; family Salamandridae; genus Calotriton; species Calotriton arnoldi. The sequence goes on from CAWUFW010013082.1 coordinate 368,599, forward strand.
ATTCATTACTGTGGTGCACAATAAAGAGCATCTTGGTCACTTTTACAACTGTTGCACAACTTAGCTGTTGCATCCTCTTTAAATATTTGTAAGATTCACTGCTCTGAACTCTGGATATGTATATATATTCAGCATGAATGCCACACATGACCACAGTACTCTGAAAGTTTACTATTAAGGACATCCCTGCAGTAGCTGCACAAGAGTTCCTTCCTCGACAGCAGTGGCTTCTCAAAGTGTGAAGCCACCCTTTGTGGATTTGTCATGGATTGTGATGTCTAAGAGCACCTTCTTCACTGGAACAACTACAAATGCCTCTTCCTTCTCTTTCCCAAAGGTGAAGTTTGCTAGTGGAAAGCCATATGGCGGAACAGGGGAAATATAGTTTTTTGGCACATACTCCCTTACAGTCTGAACTATGGAATGAAATCTAATCTGTTGATGGAAAGCAATCCTCAGACGAGAATGTAACCATGGACCCCCGGGGGCGCGCCCCACAGTTTGAAGACCTCTGCCCTAGAGTCTGTTGGCACTTAAGTAAGATGTTTGTTACATACTCAAAAGGACGAAAAACTTTGTGAACCTGCCAGGATTCAGACAAGTGATCGTGTATATTTGCTCATGTGAAGAGATATTTGAAAAGTCTCCTAGGAGTACAGTTTGCAGGCAACTTCGCTAAAGCAGTGTTTTTATCCCCAAACAGTGTGGCTATTAACGCCAACTGGTTGTCGAGCCCGCGTCCCTGCGGATTCCACTCGGATTGTAAACTTCATGGCGGTGTTTGCAGGAGAGCCACATCGCGCTTCCTGGATTATTCATTTTGCAGCATGCTTGAATTCTTTTTCAGAACGAGGTCCTGAGTGACCCCAGGATTTTTAATTGGCTAAAATGCCACAAGGATTGGATGTCCATTGTTAGAACTGATTCCCTTGAGCAGTTTTGTGGCTAGTAGTGTGTTTTGCTTTGAGCCTAGCAAGATCCGTGTTTTTGGGCTCCAATTTTGTTTGTCCTGACAAATTAATTATGCGCGGCAAGAACGCGTGTGGGAGCGCATTTGTGTGTCTGTGTGCTTGTAGCAAGAGTGTCTAACAAAATTCCCTGAACTCACCTGTATCCTGTCTGGAATTTGTTTTCATGGCCGGCATTTCTCTGGCATACACATCAGGGTAATGAGCATCACTGAAAGCCTTTCCTAATTCTTTTAGCGGCTCCATCCCCCGACATTCACGCCGCAGTATTTTACTCACCGCCGGGCCAGCGGGAGAACGGCAGTGCGATGCGCCTCCTTTCCGCCTTCTGCAGGACCAGGTACTGCATCACTGACATGAACAGTGCCGTCCTGATTGATGAGTAGACCGCGTCTACGCATCGTCGTGCGACACACCCACACATGGCAGGCGACACAGTACTGTGTCGCGACACAGAGTTTGGAAAGCTCTGGGTTAGGGTATAAGGGGAGTATTTATTGTGGATCAGTAAGGATTGACGCACCATGTTAGGGATAGGGAAGGTTGGAACAGTGCTGGAGTTGCGTCGCGCTTGCGACACGACTTCAGCACTGCGCCAACCTTCCGCCGGCAGATGCGTCACGCATCTGCTAATCCTTGCGCCACGATGCGCCGCATTGTAAATGCGGCGCATCGGACGTGGCGCAAGGGTAAACTTGCGTGGCGCATTTTCCCTGGCGCATCCCTGCTGATATGCAGGGATGCGCCAGGGAACGTAAATATGCCCCTGAGTATCTACTTACTCAAAAATCCGGGAAGCGCTTAGGCCTCACAAGGGGTATGGAAGTGATATACTTCTATGATAATACTGGCATAATATTTGGTCTTGAGTTGGCTAGCATTAAGCAGCCTGTTTTGCAACAAAAGGGCCAGATTGAAAACAACTCTCAATGTGTAAACCAATGACACAATCTTTTTGAAGTTTCTAACAAGTATTTTTTGTACGTTTCTGCTTTCAAGCAACTGTTACGATCTTTTTGTCTTTGAGTTTATTCATAACTCCTGAGGGTCGGGCAGAAAACAAGCATTTGTATCACAGCTTTTAATTTTGTGTAGCGCACATCCTCTGTGGGTCAGCGGAGAGGGAGGCTTCATTCTGCCCTCATTTGTTTTGCTTTGCTGGATTTGGCCGAAAAGCAGCATATTTGGCGTTTCCCTGCTGTTGTCTGTTCTCTAAAGCATATCTCTATCTCAGTATATTTTTCTGCTACACAGCTGGAATAAAGACTCAATCACAATGTTCACAGGCACGCTCAGGTGGGGAAACCACTGCTAAAAGAAGCGATGATGCTTTCAATGCCTATAAGCAGTTTACAGGTATAATAATATTTCTTTTTCTACAAGAAAAGCTAATCCTTTGTTAAAAATGATGCAACATGTTTTGTCTTATTTTATCTGCGAACTTGATTGAAAAAAAATACTGACGCATTCTCTCAATTTCTTACGCAGTAAATACAGCAAAAATAGTTCAAAATCATTAGGCACCATTTTTTTACTCTGATGCAGTCCTTTACTGCGAGGCAAATCCTGTTTGACCCATTTCATATCACATATGTAGCAAAAATGGACTAAATTGATTCAGTCCCCCATTTTGCCCCATATAAAAGTTTTATTTAATTTAGCGATTAACTGGCACATGCATCAAGGAAGGCTTTTGCGAATTCTTAAATTGCGCATAGGAAACACTTTTATGCATCTCCAAAGGCCAATTTGCGATCGCAAACGGCCGATTTTTGCGAATCGCACCCTTTGCGATCGCAAAAACCTTTGATGCATGTGCCCCCCTGACTTTACACCCCGGGCAAGCCCTTCCGGCTAGAAAGAAATATTTGCAACAAACGGCCCTTTGCCGTACAGCCCTCGCTACATGTTTACAAGTACCTATTATTTATGTCTACGCAAACACACGCGTGTTTATCCGCATGTATAGCTAACTAGGTGCATGTATGCATAGATATAAAAAATGTCTGCGTGTCGGCATGTGCATAGATGTGACTGTGTGTGTGTACTTGTGCCTCGAGGTGTTTGTGTACCGATATATTTGTCCTTCTTTCTGTCATTGACGTCTAGGCGTGCCAGTCTGTCTGCTTGCGCTTCTAGTCGCCAAAGTATTTATTTAACTGTCTATAAATGCAGACACACACAAGCCTATATGGGAAACCTGTTTTACACATTGCAGAAACACACTGATTGTGCACTGTATGTACCCGTCTAAATCTATGCATGAATATTTGTGAGCGCCGCTAATATGTGCATGTGTGCGTGTATACGCGTGAGAGGCGTGTGCATGTGTGTGGACAAAGAGTACACGCAGCCTTCCTGCATGTATTTCTTTCAGCTCCTTGACTGCTCAACCTGTTCCCTCCCTCCTCCCGTACATTCCCAAGACTGCTTCTTGGACCCGTGTCTTCAAGGCACTGCAGAGGGCAGCCATGGAAGAGGCGCCCTTTCAAGGAATTCAGAGACGACATCCCGGGGAGGCTGAAAGCCGTGGTCATCGCAGCTAAATACAAGCAGTCCCCGGCTCTGGTGGACCTGGGCACCACCCCTCCCATATGGTCGACATTCAGAGGAGCTGCGCCGTCCTTTTTGACCTAAACGCAAAATACTTCTTTAACACGAGGGGGCGGAGTGCCCCTATATGTGCACAGCGCCGCTTTCTTCTTCATGCTAGAAGCGCGGAAACCAGAAGTGGCCCGGCCGCCCAAGCTGTACTCGACCCAGAGCGGGCGTTCTTACACAATACATGCCAGTGGTGGCAGAAAAATAAGCGAAAACTGTTTTATTAGCCTGAGAGGAATGTTGAAGGAACTTTTCTGATCTGCTTCGTACAGAAGCGAGCCGTTTTATATTTATGTTTAATTTATTCGTATTTTAGGAGACATGTTTAAGCATGTCACATAGCACCGGGGAGGTGGCGGTCCCCGGGTCTGCGGGGGCCCCCGCGGGCCCCCGCAATTATAAATTATGAATTGGGCAATGCCCCCGGGACCTGGCCCACCAGGGGGCCTCATTTAAATGAAGCGTGGGAGCCTACGCTTCATTTGTTTTTAATAATTTCGGCGGGATTCGCGATCCCAGCGCAAATTCCGCCGAAATTATATTTTAAAAAATGCTTTTTTTGGCCCTGGGGTTCCTTGTGGGACCCCCTGAGCAGGCCTAGGGGGCAGGGTGTTTCTACCCTGCCCCCTTTTCTTGTTTTTTATCTTTGTTTCACTGTTTTCTTGTGACTCGGTTCTACCGAGTCAGAAGATGGCTGCCAACACTTCCTGGTTTGGAGTGTTGGCAGCCAATCACAGTGAAGCTCATGCTCGGGAGGGTTCGCGAACCCACCGCTGCCCCAGATATCGAAACTTTTCTTTTTTGAATTTCTCAGCAACAACTCAACGGATTTACACCATTTAAAAAAAAGGTCGCTTTCTGAACCAAGCACTACCTTTTTGCCAAATTTGGTGTAATGCCGTTCAGCAGTTCGGGCTGTAGCCTTGGCTAAAGTTTCCTATGGAAAATTGATTTTGAAACTTTCATTTTTTGAATTTCTCAGGAACTACTGAACGGATTTACACCATTTAACAACAAGCATTTGCAATGCGATAGGTCTCGCATTTGCGAGAGTTAGAGCTATGGGTATTGTAGATGACAATGTGTTATTTATGTGTTTGGGTTTGAGGTGGAGTGGATGTGTGTGGAGTGGAATTATGTGGGTTGAATTGGAATTGAGTGAGGTGGAATTGTGTGGTGTTTTGTGTATTTGTGTAGTGGAATTATGTGACATGGTGAATACATAGGAGTGAGAGCTGCACAGAATAAATAGAAGGAAGATAGAGAAGGATAGGTAGTTTGTGTACGAAGTGGTGAACGAAACAGAAGACAAAAAGGAGGGACTGAGAGGCATGACTAACAACTAGCAAGGAAGGATTTTAAAGGACACTGATATAAGCAAATGAAAAGAAATGCAAGCAATGAGCAGATTTGAACTCTTTAAACCATAAACACACAACAGAAGCTTTGTGTGAAAGTGGCTCCGCCCCCTTACTATCCCGTTCCGGACAAACAGTGTGATCCAGGGCAATTATAGCTAGCTACCTAATTTTGCACTCCCAAGCCAGCAAACTGACACGAGTATGTACGAGTAATGATTAAGCTCTGACGTCAATGGCACACTATGGTAATGCGGCAGACTTTCCCAGTATCTGCTGGCTTAGACAGTACCGTGGGAATCACGGAGTGTGACAGCTATATTAGGGATCCGTTCTGCAAAATAGAGAGGCAAAGGCACAAAGTGAAAGCAAAGTGCCATTCTGTAAGCACGGATGGGGTTTGTATTTGTCTGCGTGTGTGTGTGTGTTGAAAAGAGTGTTTAGTGATGCATGCTTAAAGTGGCCCAATATAATTATGTACATAGGACCTTTATAATTCTACTAGAGTTGACCAAGATTTATGTGAGCCGCACGTGTGACTGCTCACGTTGACATGGCCCTAGGTTATGATTTATACATATGACGTAGCTGTGCCAGCTGATATAGCATTACTGCTTTTAATATACAAGTGCGGCAGCTACATATAGGGGTCCATCTAAATTAGGGCTGAAGCAGTGCTCCTACCTAGAAAAAATAAACAGAAATGCAAAATTGATGGTCTGGGAGTTATCCCAGCCAAACACAGGATAGTTATACTTTGGCTCAGAGCAAAGGTACCACCAATTAATATTTAGGTGAGGGATATGATGGAATGGGCCATGGTGGAATAGGGTCAAATAAAAATGGAGCGTAAAGATGTAAAACTGACAGGATTATGCTGATTAGGTGTCAATGCTACAAAAGATTTTGTATCCCCTGAATACAAGATCCTAGGGAAGCTAACAGGACTGGCTGAAGTGAGTGTGCTTGACGCAGGAAATTGGCAGTGACCTATAGCCTTTTGCAGTGGGTTAAATTAGGATGTGGAAAAAACAAAACTCATTTCGAGGTCGATAGCAAAATATACTGGTGCGAAATGAAAAGTACTAATTTTTTGCTGTTAATTCAGTACTGGTATGTTTATTATCAACAAACACTGTCCAACACGTGTTTCACAACTTTTTTTTTAATTTTTTTTTTTTATTATAAAATCTTTTTATTTTTAACAGTTCCCAATTCCCAATCAGACAGAGTACATTACATTATCGCGATAAAACAGATGACCAATAAATATACACAGCAATTTACCAAACTTTAGTCGAGGAGCATTCACATTACAACCCTTATGGTGAGATCGGCTCGTCCTGGGTGGGGAGATGGGGAGGTATACAAATGTTACCTCTAAATGTGTTCCATTTACCCCAAATAGCATTCCATTTCTGGGGGCAGCCTCGCGCCACATACACTGTCTTTTCTCGTACCATACACCAGTCCAGGTCTGCTTTCCAATCCGCTAATCTAGGAGGGTGTCCGGTCCCCCACAGCTGTGCAATATTCCTTTTTGCCACCATCAGCCCCAGAGTTACCCATGTTGTGTCTTTGCGATTAAGGTCAGTGGGTTCCCATACATTTAGGAGGCATCGTTTTGCTTCTGGACGAACTGTGGTTCCCAACACTTCACCCATACATTCGTGTATCTTTCCCCAGTAGCCTTGAACAATGTCACATTCCCGTATGATATGCATGTATGTGCCTATCTGGTTACATCCTCTTCTACAATCAGCGCTGCCTACCCTCCCCATCTGCAGCAGCCTGGGGCCTGAAACATATACTCGGTGCATTATCTTTAGTTGGACCAATCGCAGTCTAGCAGGGATTGCTACTTCTCTGGGGGAGGATACTGCCTCCTGCCATTCCTCGTCGTCCAGTACCAGCCCATCCCTCTCCCATCGCTCTCTCAATTGACTCAATGGGTCGCCTGTGTTATTAATCAGTTTCTTATACGTCAACGAGATTGCTTTGTCCTTCATATAACCATCAAGTAGTCTGGTTTCTAGTGGAGAGGCGTCTGGCAGGGTGGAGCCTCGCGGTATATTTGTCTGGAGGGCATGTCTGATCTGCGTGTATCTAAAAACCTCAGTGTCAGCTAAATCGTATTCCTGTTGGAGGGAAGCGAATGTGACCACCGCGTCCTTCTTCCATAAGTCACCTATCTTTGAGATCCCTATCATGTCCCATTTGTCAAACCCCTTGGATGTGCTCAGCATTCCCAATTTTTCGGAGTCCCATAGGGGTGTGGCAAGAGTGAGCGTCTGGTTCCATCCCAGCCTTTTATTGGCGGCGTGCCAGATCTGCACCGATTGCTTGGTCGGGCCCGTAAGAGGGTACCGGTTTGGTCTAGAATACAGTGCTTTGTTATGGTTGCCACCGGGGAGTAGCCAACGGTCCATTCGGTACCCAGGGTCGTCGCCAGGGCGATACGTACAGTGGTTTATCGCTGCTAAATGTGCTGCCCAGTAGTATTTTCTAATATCTGGGAGACCTATGCCTCCGTCATACCACCCAAGTACTAGTTTTGAGAGCGCTATTCTAGGTCTACCATCCCATAGCAAATCCCTCTGCAGTCCCTCTATCTCCTTGAAGTATTTCTCTGGCACTAGATCAGGAAGTTGTGCAGTATGTACAGGAAGCGTGGCAACGACATCATTTTAAAAAGTGCTGCACGTCCCAGTAGTGAAAGTGGGAGTGATTTCCAGTTTGTGACATCTCGCCTCAGTTTTTGCAGTGGGGGAAGCAAATTGCGGTCGTAACGTAGTTTAGGGTCTGGTGTAATAAATATTCCCAGGTATTGGAAACCCACTGTTGTTATCTGCATGTGGCAGCCCCTGGGCAGGGAGGGAGGATCACCCCGGGGTACATACATTAGGGATTTATCCCAATTAATAGTGTATCCTGAGTTCCCCCAAATTTTGCAAAGATGTTGAGTACGCTACTGATTGACTTAGCGGGTTGTGCCAGGTAGAGCAGGATGTCATCGGCATACAATGAAATCCGGTCTTCCCAGCCCTCTGTCCATTTAAGTCCTCTGATCGTGGGGTCCCATCGAATCCATGCCGCTAATGGTTCTAGTGCGAGCGCAAATAGCAGGGGCGAGAGCGGACAGCCCTGTCTTGTCCCACGGCCCAGGGGGAATACCTCAGATTTTTTATTGTTCACCACTACTTGGGCGAGCGGGTTGGAATAGAGTAATCGAATCCATCCTATGAAGCCTGGCCCGAATCCCAGTTTAGTCAAAGCCGCAAAGAGGTATGACCACTCTATTGTGTCAAATGCCATTTTGGCTTCTAATGAAAGCACCACCACTTCTTCCTGGATGGTGGGTAGCCTTCCCAGCACCCCGTGTAATCGTCGTAGGTTTAAGGCCGTGTTACGTTGAGGGAGGAAACCAGATTGGTCGGGGTGCACCAGTTTACATATCACCCGGACCAAGCGGTTAGCCAACAATTTCGCCAAGATTTTGGGTTCTGCGTTTAGAAGTGAGATGGGTCTATAGGATGAGCATTCTTTCCTAGGCTTCCCTTCTTTGTATATCGTAACCATGGTCGCCTCTCTCTGGTCCCTCGGGAGTTCGCCCTTCTCCTTACTCTCCTCATACATGGCTCTTAGATGTGGGGCTTTTGCATCAGGTTTAAGTTTGTATAGCTCAATAGGAAGCCCGTTAGGGCCTAGCACTTTACCTGGTTGTAGCATTCGTATTGCCTGCGCTATCTCATCGTTGGTGAGTGCGCTATCTAGCGTATTTCTGTCCTCTGCTGATAGGGTTGGTAATGCTATGTCACGTAGGAGGGCACTTGAGTCCTCTTCCGTGAGGTGTGAGCTATTTCGGTATATTACTTCGTAGTGAGCTGCGAACTTGTTGACTATGGACTGTGGTTCTGTTATTAATTCACCCTCCTCGCCCATCAGTTCAGGCACCAATCTGTCTGACCTCTCCTTCTTATCCAACCAGGCGATCAGTTTCCCGGCCTTGTCTCCTTGATCGTAGAGTTTGCCTTCCTTATCGTGTTTCACAACTTTAATGTTGATTTTTTGGGGGGTCATAACAGTTACTTTTACATTGCAACCATCAAACGAACTGATAATAAACACACCAGATACAGAAGAAAAAAGCATTCGCAATTCAATAGGTCTCGCATTACTGAAAGTTTGAGCTATTGTCGTTGCAAATAATAATGCAACGCCAATAGTTCAAACTAAAAGTAATGCAAGAGCTACTGCATAGCAAATGCTTGGAATACCACCAATTTTAGTGGGGCCATAAAGGGATGGGATTTCTCCAAAGGCACAAGACTAAAACATTTCCCACACTGAACATCCTACAAACACAAAATGTTTTTTCCATCTATGCACTAGTCTAGTGAGTCTAAGCATTTTATCCCTTACTCCTTTTTTTCATGACACACTAAGACATAGCAGCAAAAACACAATAAGAGCATTACTCTGGTTTTCATGCAAGATTTTATAGGACGTCTTAAACAAGATGCACTAGAGACCCACACACTTCCATCTCTGCAGAGCTAGTGTGCGGCGTGGTGTGGCCACAAATGTGTCAGTGCCTCGTCAGCAGTATGAATTATTTTAGAAATGTAACTACTGTTCTGATGCGTGGAGTCTTTTGGTATCTACACTCTACATGACATTTTTTTTAAAATACGGGACTGAATAACTGAAAAACGGACCGATCCATTACGGAACACAACAGGTGTAACAGAAACTAATAAAGCACAAGACTTTCAATGGCCGTTAATCAGCAATAAACCAATGGCCTAGAAAGGTGGGGAATCGTGAACGCTGGTCATAAACTGGTGAACCATTCATCCATTATGCACTATGCTGACAATACAAACAAGAAGGTCAAATGCAATCATCTAGATTCCAGGGTGGGACACTGTGCTGGGAGTGTTGTGAAACAAAGTCAGTGCATCAATGCATCCATTATCGTGTCTAAATTAGGCTCGACCTAAAAATGTAAATGACACAATATGAGACCAATGGATGAAAAAGGCTGACTAAAAGCCTCTGCGATTTAATTATTCATAGAATTTTAGTTAAATATAAAGGTCAGGTCTAAGAATATACATAAACGCTAGGCAGGGCTTCAACGGGACTCTTAAACCAATATACTTTAAAAGAAAAGACATTCAAATGGGACCACAAACCCTCACTATGCATCAATATGTCTGGCTGAATGAAGCAACCTAAAAATGAAGGTGCATTCTGGAATAAATTGTGCAAATGAAGCAGTCACATTTTGGCACTGTATGCTCCACCGCTGGGTCCTGTTATACCTGGCCGAAGAATCATTATTTTAAGGCAACCCCTGGTGGCACAGCTGGTAGAGTTCAGTCCTATGTGGCACGTGAAACCGAGAGAAGCGTCGTTAGACTGGAGACGCACTTGGGCAACGGCATATTGCCTCGGAAGTGAAAAGTTCCAAAAATTGCCGAGTGGTAACCGCCTAAAGCACAGAGAAACATCCTACGGTGACGAGGTTGTAAGCGCCTTGTAAATGTTATAGCACGAATCAATACAATACATCAGTGCCTTAACCATCCCGCATTCGGCCCCTATCTGCTCCTCCGCAGCAAAACCACACGTAAGATGGCCTCTGCTCTACAGTCGCACTCCACCCCACACATGCGTGTTCTTACAAGTTTACATTTTGGCAGTCCTACCAATGCATTCATTTTGCCGTCTGGGGCTGCGCCCGTTTATATTTGGATTACCTAACCTACTAAGGAACTGTTTACAAATCACAAATGTGACACCTCTCACTGGCATAGCATTAATGTCTGACTGCACCAACTTTCGTCTAGGAGCAAGGTGAGCCAATCGGAATGCCTGCTTACATTGACTGATACGATAAGGGAGGCACTATAGGAGGCTGGAGGGCTAGGCAGCCGCACAAGTTTAACATTTGATGTCCTGCCTTGGGTTAGAGCAACCCCTGCACTTTTTCACGCATAATTCGCTGCTTGGGTCAACTCTGCTCGTGCTGGTGACATTTATTCAAGCCCCGCCCCTCACTGAGTGCTCAGTTTTGCATGAGCAGATAATGGGAGACGTGTCCCTAGCTGCAGCCGTATTCCATCTGTAAAATCTTTCAAGAATGGGGTGATTGTTTTGGATGAACTTATGTGCATGGCGGCTCATGAATGGGCGCCATGGTAATAAAAACAAGGAGGGAGGGGGAGAAGGGAGGGGGTGTGTGAGAGCGGAGAGCATGGTGGAGGAAACAATGAAACCATTAACAGCGCGGCGCTCGTAAAAGGGCGCCGTGCTGATTATGTATGCATGTGTGTGTGTGTGATGCTCGACCTAAAAAGAAGTAGTCCCCAAAATAACATATAAATACTCAAAGTGTAGGGAAACTGTAGTTGGTCGGTGCTGCTTCCTACAAAAACGGAAGTGACGTATGGGATCAACAGCCAACAGTAAGTGAGATAAGAAAAGCAATGCCAGAATCAACCAATGGCAAGTGACATGAGAAATTACCCTACATATTATGTTTACTATAGGTCTTGCGACAGCGCATGCGCTGTCTACGCGAGACCTAAAAAGGACTCTTTCTGAACCAAGGGCTACCTTTTTGCCAAATTTGGTGTAATTCCGTTCAGCAGTTCGGGCTGTAGCTTTGTCTAAAGTTTCCTATGGAAAATAACATGGAGAAAACGCGTTTTGGGACCCCCCTTTTTTCTCGGCCCCTGCTTGGCGAATCACCCCGAAACTTTCAAGACAGGAGCTGACCGGAGCTGATCACTAGTTTTGAAAATTTCACAAAGATTCGTCAACCGGCGCCAAAGATATTGGCAAATCAAAAAACGCTTTTCCTATGGAAACTAGGTCCTAACTATAACTACCTACTGGCGACCGCCAGTAGGTAATATATATATATATATATTCACTGAAAAAACCATAGGTTTCAGGCACGTTATAGTTAGAAATTAGCATTTAAAAAACCTTAGAAATTCACTGAAAAAACCATAGGATTTAGGGACAGTTACAGTTAGTTGGACATTTCACTCGTACAAAACCATAGAAATTCCCCCGTTATAGTTAGTTCAGCCAACTATAACTCGCGCCCCCGCAATGCACTGCTGATGACGTCACATATTACATCACTCATGACATGGTCAGTGACATCACTGATGACATCTCAAATGACATCACTGATGACATCATCCAGTGACTGTGTGTTTCTGTAAAGCTTAAATATGTTTAATATATATAGGAAAAGGCGTATTGAAGAACGAGTGGGTGTATAAGTGTCTGAATGGATGATTTAGTAGGTGCGTGACTGAGTCTATAAGTGAGTGATTAAACGTATCTTACTGAATGCATGGGTAAGTGACAAAACTGTGTGAATATCTGTATCCGTCTGTCTGTTGGTGTGAAGTGGAAGCATGGATTTGCGAATAGCTACATGAGTGTCTATATGGGTTATTGATTGGTTGTCTGAGTATCTGTATGGGTGCCTGAGTGTTTGTGTGGGTGGGGTGTGTGTGACTCTGTACATAGATGTGTGAGTGGGTGAATCACTGGGTGCATGATTTCAAGAGTGCATCTGTGATGGACTGCTTGGGTGGGTGAGTGTGTGTATGGGTGTGTTAGTGAGTGAATGTATATCTCAGTGGTACATGTGCGAGTAACTACATATGTAAAAGGCAGTATATATGTGTGTTAGAGTATTTAAATGGCTGTAAGTGAGAGTGTGTGATTGTGAGAGTAGCTGTATGGATGTGTGTGTGCTTGTATCAGTTATTGTATAAGAGCGTAAGAATGTGCTAGTATTTGTATGAGTAAGTGAACTGGTGTGTGTATAACTGTATAGGTGAGTAAATGGGTGTGTGATTAATTTTTTGCATGACTGACTAGGTGTGTGAGTACCTCTATGGATGAGTGGCGGTGTGTGAGTGTTTATATAGGTGTATGAGTGCATATGATAGTCCTGTACTGAGTGACTGTAAGTATGAGTGACTGTACGGGTGAGTGAGTAGATGTGTGTGTGTAGACCTAAGAATCAGTGAGTGGGTATGTAGTTATTGGTATTGGAGTGTGTATGGTTTTGAGAATGGCAGTCTGTAATTTAGAGTGGGTGTATCAAAAGTTACATTAGGGTGTGAGAAGATGCATGAAATTATCACATGTCCCTAAAACCTATGGTTTTTTCAGTGAATTTCTAAGGTTTTTAAATGCTAATTTCTAACTATAACGTGCCTGAAACCTATGGTTTTTTCAGTGAATTTCAAAGGTTTTTTAAATGCTAATTTCTAACTATAACGTGCCTGAAACCTATGGTTTTTTTAGTTGAAATTCAAAGGTTTTTTAAATGCTAGTATCTAACTATGCCTAGAGAGGTAGGACATGTGAAGAAAGTAGAAAAAACACACAGAAAGAAGCAAAACAAATGCAGAAACAAGCAACAGAAGTCCACAAAGACGAAGAAAAGTGCAGGAAGAAGCAAGACATGTGCAGAAAGAACCAAAAGAGGCCTTGTTGCAAAATCATCCTGTGCCCACAACTTTTTCCGACGAGTACTGGTGATAACTGGCCATAACTAACCAGGCCTAGAGCCAGTGCTATGCAAAAAGACACTTAGAATACAGTGAAAACACCTACATACACTAGGGAACACTATGCGTTGGGGTACCCCTCTGATTAGCATGACCTCCTCTGCAAGTCCCTAGTACATAATAGATACAAAAGGGGATGATGGACGGAACGCTTGAGCCAATCAAACACTCACCCCCAGTCAACTGATCTGGGTTTAATCCATCATCATTCTTTAGCTCACTCCACCACCCCAGTTCAGACATGGCCATATGCAAATCAGTCTGACCCTGTGCCTCATGGGAACAGTCCAGCCCGAACTGCCAAGCCACGTCTTCCCTGGACCGGAAACAAGCATCCTAGGACCGGTTTCTGGCATTCCAGCCGTCATCAGCCAGGCTTGCTTGAATCCAGTGGCAAAGTGAGCAAGGGACCCACGTCTGGGCATACCCCCGCCAACTTAGGGCGAACAAAGCGATACAAAAGGGGATGATGGACGGAACGCTTGAGCCAATCAAACACTCACCCCCAGTCAACTGATCTGGGTTTAATCCATCATCATTCTTTAGCTCACTCCACCACCCCAGTTCAGACATGGCCATATGCAAATCAGTCTGACCCTGTGCCTCATGGGAACAGTCCAGCCCGAACTGCCAAGCCACGTCTTCCCTGGACCGGAAACAAGCATCCTAGGACCGGTTTCTGGCATTCCAGCCGTCATCAGCCAGGCTTGCTTGAATCCAGTGGCAAAGTGAGCAAGGGACCCACGTCTGGGCATACCCCCGCCAACTTAGGGCGAACAAAGCGATACAAAAGGGGATGATGGACGGAACGCTTGAGCCAATCAAACACTCACCCCCAGTCAACTGATCTGGGTTTAATCCATCATCATTCTTTAGCTCACTCCACCACCCCAGTTCAGACATGGCCATATGCAAATCAGTCTGACCCTGTGCCTCATGGGAACAGTCCAGCCCGAACTGCCAAGCCACGTCTTCCCTGGACCGGAAACAAGCATCCTAGGACCGGTTTCTGGCATTCCAGCCGTCATCAGCCAGGCTTGCTTGAATCCAGTGGCAAAGTGAGCAAGGGACCCACGTCTGGGCATACCCCCGCCAACTTAGGGCGAACAAAGCGATACAAAAGGGGATGATGGACGGAACGCTTGAGCCAATCAAACACTCACCCCCAGTCAACTGATCTGGGTTTAATCCATCATCATTCTTTAGCTCACTCCACCACCCCAGTTCAGACATGGCCATATGCAAATCAGTCTGACCCTGTGCCTCATGGGAACAGTCCAGCCCGAACTGCCAAGCCAAGTCTTCCCTGGACCGGAAACAAGCATCCTAGGACCGGTTTCTGGCATTCCAGCCGTCATCAGCCAGGCTTGCTTGAATCCAGTGGCAAAGTGAGCAAGGGACCCACGTCTGGGCATACCCCCGCCAACTTAGGGCGAACAAAGCGATACAAAAGGGGATGATGGACGGAACGCTTGAGCCAATCAAACACTCACCCCCAGTCAACTGATCTGGGTTTAATCCATCATCATTCTTTAGCTCACTCCACCACCCCAGTTCAGACATGGCCATATGCAAATCAGTCTGACCCTGTGCCTCATGGGAACAGTCCAGCCCGAACTGCCAAGCCACGTCTTCCCTGGACCGGAAACAAGCATCCTAGGACCGGTTTCTGGCATTCCAGCCGTCATCAGCCAGGCTTGCTTGAATCCAGTGGCAAAGTGAGCAAGGGACCCACGTCTGGGCATACCCCCGCCAACTTAGGGCGAACAAAGCGATACAAAAGGGGATGATGGACGGAACGCTTGAGCCAATCAAACACTCACCCCCAGTCAACTGATCTGGGTTTAATCCATCATCATTCTTTAGCTCACTCCACCACCCCAGTTCAGACATGGCCATATGCAAATCAGTCTGACCCTGTGCCTCATGGGAACAGTCCAGCCCGAACTGCCAAGCCACGTCTTCCCTGGACCGGAAACAAGCATCCTAGGACCGGTTTCTGGCATTCCAGCCGTCATCAGCCAGGCTTGCTTGAATCCAGTGGCAAAGTGAGCAAGGGACCTACGTCTGGGCATACCCCCGCCAACTTAGGGCGAACAAAGCGATACAAAAGGGGATGATGGACGGAACGCTTGAGCCAATCAAACACTCACCCCCAGTCAACTGATCTGGGTTTAATCCATCATCATTCTTTAGCTCACTCCACCACCCCAGTTCAGACATGGCCATATGCAAATCAGTCTGACCCTGTGCCTCATGGGAACCGGTCCTAGGATGCTTGTTTCCGGTCCAGGGAAGACATGGCTTGGCAGTTCGGGCTGGACTGTTCCCATGAGGCACAGGGTCAGACTGATTTGCATATGGCCATGTCTGAACTGGGGTGGTGGAGTGAGCTAAAGAATGATGATGGATTAAACCCAGATCAGTTGACTGGGGGTGAGTGTTTGATTGGCTCAAACATTCCGTCCATCATCCCCTTTTGTATCGCCTAGTACATAATAGGGCAGGGGGATTAAAACTAAGTAACTAACTTGTCACATGAGGCCCTACCCCCTCTCTTCACCACTGTGCAAACACGCCCCGTGGTGCGTTTTAAGTTGGGGATTAAGTTCCCTTCAATCCTGAGGGTCCCTGGAGTCCAACTAGCCCACCAGGTACCTCCGGTAAGCACCACAGAGCTGCGTTGCAGAGAGGTGGTCCGAGGCCACGCCCCTTTTCATCCATGTGATAATTTCATGCATCTTCTCACACACTAATATAACTTTTGAATTTGATACACCGACTCTAAATTACAGACTGCCATTCTCAAAACCATACACACTCCAATACCAATAACTACATACCCACTCACTGATTCTTAGGTCTACACACACACATCTACTCACTCACCGTACAGTCACTCATACTTACAGTCACTCAGTACAGGACTATCATATGCACTCATACACCTATATAAACACTCACACACCGCCACTCATCCATAGAGGTACTCACACACCTAGTCAGTCATGCAAAAAATTAATCACACACCCATTTACTCACCTATACAGTTATACACACACCAGCTCACTTACTCATACAAATACTAGCACATTCTTACGCTCTTATACAATAACTGATACAAGCACACACGCATCCATACAGCTACTCTCACAATCACACACTCTCACTTATAGCCATTTAAATACTCCAACACACATATATACTGCCTTTTACATATGTAGTTACTCGCACATGTACCACTGAGATATACATTCACTCACTAACACACCCATACACACACTCACCCACCCAAGCAGTCCATCACAGATGCACTCTTGAAATCATGCACCCAGTGATTCACCCACTCACACATCTATGTACAGAGTCACACACACCCCACCCACACAAACACTCAGGCACCCATACAGATACTCAGACAACCAATCAATAACCCATATAGACACTCATGTAGCTATTCGCAAATCCCTGCTTCCACTTACACACCAACAGATAGACGGATACAGATATTCACACAGTTTTGTCACTTACCCATGCATTCAGTAAGATACGTTTAATCACTCACTTATAGACTCAGTCACGCACCTACTAAATCATCCATTCAGACACTTATACACCCACTCGTTCTTCAATACGCCTTTTCCTATATATATTAAACATATTTAAGCTTTACAGAAACACACAGTCACTGGATGATGTCATCAGTGATGTCATTTGAGATGTCATCAGTGTTGTCATCAGTGATGTCACTGACAATGTCATGAGTGATGTAATATGTGACGTCATCAGCAGTGCATTGCGGGGGCGCGAGTTATAGTTAGCTGAACTAACTATAACGGGGGAATTTCCATGGTTTTGTACGAGTGAAATGTCCAACTAACTATAACTGTCCCTAAAACCTATGGTTTTTTCAGTGAATTTCTAAGGTTTTTTAAATGCTAATTTCTAACTATAACATGCCTGAAACCTATGGTTTTTTTCAGTGAATATATATATATATATATATATATTTGTAAATATACAGATAACAAAATATTTAAAAAGCAACCCACTTTAATTAAAATAAAAAAGTAAACAACATAATTTTTTTACAATTTAATAAAAATATTTGACGAATAAAAAACAATAATTATAACTAGTATTACTTCAAATAAACAAAAACATAATGATATGAATTAAAAGAATATAAAATAAATTATTAAATATTAAAATTAATACATATAGAATCCCACTACAATATATACAAAAATAGACAAATTCTTATACTTATAATATATAAAAATGTACTACTCCCACCTCACACAACACAACTGTAATAAAATTGTTATATCACACATAGGTATAAGAATAAGAATCTCTGTGAGGCGGAGAAGCTTCGAGAGGCAGATGCCAAAATTTATTGATGTATATTTTAACTTGGTATTTATACAGTTATTTATATATTTTTATTATATTTATATATTTATATGTTTGTACATTTCATGTGCCCTTTAGAAATTCTAGGTTTTTTACATGTATAACTGTTATTTTTATCAGTTGCAAACAGTACAGGTAAATGGTTGATTATGAACACACAGGAATGGTTTGTTCATACATATATAATCTCTTCAAGATACTGAAGATCACTCTAGGCTTGTGATATTCGGGTACATTGTGATAATAATGTATTTAGATACGATGTCTAATGATACACACTTACTGAATGCACTCTCTTTCAAAATTCTATAGCAATAGAATGTAGTCTGTTTACCATGTTGTTTTATCACGTGACACAGGTTTAGCAAATTTAAAAACAGTCTTTCCGCAAAGCCAGCCGTATGTGATCAAGACCGTTGTATCGGTCGAAATGCGTCATGGCAGGCAGAAGAGAGAAATAAAGAGATTCTTTATTGCCACAAAGAGGAGTTCGCTCGTTCTTTATCGCCGTCTTTGGAAGTTAAGGAATGTTTGGGATCAACATATATATATATTTGTAAATATACAGATAACATAAAATATTTAAAAAGCAACCCACTTTAATTAAAATAAAAAAGTAAACAACATAATTTTTTTACAAATTAATAAAAATATTTGACGAATAAAAAACATTAATAATTATAACTAGTATTACTTCAAATAAACAAAAACATAATGATATGAATTAAAAGAATATAAAATAATTTATTAAATATTAAAATTAATATATATAAAATCCCACTACGATATATACAAAAATAGACAAATTCTTATACTTATAATATATAAAGATTTACTACTCCCACCTCACACAACACAACTGTAATAAAATTGTTATATCACACATTGGTATAAGAATAAGAATCTCTGTGAGGCGGAGAAGCTTCGAGAGGCAGATGCCAAAATTTATTTAGCATCTGCGCCTCCCCCTGTGCCGGAAGAGACTACCTTTGCAGTGTTGGAAAAGGACATCACCGTACGGGAGGTTCTTCTAGCAATTCATAGACTACAATCTAACAAAGCGCCGGGCCCAGATGGTTATGGGGCTGAGTTCTATAAACTAATCGGTCCCCAGATCACCCCAATTATAGCGAGACTATATACCGCACTGAGTGGGGAGGTCGGGGTACCGGATTCAGAGCTCCAGGCAACTATCACAGTAATCCCGAAAATGGGCAAAGACCCCAGTGTCTGTGGGTCGTATCGTCCAATCTCCCTCCTCAATGTCGATATGAAAATCTTCACCAGTATTTTAGCATACAGGCTTGCCCTCTATGTACAAAGGCTGCTTGACTCCGACCAAGCCGGTTTCATCTTAGAGCGTGGGTGTAGTGACAACACAAAAAGATTGTGCCATCTCTTGGATAAGACACACAGGACACGTGTACCAACACTTTTGCTGACTGTCAATGCTGAGAAAGCATTCAACCGAGTGCACTGGCCATACTTGTGTTGGGTGTTGGAGCGGGTGGGCCTTAGGCTACCACTACGAGGCTGGATTCAATCATGCTATACTGCCCCCCAAAGATAACAGATGGGTGAACGGTATACGATCATCCGCGTTTCCAATAGAGCGGGGGACTAGACAGGGTTGCCCACTGTCTTCCTTGCTCTTTGTGCTTTATATGGGGAGCCATTTGTGGAACAAATATGGACCAACCGGCAGATCTCTGGCATAAAGATTGGGGGAAGGGAACACAAGATAATGCTTTATGTGTATGATATACTTTTGACTCTTACCAACCCGTATACGTCTCTGGAGGCCATCTCAACGAAGTTGGCTGCATTCCGGGATGCGTCTGGATTTAAAATAAACCCCCAGAAATCCCTAATCCTCTGCCTGACCATTTCGGAGACAGAGCGTACTCGACTTAGTGGTCAACTCCCTTACCTTTGGGCAGAGGGTGGTATCCTGTACCTTGGGCTTCAGATATAACCCAAACTCAGAACTACTCCCACATACAACTACCAGAACCTCTTAACACTGGCAAGGAATGACCTCACCAAGTGTAAGGCTTACAAGATCTTGTGGCTGGGACGCTTGGCAGCGGTCAAAATGACGCTTCTCCCTAAGCTTCTATACGTCATGCAAACGCTGCCTATTCAGCCTCCCCCGCAGGTCTTAGACAGGATACAGTCATACATATGGGATTTCATCAGGGAGGGAAGATCAGCGAGGATGGCCAGAGCTCGCGCGTATCTCCCTATGTCTGCAGGGCGGTTGGGTGTCCCAAACCTGCCCTGCTACTACCAGATGGCTCAGCTCTGCTATATGGTAGAATGGTCTCGTTCACGCACTGAAAAGCATTGGTGTTTCAGGCTATTGCGGCTACACATATTTGGAAGATACCATGGCTGCCAAAACCACATAGGCCGAAGGGAGTGTATGTTTCCCCAGTGGTGCGGGCTATGATGGGAGTGTGGGATAGGGTACAATTGCGACACGGTCTCTCTACCACCATGTCGCCACAGATGCCTTTGATAGGGAATCCGGACTTCCCACCTGCGGCTAAGGGGCCGGCATTTGGGGCATGGCAGGAGGACAACTGCAAACATATAGGGGACGTGTTCGAAGTAAATGGGCTTATGGACTTCCGCACACTGCAAACCTGCTATGGCCTGCCGGAAATGGCGCGTTGGCAATACTTTATGGTGGCTCACTGGGTTACACAGCCTTGGATCCTCCCTCATGCTAGCACATTATTGACGGCTTTCGAGAAGTGGATCCTAACGTGGGCAAATGATAAAAAGCTACTCTCAGATATTTACTCATTTTTGATAAAGCGGGCACGTCCCCCTGCTTCACCAGCCCGTGCCCGGTGGGAGAGAGAATGCGAACATCCATTCACGGACAAGGAATGGAGTGACATCCTCTACCGGGCACGTACCTCAGCACTTAACACGACTAGCAAAGAAATGCTCCTAAAGATCGCTCACTAGTGGTACCATACCCCGGTCAGGATAGCTGCCTGGAATCACTCTGGGGACGGGCAATGTTGGCGTCACTGTGGGCAACAGGGTACACTTACACACATTTTATGGCAGTGTCTGAAACTGGACCTCTTTTGGTCCAAGGTCCTAGAAGCGGTCAACACCATGTATCAGACAGACATACCCAAATTTCCAAGCTATATATTCCTACGCCTTCCCGTTCCCCTCACTTACCCTCTGCGATCATATAAGGGTAAAGCGATCACTTTACTGCTGGGGGCAGCGAAGCAAATCCTACTCGCTAGATGAGGCACGAAAACTGTCCCTTCACATTTAGATTGGTTGCATAGGGTTTGGGACATAGTGGGTATGGAGAAGCTAACCGCAACAGCTACACAACAATTACCGCGTTTTGACAAAATGTGGCAACCTTGCATAAAGTACCTGTCAGAGGAATTCCGAGAACTGTCCTGCCCCCAGTACCTGCGGATACTGCTTCTAACAACAGTGGGATCCAACCGTGGATCACTAGACGCCGGACACCACACTGAGGGCCTAGATATTCGTGGCGCCTCTATACTTGACCTACCTCCCTACTCAGGCCTGAACTTCTTTCTGTTTTTTCTCTGTCTTTTGTTTCTCTTGTTATTAAATTATACACGCTGTCTATCGCATGCAGATACACCGCCGGACAGTGGATGTAGGCGGATTGTTGTGTATCGTGTTACTATAAAAGCAATAAAATAGATTTCAACCATAAAAAATGAATTACACAATCAACATAATACATTTTAATTTTAAGAATTATTATCTATTAAAAAATTAATTCTAACCTAATTGAAATTTTATTTCAAAACCCAAACACACATAAAATATTAGTTAAATAATTGTAATTACACAATTAACATAATGAACTATAAATTAAATAACCATTATTAAATACAAATATTAATAATTCCTTAGAATTTATTTAATTCCCACCCAGTACCCCTATAAACCCCACAACCGACACCTAAAATAAAAGAAATATTTACACATTTATCATAATTTTTCTAAATTAAATATATAATATTATTTAACAATTAATTATTAATTCATTAACATTAAATTACTTCCCACCCTGTATCCCTATAAATCCCACATCCCACACATAAAAGTTATATTTTTTTAACACTATTAACATAATTAATTATCAATTAAATAATGTATTCTAATAAACAATTATTAAATAATTAAAATTAAATTACTTCCTACCCTGTACTCCTATAAACCCCACAACCCACATATAACATTTAAATTAAAAAACATTAATTACACTATTAACAATTACTTATTAATTTAAAAAATAATATTAATTAAAAATTATTCATTCATTTATTATAACTAAATTATGGCCCACCCTGTGCCTCTAAACACCCACAACCTGCTATGGTGCTAAAAATAACCAAATTTAATTACATTTAATTTAATAACTACTAAAAAATTTACAAATACTTTAAAAAACAAACAATAATTGCGCAAAAAAATTACATCATTAACATTTAAAATATATACCAAAATACATAACAATAATTAAAAAACGATATTATAAACAACTATATTTTTACATTCGATACATTATAATCGATATTCTTAACGATATTCTCACTGACGATATGTCCATGTCACGATATTTTTGAGTCGATATATTTGCAAGTCGATATCTCCAACTCAATATTTTGTCTCAACGCTGATACAGATTGAATATTTAGAAATCACAAAATGTGTCTGCATCGCTGGTAGGCTTCCGCATTTCTGTACATTTGTGGGTCTGCTATGGCTTATTACCGACACCTACTAAACAGTGCCTCTCTGCTACTCAGCCATGAAACCTGACAAGAGACTACAATTGCCTGAAAGGTTTTCCAACTGTTACGAGGGATGAGATCTGACCCCCCACCACATGTTTTGTGACATTGTACGTTCGTGAACGTACAGTATAACAAGCGCTGATAAAACAAGTGCTTGTGTATTCTCGTCTGCTGTTTGCTCATGGCCAATACAGTTGACAGGGAACTCATTGTTGTGAAAGACATTAATAGAAGCCTAAGACATACGAGGACAGTCCAACACTTGCCATTGGGGTGGCAACTTCGCACTGAGGCCACAGGGCCGGCCCACATATTTGAAGACAGGCTGCATATTTACACTTTGCATTAACAGTAAAAATGGAATAGAGAACACGCCACTGAGCAGAGAAAACACATTTTAAAAGTGAACCTGTTTGTGTTAACTAATGTCAAGTGGTTCGTACACCAAGTTCAAGTGTAATACAGGCCTGGAAGGTTTATAAGCAATTGTTTAGTTTGCATTCATAATTCATTGACATTTGAAAATGAGAGAATTCCGCTATTCCCTTTAAGGACAAAATGATAAGGGCGGAGCGGAACTCTGGGGAATTCCACTGAGTTTTTATGCTACTCTGCAGAATTCCGCTTAGTGCAACTCCGCAAGCTCCGCCCACCCCTACTAATTTCACTATGTAATGGGATTTTAATTTTCATTTAGAGGATTTGAATGATAAAGATTCAGTACAGCTTGTGGAATTGTTGAACTGTTGTAGATTGGAGCAGAAGGTGCAAATTGCCTCACACTCAGCAGGCCATATTTTAAATGATTCCAATAAAAATTTGGATGCCATACTACCCTTACTCTGGTCAGATCATAGGACAGTCCAGTTTAGTATTACTATACCTACCCCCAAACCTCTTGCTGAGACATTCTGGAGAAGAATCTATGCATTTGTTTATGGAATAAGACTAAGGGGCTTATTACAATGTCGGGCGGAGTTGCCTCTGACCAACACCGTACCAGACTCGGGACCGACCGACCTGAGGTCAGCGGTTCCGACCACCTGTTTACGATGTGACCGAACACTGTTCCGTCAGATTCCCACTGTTCTCTGTGTGAGCTTGTGTCATGGACGTAAATGTGCTGTAATGCAGGCTCCTATAGAGAAATGGGTGAGTGTGTAAAACACTGCACACCGTGGCGGGCACCCCATGGTGCCTGCCACACAGTGCAGGGTTTTACAGGGGGGTCCCCTAGGTACCCCCTCGACCACCAACCGTAAGTTGCTCAAAAAGATCAGAACTCTGTAATATCCCCTTTTTAACTTCTGATCAAGTGATCATTTTAATCAAGCACATTAAGTCAGGAGGAACCTTGGATGCTTGCCCACCTAAGCTAGTACAAAATCTGGCAGTCAGTCTTGCCTCATCTCTCATGATTTTGATGAATATCTGCATTACAGTGGGCATCTTTCCATCGCAATGGAAAAAGACTTCCATACTGCCTCTACTAAAAACTTTCATTGGATCCTACAGAGGAGAAGAATTTTCGCCCAATATCATGGCTTCCGTAAGCAGCTAAGGGCTTGATTATGAGTCTGGCGGTCTTGTGACCGCCAGACTCACGGTGGCGCAGGAGTGGCGGTCCACCTATTGCCAATTACGATGTACAAAGTCATATCTGCAGTGGACTGCCTGCTGCTGAAGGGAACAGTTGTTCACTAACGGTGGCGCAGGAGAGCTACAACGCAATATGCTGAGCAGGGACTGGTGCAGTCCTGCTCAGCATATTTTGAGTTCTTGTACCCCCAGCCTTTTCATGGCGGAGCCCCGCCATGAAAAAGCTGGTGATGCAAGAACAAAGGTGGCCCTATAGGGCCCCATGTCCCCCACGCCATAGGGATACATTCAGGGGGGCACAACATGTGCCCCCTGTCTGTATTCTCCCCAGTTCCAGCACAGCAATGACGTCACCGTCCATGCCGTGCTGGAACCTTTTGGGCATTCCCATTGCTGTGCCTATTTTCAAGGCACCGCCATGGGAACAGTCAAAGGACCGCCGACCGTATTTTTGAGATGCACATTTTCAACTTGTAATACGGTCGGAGGTCCTTGCGTGGCTTTGGCGAAGTGGAGGCGGCATTGTGCCGGCGGCGCTGCACCAAAGTCATAATCAGGCCCTAAGTTACTTGAAATCAATCAATCAATCAATCAATCAAGAAGTATTTGTAGAACGCTGGTTGTCACCCGAAAGGGTATCCAGGCGCTGACTGCAGGTTTCAGTTGAAGAGCTAGGTCTTGAGCCCCTTCCTGAAGTCAGTCAGTGAGGATGTGGTGCGGAGGTGGAGGTGGAGGGGAAGTGTGTTCCAGGCTTTGGCGGAGAGAAGGGAGAAATTCCTAGAGTGGTGCACACAAGGAAGGAATGTTTACCCTACACTCCTAACTGAACTTCCTAAAGTGGGAATCATATACAAATTTAAGCAAACCTTGGGCACACACTATATACAAATTATATTCGGTAAATTTTTTTGTTTAGTAATAATCCTGATTAGTCATTAACAAGAAGAAAAATATATGTTCCACATGAATAATATAGTCATCCAAATTTTTGGCTTCAGAGATCTTTTATTCGTAGGTCATTTTCAATGTTCATGTAGCAGGTGAGGAGTGCAGAGTGGTGGTTCCTGGGGGGTTGGTGGAAATGAAGGTGGTGGTTCATGTAGGCGGGTCCTTGCTCGGGAGGGCTTTGTAGGCTTCGGTCAGGAGCTTGAAATGGCATCTCTTCTGGACTGGTAGCCAGTGGAGGTCTTTCAGCTGTTGGGTGATGCAGGTTCTCTTGGGAAGGTTGAGGATCAGTCTGGCTGCTGCGTTCTGGATTGTCTTTGCATGAGTTGCGTGGTGGTGCCTGCATAGAGTGCATTGCTGTTGTCCCGTTGGCTAGTGATTAGGGCCTGTGTTACCATCTTCCGATTGTTGATGGGGAGGCACTTAAAGATTTTGTGGCATGCCTTTGACCAGCGGTCGGAGGCTTTCCAACCAACATTGTAATTAGCCCCATAGTGTTCAGATTAGATAGCGAGTGGGGAGATGTATTTTGTGATGGCATCGCTGAGGTCCGTCTGTAGTCCTGGGGGTCTGTACACAAGGGTTCCTCAGATGGTGGTGGTGTCTGTTCAGAGCTGGAAATTCATGTGTTGCATTATTGCTGTGGTTTCATCGTCGGCGATGGTTCAGGTGATTGATTACTTGTGTATGATGGTATACGATGAAAAACATCTTAATACCTGTTTGTCAGAATATTTAGAAGAGAATTCCCTACTACACAATGCACAGTATGGTTTTCGAGCAGGCCATAGTATGGCGACAGCACTGATAGCTGCCTCAGAAGAGATTAGATGTATTAAAGATGCTGGAGGTAGAGCTGTGGTGGTCCTTTTGGACCTTTCCACAGCCTTCGATATGTAAAGCCACATTGGGTTACTAGATTGTTTATCTAACATTGGTATTTCTGGTCTGGCACATGACCTTCTCTCTTTATTTTTTTCCTTTTAAGGACAGGGAGCAGATGGTGTCACTGGGTGAATTTAATTCTAGGTCTTTTTCCCTTCGCTGTGGCATCCCTCAGTAGCCTCACTCAACTCAATGCTTTTTAACACATACGTAGCCCATTTGGCTGAGTTGATTTACTCCTTTGGGTCCACAACAGATGTGTATGCTGATGATACACAGATGCTGATCTCTGTTGCAGGCAAGCTGGAAGAAGTTGCTGACAGATTTAACAAATGTATGAAATCAATTGTCAACTAGATGTCTGCTAATTGTCTGAAGTTAAATTCAGACAAAACAGAGGTTCTTATTTTTGGGGAGGTAACGAGTTTTTTGGATGATTCATGGTGGCACAGGACATACCTTTCGCCATAGAGGGGAACCGTTACATGTACAAACATAATCACACAACCATTTTTTTTAATTAGGAGAAATTAAAAGTGCAGAAAAATGGTCTGCAAAAATTCCCAGAATAAGAAATATTTTCCTGTACTTGATGTAAGATTTTTCTGCACTTTAAATTTCTCCCATTTAAAAAAAAGGCTGTATTTTTCAGTTATGAATATGGCAGCGTGTCTACTAGCCACTGGGAGCAAGATGCCTGCTGTGTGTAAATGCGACACTTTGAAATGAGAGAAAATTCAACGGAAGGGTTAACTTTATGTTCATATGCATTATATAAAATTAATCATTTGAAATTTCTCCCTTGCAAAGTGTCTTTACAAACAGCAGCCATATTACTCCTAGTGGCCTGTAGACATGGTGCCATATTTATAACAGGAAAATACAGTCATTTGTTTAAATGTGAGGTATTTAAAGTGAGGAAACATGCTTCATAAAACATTAGGACTGAATTGCCTTAATTTAAAGAAGAGAAAAACATTAAGACGATGTTTCATACAAACATTTTTCTTCACTTTAAATTTCACCCATTAACAAAAAAATGATTCAATTTAAATATGGCACTGTGTCCACCTGCCACTAGGGACAAGATTAGGGGGGGGGCGGAGTTTACGGAGCTGTACTACATGAAATTCTGTAGAGTTGCATAAAAACTCAGTGGAATTCTGCGGCGTTCCGCTCTGCCCTACATGACCAGCAACACAAGGGGAATAAGTAAAGGGGACGGACAACTGCCACCTGTGCATAGTAAGCCCCCGTACTACATCCATGGATGGCAGTAGTGCCTTTTACTACGCACTCGCCATACCAACATCTTACCTCACAAAACCAGCAACAGTTCTCTCGGATGCTAATCCATGGAGGCTCCTGCAGGTAGACAAGCTTGTCAGCCATGCGCTCCCACTCCTGGTCACTCTCATCTTCCGCCATGCTACTGTTCTAGACCTGCACATACCTACTGCCCGAAAGCAGATGATGAGCCTCCACATCCGGCCCCACCTCCATCTGACATCCGACATCCATTTGGCCGTACCACTGCCAGTCAATCGGCAGCCGGAAGCAGAGGAATCAAGTGACTGATTGGCAAAACTGGTATTGTCTAGCTCCCAGTAGAGAAAAGCCCAACAGGCGTCTTTAGGAACGACTCACATCACGTGACGAGAACATAAGTGCCTCTCTGAGCTCGTGATCGCGGGTCAGAGAAGGTTTGGTGTGCACGCTGCACCTTAGGTGCATGGGAAAAAACAGGACGTGATTTCACACAACCTTAATTTTGAAAATAAAGCTAGTGAGTGACCTTTGTTCTGTTAAGATGGCAGTAAAGCATCTCTGGTTTGTTTTTGCAGTAGCCTTAAGTGTTAATATTTTTTATTCCTTAATCCTTCCGCGGATTTCTTTTTTTCAATTACCAAATACAGTGCAAGCTGTGTGCTTAGCTTCTCCCCTGCTGATCAGTTCAAATATTTGCTCTGTAATCTGAAGAGCCAATACTCCAGGAGGTTCACCTTGTCAGTTCTGGGCACTCCTGCCATGATACGAGCAGCCTGCCCACTCCCCATCACAGGGCAAACACTGGCTCATCGGCCTTTTTCTGACAAAGCTCAGCACTAGGGGTGGGTGGCGGGGGCAAACTCCGCCACACGGCGCATCAGAGTTTTTTGCCAAACTCTGCACTCCCAGCGGAGTGCAGAGTTGGAAAAACTCCACTGTTGGAGCAGAGTTCACCGTCAACCCTAGACAAGATGCCTGCTGATTGCAAATGTGACACTTTGGAAAGGGTAAAAATTAAAATTAAAAATTAACTTGATCATTAAGTTAAGTCTCATTTTAATTTCCTCTCATTTAAAAGCATTTAGAAATATAATTTTGTTCTCATGCTGCAATATTGAGTTGAGAACAACTTTTTTTTAACAGTTAAATACCTCAGTGCTTCAGTTCTGAACCTCTGTGACCCACATGTGTCATAAATCTGCAGAGCACTGCTCATTATCAGGCTCTGCTATTTGCAGCTTGATAATAATGTAAAATAAACTTAGCCTCTCCTAAACTTTCAAAGGAAAATGCAGCACTTATTTATTGCAGTTCTTAGTTAAAATTAACTCAAGGCTGGGAGCTACACTGAAGGTTTCTGTGAGCTACTGGGAGCTCGCGATCGACAGACTACGAAATAGGTATAATTAAATAAATAAATAATACTTATTCTGTCGTCTGTCAGCTTCCCCCCTGCCGCGCCCTGCCCCACCCCACCGCCCCACCGCGCTTACCTGTGCCGGCCGCTGCTGCACGGGTGCACTGAAGGTGCGTCAATGGCAAGCCCGTCTGCACGCATCCAGGCCTGACCTGCGCCATGCGCCAGAATCCCTGGCTTTCTCACAATCGAAGAGGCTTCCGGTTTGACCTACTCTAGAAACCAGCTTCTAAACTTGCGTAACCATTGCAACCCACCAGTCTGCTCTTCTTTTGATTTTAGTACACTCTATCGTAATAAGATTAATAGTTGCCCCTTGTGTAAATTTCAGTTCAATTCCTCGACACTCACTTCCACTATAGTTGATGAACTCTCTCTTCTCCCTCCTTCTAAGGAACAGACTATTCCCAACACAATTAGCCATTTGGGATTTCTTATTAATGCTAGGTCCCTCATTAAAAACAAAGTAGAGGCCGCAGAATTTCTTATGACTCATGAGCCTGACTGGGTCTTCGTTACAGAGACCTGAGCCAAAGACTTTTCTGGTCCCGACTTAGTAGATGCTATTCATCCAGGCTAATCTATTATGAGACACAACAGATCCTGTAGAGCAGTGGGTGGGCTAGCAGTCATATATATAAAAGTAAGGTCACCTGCCTCATTGACTCTTTCCACAATCAAGACCTATGTGAAGCGCTATTCTTCTCATTAAGAATTGAGCCCAATAAATCTTCCACAGGGATCCTAGTCTACAGGACACCTGGACCCAGCTCTACATTTATATCCAAGGTTGTCCACTTATTAGAACCCTACTTGGGCAAAAACAACTTCACTCTGCTCAGGGATTTTAATTTCAATTTGGAAAATTATGTCTGTAAGGACACTCTGGCTTTTAAAGAAATTATGTCATGTGGGCTTTCTCAACTAGTCATGGTGGCTACTCACAAAGCAGGCCACACTTTGGATGGTATTTTCACTAATGACGCCCAGCTTAAAGTTGCTAATCCTCTCCTCTCCTCGTGAACTGGACTGACCACTATGCTGTCCTCTTCTCTCTCTCCCCAGGAGGCACTCATTGGTGGAAAGAATACAGTTTTCAAAAGGAACTGGAAAGGGTTCAGTAAAAAAACCCTATCCCAGTCCTTGAATAATTTTAAATGGACAGACCATGAGGATGCTGAATCGGTGGCCACAGAACTTTCCTTGTGGCTCACTGCATCTATTTATATTGTGTGGCCCCACTTAAAGAAATCTATACACAAAGAAAGACGCCCACAGGACCCTGGTTCTCACTGAGACGACTGCGCCAACACCCTCGCCCCGCTCAAGAATCCGCCCAACAGCCACACCAGCAAGAAAGCCACCTGGTTCACCGAAGACCTCCAGGCCTCCAAACGAACATGCCGAAAACTGGAGAAGATCTGGCTCCACGAACGGACAGCGGACAGCTACGCCGCCCACAAGAGCGCCACCCGCAGTCACCATCACCTCATCAGATCCGCCAAAAGGGCCTCACTCAAAGACCGCCTAGACAACAACGCACACAACAGCAAAGAGCTCTTCAACATCGTGAAGGAACTCTCCAACCCCAGCTCCAACACCAACGACATCCAGCCGTCGCGAGACCTGTGCGACTCACTGGCCACCTTCTTCCACCGCAAAATCGCCGACATCCACGACAGCTTCAACACCACGACCGCCCCGGCAACCACCGAGACCACTGCCCCCACAACCACCAACCGCCTGCTCTCCTGGACCAACATCAACGACGAGGACACCAGCGAGATCATGAACACCATCCACTCCGGTTCACCGCTAGACCCGTGCCCTCACCACATCTTCAACAAAGCCAGTACAGCCATCGCGCCCCATCTCCGGAAAATAATCAACATCTCCTTCGAGACAGCAACCTTCCCGGAAAGCTGGAAGCACGCCGAGATCACCGCCTTACTCAAGAAACCCAAGGCAGACCCCAAGGACCTCAAGAACTTCCGACCCATCTCTCTGCTCCCGTTCCCCGCGAAGGTCACCGAGAAAATCGTCAACAAACAACTGACCCGCTACCTCGAGGAGAACAACATCCTGGACCCTTCCCAGTCCGGCTTCCGCAGCAACCACAGCACTGAAACCGCCCTCATCGCCGCCACCGATGACATCAGGACCCTGCTAGACAACGGAGAAACAGCAGCCCTCATCCTCCTGGACCTATCAGCCGCCTTCGACACGGTCTGCCACCACACACTACGAACACGCCTTCACGACGCCGGGATCCAAGAGAAGGCCCTGGACTGGACCACATCCTTCCTTTCCGGCAGAACACAAAGCGTCCGCCTCGCCCCCTTCCGATCCAAGGCCACCAAGATCATCTGCGGCGTACCCCAAGGCTCCTCCCTCAGCCCAACGCTGTTCAACATCTACATGGCACCCCTCGCCCACGTCGCCCGACAGCACAACCTCAACATCATCTCCTACGCCGACGACACCCAGCTGATCCTCTCCCTCACCAAAGACCCTCACACCGCCAAAGCCCACCTCCACGAAGGAATGAAGGCCGTCGCCGAATGGATGAGGACCAGCCGCCTGAAGCTGAACTCGGACAAGACGGAGGTCCTCATCCTTGGTTCCAACCCTTCAGCCTGGGACGACTCCTGGTGGCCAACATCACTGGGAACAGCCCCGCCACCCACCGACCACGTACACAACCTAGGGGTCATCCTCGACCCCACCCTCTCCATGACTAAGCATGTCAACGCCGTTTCCTCATCCTGCTTCAACATCCTCCGAATGCTCCGCAGGATCTTCAAGTGGATCCCCACCGAAACAAGAAAAACAGTCACCCAGGCCCTCGTCACCAGCAGGCTGGACTACGGAAACGCCCTCTACGCAGGAACGACGGCTAAGCTCCTGAGACGGCTGCAACGCATCCAGAACGCCTCTGCACGTCTTATCCTCGACATCCCCCGACGCAGCCACATCACACCCCACCTGAGAGACCTGCACTGGCTCCCTGTCAACAAGAGGATAACCTTCAAGCTCCTCACCCACGCACACAAAGCACTCCACAACTCCGGACCAGCCTACCTCAACAGACGACTCAGCTTCTACACCCCCACCCGCCAGCTCCGCTCGACCAGCCTCGCCCTCGCCACAGTCCCCCGCATCCGGAAAACGACCGCCGGCGGCAGATCCTTCTCCCACCTCGCCGCCAAGACCTGGAACACCCTCCCCACCAACCTCTGACAGACCCAAGACCTACTGGCCTTCAGAAGACTCCTCAAGACCTGGCTCTTCGATCAGTAGCAGCACCACCCCCCCCCTTCCCCCAGCGCCTTGAGACTCTCGCGGGTATGTAGTGCGCTTTATAAGTGACATGATTGATTGATTGATTGATTGATTGAGAGACTTAAATGGCTTAGACAGACAGGCCTGTCACCGTCAAGAGCGGGCATGGCGGAAATGTTACCAACCTCCTGACAAAACTGCCTGTAAGGCTATTTTAGCTGAATATAAAGTGGCACTAATAAGCTTGCCTCAACTAAACCATCCAGAAATCTTTTTAGGTTGATTAATCTCTAATCTGCTCCCTTAGTGCCTTCCAGTATAGAGGGCTCTCAAGACTTCTGTGACAGAATGTTCAAATTCTTCTACTCTTAAGTTGTTGATATATATATATATAAAGATCTTTACCACCGTAACTCTGAGTCTTCCATTCCTCTCAATTGGATTCTCAGGCTGAGTTGGCCTACTAAAATCTATGTCCACTAAAGACATCCCTACTGCCTGTCTATCGTGTTTTACTCTTTTGGCACAAGAACAGATGGAATATTATCTCCTCAGTGTCAAATCAGGCTCCCCACTTGAACCTTGCTCAGCCAATGTTTTGCAATTATGAGCTCAGATTATAGTTCCTCATCTCACTGGAACTTTGACCAAAGCCATTACATCTGGGTGCTTTCCTCAATCCTGGAAAAGTGCAGTGGTCTAATTTGGACCCTGAAGAACCAAGAAACTATTGGCCCATCTCCTTGTTGCCTGTACCCACCAAAATTCCTGGAGAAACATCTTAATGTCTGGGTGATGAATTATCTAGAACAATTTCAACTGCTGTATGTACCTCGGTTTGGATTCAGGAGCAACCATGGGACTGAGACTGCACTAGTATCTGCAGTCAATAACATTTGTTCCATGGTGGTTGCTTGGGAGGCTGCAGCACTGGTCCTTTTGGACCTATCTGCAGTCTTCAATATCATCTCAGTGACCCGGCTTGTTGAGTGGCTCCAGGAACTGGGGGTTACAGACTTGGCACTCAAACATCTGGCATCTTTTCTGAGTGATAGGTCACAGATGGTTATTGTGGATCATTCCTGCTCGGAGTCTATAATGTTGGCATGTGGGGTGCCTCAGGGTTCCTCCCTGAACACTACATTATTCAACTTGTATGTCTCCCCGCTGGCGAAACTCACAAGATCGTTTGGACTTCAAGCACTCTCCTATGCTGATGACACCCAAATCATTGTGTCTATCTCTAGGGACATGGATGCGACTACCACCAACTTTAAAGCTGTATGCAGGCTGTGGCCACATGGATGGAAAAAAAGCTACTTAAGTCTCAGTGTGGACAAGATGGAGGTCTTGATCTTTGGTAGTCGACCATCCATGTAGTCTAATAAGTGGTGGCCAGATAGGCTGGGGGCCTTACCAACCCCAACTGACTCCACTAAGAATCTTGGAGTACTGTTCGATAAAAATCTATCGTTCGAACTGCAGGTCAACAGGACGTTTTTGACCTGTTTTTGGGCTATTAAATCCCTTAGGACAGTGGTTCCTTTTATCCCTTTTCCAGCACGTAAGCAAGTGGCACTAGCATGAGGGGTCTGGTGGCTTAGTGGACTAATACATCCACTGCAGGGGCTTGTGTTCGACCTCTTGGTCAGAGGTTCAAATCCCGGCGGGTCCACTCAGCCTTTGTGAGGTCGATAAAATGAGTACCATTGAGTTGGGTAACATTAAACATCTGTTATTCAACGCCAAGATGCCCCGGTTAAGGTGAACGTGTGCTTTACAAATACACATGTTATGTTATGTTACTTATTAAATCCAGGTTTGATTACTGTAATGGACTTTACCTGGATATTAATAAAACTGTACTTGCCAAATTGCAGCTAGTTCAGAATGCTGCAGCCAGATTGATTATTCAGGTTCCCTAAATTTGAATCAGTTACTGAGGGGATTCAGAAACTTCACTCGCTACCCATGAATAAACAAATTATTTTCAAGGCTCTATGCATCGTTCACAAGGCCCTGCATAACACTGGCCTGGGACAACTCAGGAACTTGTTCCAACGATACACTCCTTCTAGACCTCTGTGATCCTTCGGCAGAAATCTCCTAACTGTTCCTAAGCATCAAATATCGAGATAGAGAGGTAGAGCCTTCTCGGTGGGTGCATCCAAGCTGTGGATGAGCTTCCTCACTCTGTTTCCAGTCTCCAATCTCAAATTACATTTAGCAAGCCCCTGAAAACTTGGCTTTTTAATCTTTAGCGGGCAGGCACGGGTATAAACTTTTTGCTCCTTCTTCCCCCACACAAGACCTAAGTATTTTTCATTCATTCATTCAAGATGAACACAGGAACTTTAAATTCCTATGCTCGGTATAGATGGTCACAGGATGTTTCCCACGCATCAGGTAGTGGAGCCATTCTCCAAACAATGATTTAATGGCTAAGAGTTCCTGATCTGCTATTTGGTAATTTATCTCCGCTTGTTGAAGTTTGCGGGAATAATTGGTAATGGGATGTAATTGTCCATTTGTCTTATTTTTTGGGATAAAACTCCCCCTATAGTGCTTTGTGAGGCACCTACCCCCCACTATATAAGGACTGTTCAGACCAGGGTGGGCCAAAATGGGGGCTGTGGTGAATTTAGTTTTAAGCTTCTGAAAAGTGTCTTCTGCCTGGGCATCCTAACTAAATCATACTCCTTTTTGGAGTAACCTGGTTATCGGCACTATGGTGATAGAAAAATTAGCTATGAATTGCTAATAAAAATTGGCAAAACCCAGAAAACTCTGGGTTTGTTTGACATTGGTTGGTGCAGACCAATTGATGATGGAGTCTACCTTTTTGGTATCCATGCTGATGCCTTCTGGACTCAATATGTATCCAAGGAATTCCACCTTAGTAATATGGAATTTGCTTTTCTCAAGTTTGGCATATAGCTGGTATTTGTGCAGTTGTTTGCGAATGGAACGTACCTGTTCCACATGCTCATAGACAGATCAAGAATAGATAAGAATATCTTCAATGTCCACTATACAACAAGTATCAATGAAGTCTCGTAGGGCTTCATCCATAAAAAACTGAAAGGCGGCAGGAGCATTACAAAGCCCAAAAGGCATTACTTGGTACTCAAAAAGTCCAAATTTTGTCTGAAAAGCGGTTTTCCCCTCATCTCTATTCTGAATTCTAACCAGGTGGTAAGCTCCCCACAGGTCCAATTTTGTATAGAATACTGCGTCCATTACTTGGTCTAATAACTCTGGTATGAGAGGCAACGGATACCGGTTTTTGACAGTAATGTCATTAAGGGCGCAGTAATCTATACAAGTTCTAAGCTCCCCACCCTTCTTTAGTGTAAAGAAGAGTGGCAAATAAACCAGTGAGTTGGAATATCGGGCAAACCCATTGGCAAGGTATTCGTCTAGGTATTGTTTGAGATGTTCCTTTTATTTCTCTGTTAAGGCATACACCCTGCTGCATGCATTTAGATTCCAGTATTAACTCAATCTTGCAGTCAATGCTGCGATATTCCGGTATCATGTTTACTTTTTCCTTGTTGAATACCTCCGCCAGATCTGCATATTCATCAAGTAGACTATTGATAACAGAAATACCCTTATTCGGTCGTTAACCTTGGATTGCTGTAATGTGCCATTGGCTACACTCTGGTGGATAACAATGTAGGCTGCAGGGATAAGAACCTAGGGTGAAAATTCTTTGCTCCCAGTGAATTTGGGGGTTGTGCGTAGTGAGCCTGAAAACCCTAAGATAAGTTGAAACTATGGGGCATCAATTAGGTCAAACGATATATACTCTCTGTGAGTGTTTTGGCATTTCATGTTCAAAGGCTCTGTGGTAAATGTAATGGGCCTTGATGTCAATTCTTTCCCATCCACTGCCCTCACTATTGAGGGTTTCTCCTTGCGCCGGGTTTTGATCCCCAAGGTAGTAAGGAACTGTGTGTCAATGAAACTACCTGTGGCACCTGAATCTATTAAGGCTTCTACCTGATACTGAGGTCAGCACCAACACCTATTGAGTCAAGTCGATTTCCGGCATTTCACTAACTGAGACTGGAGCAATGGTGGAACTAGGTTTTGAAAACATTAATGTTGGCAGGTTGTGAAGGGCACTCTTTGACAAAGTGTCCAGTCTTGCTGCAGCAATATAAAAATTGTTTTAATTTACTACGCTTTTCCTTTTCCTCCTTAGTGAGGGGACCTCTGACTCCTCCTATTTGCATTGGTTCTACTGTGTTCTCCAAGCTTCGCAGTGGCTCTAGTTTTGGCTTATCTTGGAGTACTATGAATTTATTGTCAGGGTTTCCACCTTTTTCTGACCTTCTTTCCAAAAGACAGTGGTTGAGTCTAACTACGAGGTCTATAAACTCCGCTATGTTTTCTGGGAGGTCTACAATCTGTGACAGCAGATCTTTACGAAGACAAACCTTCCAGCATCAAACATATCAAATTATCATCCCATTTCGCTTCTCCCCTTGTCAAGTAAAATACAGGAATGTCACATTAACAAACAGCTTGTGGAAGATCTTGAGTCCAATAGGATCCTAGACTCATCCCAGTCTGGTTTTAGACCTATGCACAGCACCGAAACTGCACTCATAGCAGTTACGGACCATATTAGATGCTGCCTGGACAAAAATCACCAATCAATGCTAGTGCTGCTAGACTTATCAGCCACATTTGATACGATATCTCACTCCAGACTGATACAGAGATTGGCAGAGATAGGCATTCAGGGCACAGCTCTACAATGGTTTATGTTTCCTGTCTCAACAAAGTCAGACCATCAAATTGGGTCCTTTCAGATCATGTACCATGGAGATTAGCAAGGGAGTGCCACAGGGCTCTTGTCTCAGCCCTTCACTATTCAATATATATGTAGCCTCACTTGCACAAACCATAAGAACCTACGGATTTACACCTCTCCCATATGCAGATGATACTCAACTTTTGATCTCATTTGATAAAGACCTTTCCACAGTGAGAGATCGCTTTACTAATGTGATGTAAGTCATCTCTGCTTGGATGGCTGAGATTTTCCAGCTGCAAAACAGAAATTATGCTTTTCGGTATTGCACAGCAGCTATGGTCCTCTGACTGGTGGCCTTCAGAACTAAGAGCTGCACCTTCCCCAAAATCCTGAGTAAAAAACTTGCCCGTTTGCCTGGATAAGACTCTGGCTATGAAAGATCAGGTAGTCGCTACCACTGGCACCTGCTTTCACACAATGAGTCTGTTGCGCAGAGTCTTTGCCTTGCTCCCACTTTCAGTGTGCAAGACCTTAGTTCAGGCTTTGGTGATTAGTCACCAGGACTATGGCAATGCACTTCTTGCCGCTGTTAACAAATCCCTATTGGATAAACTCCAAGTGGTCCAAAGCACAGCTGCCCACTTAAATCCAAAATTTACCTGCCAGATCTGTCTCCATTCCCCTGCTGCGCTCACTCAATTGGCTTCCTGTGCCTAAAATAATAAATTTGCCATATAGTGCACAAAGCGCTAAACTGCAAGGGACCAAGATACCTTGTGGAGAAACTCATTCCTTATCGGCCAGGAAGGCCTCAAGGATCAATGAGCAAGTTGCTACTTATGGTAGCAGGAATCAAGAAATCTTTCTCCGGGGCATAGCTTTCTCATACCTGGGCCCTCACTACTGGAACAAACTTCCTATTCACATACGAGAGTGTACTGTTTACAGTATCTTTAGGAAACTTCTTACCTATTCTAATACTATGGCCACCCGCTTTTTGGTCTCTGCTGAGATAGCTCTTTCGGGGTGATTCATGCGCATTAGAAGTTAATTGAACATAACATGACATAACATTCCTAAGTCCTCAATAGAACATTAAAATCCATTTTTCTTCCGGTGAATCGGCCTTTACCATGAGAGGATTAAAGGTGGCGATATAGCGAAGATATAGCGTAATAAATCTGAGGGCCCTTGCTTGAGATTCAACAACTCGTTGTCTACAGCCTGAATAAAGTTGTGCCGTGCAATCAATTTCCGTATGGCTTCTTTGAAGTTTCTATAATTGTACAATGAGGGATCTACCAATGGGATGGGCCACCTTGCTGCATTGCCACCTAATAGGATAAAATAAAGGCAACTCCGGAGGCATCGTCCGGAAACGCTCTCAGGCGAGCCATGAAGTGCAGATGGGACTGGTTCATGAAATTAGCAAATTTGATGGTGTTCCCATAAAAATGCTCTGTGGTGCCACACTGAACTTGAGTTATTCCCCCAAAGCATGGCTTGGGGGCCGTGGCTCCCCGTCCAACATGAAATGCTGCGGACTTCAGAACAGGTATCTCTCTAGGCTAGGCAGGAGGAGGCAGATCCCAAGTGCTGTCCACCTTGGTTTTGTCAATTTGCATCTGTAGGGATGTCACATCGTGAGGCAGGGCCTGATTCTCTGCTTGCGTAGCATGCAGAATGGCTGCAGTGTCTCGCAAGGTGATGTCCTGGGACTCCATATCGTCTAGGCGAATCGATCACCTTGGGCTTTGCCTTCTGTTCAGAACAAGTGCCGTAGGCTCTTACCTTGTAAGGTCCACGACGTGGCTTCGCAGAGACGATATTGGCCCAACCCCTGTGCTCCAACGTCGCTACCTGAGACTGTACTAACTGCAAATAGAGAAGTCAGAACCTGGGAAGGGGGCTTGTCCAGGAGATTGTTCTGTAGTTGTTCTATGGTGACAGCCGTTGACCTTGAAAGAAAGGTGAAATATTAGTTCCTAATCTTAGGTACTCTGTGCCCGCACCCACTATCTGGTTACCGCTTCTGAGTGGATATGAGGGCGTGTACCTGCAAAGCAGCTGTGGTGAACAGATGCTGAGGTGTAGTAGCAGACGTGTCTCAGCGCCTTGATGCACAATGTTCGATCATGTGACCTTCGTCTGGTTCTATGGGTCAGATATCATCTGGTTCAATGGGTTAGACCTACTACAACATACATGTACATAATAATAACAGCAGTACTCATAACATCATTAGCTATTTATTGCTGGAACAGATGAGCATTGCTTCAGCTGTGACTATTACCTAGTAATCCTCTTGGTGTCCACATTAGTTGTGTTATGCCATATAACCTTATTGCAGATGGATTCTTGCCGGCGTGAATTATCAACTGTATCCTGGTTTGGTAAATACACATGCGCTATGTGTGCAGTTCACAATCTAATCAAACTACGGGCCCTATTACCAGTTTGGTGGCCAGTAAACTGCTGTACCCGCTGTCGTGGTCCGACCGCAGCGAGCTCAGTGGTCTGACTGCTGTATTACGAGTTGTGCGGATTTGTATTGCAAAGACCGCTGCTGATCCACTGACACTGCTATCACACCGCAGACTGCCAGGCTCATGTTCGGGGAAAAGGAGCTCCCATAGGGGGGTACAGAGTAACCCTGGGCGTAGTCGCACTACGCGAAGCTACGCAAAGTTGTTAAAGCGCTACGCGAGCTACGAATAGCTACGCAAGCGTGCGTAGTTGCTTGTCGCGCCCGTTCGTGATGCGTTTTTCTTCTTCGGGAATGCGTTGTGCGTGTTCGGGACGCTGTTGTGCGTGCTCGGGGGATAGTATCTCGCGAACTTGCCCATGCGGTCGCCTATGGGCGCGGCCATCTTGTTTTTCACTTGTCCCGCCCGTTCGCGATGCCTTATTTCCTGTTCCGGGTCGCGTATAGCGTGCTCGCGATGCGCATTTCATGATCGGGAACGAGTCGTACGTGTTCGCGATGCTTTTTGCGTGCTCGGGGGGAAATATCGCGCAAACTTACCCACGCGGTCGCGAAGGGCGCGGCCATCTTGTTTTTCACTCTATGCTATGGTTCTGGGCCTGCTTTTCTATCCTCCCTCAATCTTTGCAATCCTTAGTTTTTTACACTGTTTTTCAATTTTTTTTTATTTATTATCTATCTATCTCTGTTTCTAAGTCTATATTTTGCATTTATTTCTAAGTTTTACTGTGTTTTTTTTACTTTTCTACTGTTTTATATTACTTCCTTCTTTAAGCTCCTACTTCTTCTCCTAACTTTATTTTTTCCTTCTAACTTTTCTTTTCCGCCTCCCACACACCCAGAACCATGGCGAAGGGTAGCAGCACTACCGGCTCCAAGGGAAAGGCGCGTGCGCCCAAGAGCCGCCTGCCTTGCGGCAGACTGCGCCCTGCAGGGGTGCAAGCCCGGCAGCTTTTTTGCGAGGCGGAGGTGGCCGCCCTTGTTTTTTTGTGCAGCGTCACCTCCCCTTGACCTTGGCAGCAGGCGGCAGGCCAGGCTCCGGGTACCCTACCCAGGAGCGTCACCGCCGGTGGGCGAAGTTGCGCTGGGCAGTGTTTCGCTGCTCAGGGGTCCGGCGCACCCATAACCAGCTGGTTCACCGGTGGTCAGACATCCTGGACCGGGAGCAGGACCTGTTGGACCTGCTAGGTGTCGAGGTCGTGGGGCTTGGTGAGTAGCTAATATATAGTAGTATAAGTATTGTGTATAATTATTTTACGAATAACAAGGATACTGCTGCTTACATTGCAGGTAAATTACGTTTCAAAATCTTCTGTGATTGTTGGACACAGGTGCTCGGCGCTGCTCTTACTTGTTTGCAACTTTGCGCTCACTTGGGCTGATTATTATGTAAGAGTTTACTTTAGAGAACTTAAGTTAGGTAATGGTATTGCTAGAGAGACTCTAGTCCTTCCTTTGTCCTCCTGTCAAATAGTGGAGGATGGATTGATACTAGGTTTAGTTAGTATTAGTTGATAATTTTTTTGCGGTCTGCGTGATGCATCCTCTGTCACTGAGTGCTGCTTTCCCCAGTCCTCAGTAGAACCTTTTGTAGTTTGTTTAGTGAGTGGTAGGCTTAGCAGTGTCAGTCAGTAGCAGAACATCAGACGCAACCAACCAACAATTTGGTGTATGCACAAATGTATGCATGTGTCCTCCATCTCATCTATGCATTTTTGAGGGCTAAAAAAATGGAAATGCAGACTTAGTGAACAATTGGCCCGTCTGGAATAGGTGGGATAGGTCAGGTGGTACTTAGGCTTAGTTAGTGTTCTGGATTTGAATCAATCAGAATGGAACACTGGATTAGTGTTCATAAATAAGTAGACGGTCCGTGAATCCCGCAAGCCAGTAGTCGATCTGATTAGATAGGTCAATTTTATTGCAATTATTGTTTCCTAAAATGTTTTTTGAGCGTTTTTTAAAATAATTTATTTGTTTCACAGCAATCATTAATGTTTGTCTCTTTCTTTATTATATCTTACATGATCACTGATCAGCAGCACCCAGGGGCAAGAAGACGGGGTCCGAGTCGGCGGGACAACCAGAGGACCGCTTCTCTACCGAGGGCCCTGCTGCTGGCCCCAGTAAGTCCTCCAGTGGTTAATATTAACAATTATATTTCCCTAACTTTTACTGCACCTTATTTTTTCCGAACTATTAATTCTGGTTCCACTTCCTAATTCTATTTTTTACAAAAGTTTCTTTGATCTTGACTATCTGTTTCTAAATTCTGGTTATCCCTGCCTCTAAGTTCTAACTGCCTCTGCTATGACTCTCTGTACTACTACTATTAGTCTGTCTGTAGCTAAGCTTGCCCAGTTTGCCACTCTTTATTTTACGGTTTTGAATAAAACTCAGATTGACCAATAGCTCTAGCCACTGAGTCCAGTCCTTTGGGTTGTCCTCTTCTAGTCTTCTTAATCTTGAGGCTTTGACAATTACCACCAACAAAATACCCAACCAGATATTTGACTATTTTTGATAGGATATAATACATACTACTACTGTTGTGGGGATTTTGCATAGCCACATACAGAACTATGCACAAGAAAATAGGATGTTGGTGATGGGAGGTTGGACCTTCCTCACACCTCAGTCAGAAGTGAACCCACAATCCCCTGACCGACTAGCTATAGTGTCTCATTAGATCCCCGAACCCCCACCCGAAGATACCCAATGATTACACAACCCAGAACATAACACCCTTTCGCTCACTCACTCGTGTAAGTCCACCACCACACCAAATACCACAGAGTCTATGTGTAAGTTCAAAAGGTTTATTTTCAACTAACAAGCTCTGTACGTTGTTCTATAAAATTCAGTGTACTACAGCCAGCTCCAACAGCAAAATGCATAAGATTAAAACAATAAACATTGTTACAAGTGCATGATAGAAGACAAAAGATCTGTGCGAATTCTGGGAGACCTCTCACCGTAGAATGTAGAAGTACTGGTTACATGCATCATTCATAAGCTCTGCAAATCTCTGGTTCGTAGAAGGGAATCTTCTGCCTGTTATGAGAAAAATGGTGCGCGTTAGATAGTATAATGCAAGCATTTCTCAGTCATGCCAAAAAGTGTAACATGTTACTTATGGCTAAGCAATACGGACTAACCGAACTCCATAACAAAGTGGCTTGTTTTTCGACCTCTTGTACGCAACGCTCAGACAGTAGCTGTATGAGCTCAGGTGGGCTCAAAAGGCGTCTTACTGCACAACAAGCTGCGAGGTAACATGCGCAAAAGACATGAAGCGAAAATGGTTGCATGGCTCAGGCTAACTTTGCAAAGAGTAGAGTAGACTATAATAATGACCCTAGGGACCATAACACTACTAGTGTCTACTGACTCTACTCTAGTACCCGATTTGGACTAGTGATGCATGTTGTATATGTATGTATTAACTTTTTTTTCAATCTTGCTAGTGAAAACGAATAAATAGGGGGAGGTGTACAGGCATCTAAAAATGTGTAATGTTTTTTCTAGGCGTACTACCGACCACCAGTGCCGGCGGGGCCAGCGGCGATGGCGATGCGGCCATTCCGGAGGGGGCAGGAGATGCGGCACCTGCAGGAGATACAGGGGTTGAGCCAGCAGCAGTGGCGGGCGGCGGTAAGTTATATTCATTACTTATTGACATTACAGTAGCTGGAAGGGTGTTCACTTCACTCACTGTACTGTTGAGACTTATTAAGTATGAAGTTGTAGTGAACATTATACAACGGTTAAAGAA
Source organism: Calotriton arnoldi (assembly GCA_963921515.1). NCBI lineage: Eukaryota > Metazoa > Chordata > Amphibia > Caudata > Salamandridae > Calotriton > Calotriton arnoldi. The sequence continues at coordinate 411,799 of CAWUFW010013082.1, forward strand.
GACACCCTTTACTTAGCATTAGCAATGCATTAGCAATAGCATTAGCAGCGTGAGTTGAGTAACCAATGGCCTCTTCTATCTGACTCCAACTCAGCTGTGAAAGTTTTATGGAGAAGACTAAAAGTCAGATCAGATGACCTTGATGGATGTGTTGAACAAAAAGGGAAAGAAGGGTGCAAGGAGGAAGGACGGGCGAGATGTAATATGACTGGCAGAGAAGGATACGTTGGAAGCATGCATAGGTGGCTGATAGGAATAGGAATCAGATGCATGTGTTGTTGAAGGATGGGTGGAAGGTGAAAGAAGATGCCTGCCTGGGTGGGCGACACAGTATGGGTGGATACTGGGGATAGCAAGAATCATCAGCGGTGTTTGGGTGAAACTCAAAGCCAAGGCAAGCAAGGAAGGAGTGGACACATGGGTGGTTGTTGGTGAAACAAACTAAGGTTTGTGGAGAGATTAAGAAGAATGATAGACATTTACTTAGAATGGATGGATGCCTGTATGTATTCATCATAGACAGCATAGGTGGAGACTGTCACTGGATGCAGACTGCAGAGTCTTAGTTTGAAGAGAATGTAAAAGAAACCGCGCCAGAGTAGCGAAGCCGAGGGGAATACAAGTTGTATTTTCAGAATACAGTTGACTCACAGTAGTTTGCAAGCACATCATATATATATATATTGTGTATAGTTAGTTATCAAGCGCCTTCCTCCGACTCTGAGGACCACTCCCTACCTATGTTAATTTATTTTCGAATGTGTCAGCCAGCCTGCAAAGGGTGGCTTATCTGTTGGTTACACAATCAATCAAAACAAAGTAACTTATGCAGTAGCGGTCGGTGGTGGGAGTGCTGCCGGGCGGTGATGTGGGGAGGGGGAGGGGCAGGGTGGGGGGTAGTAAAATATGGATTACGGCCAAATACAGGTAAGTAAACATAAAAATAAATAAAGCGAATTTCATTGTGCGCACTGCACTGCCAAATGCGATGCAGTGCTCGCAACGAAATTAGTTTTATTTATTTATATGTTTACTTACCTGTAATTGGCCGTAATCCATAGTTTACTACCCCCACCCTGCCCCTCCCCCTCCCCACATCACCGTCCGGCAGCACTCCCACCACCGACCGCTACTGACCTTATGTCGTCGTCCCATATAAGCAATGATCATTGGATCAGATATATAATCTGCCTTTTTGTAGTAGCCAGGGCAGGGTGAAAGTGAAATTGAGCAATTGCCCTTCATGTAACAGAGAGAGTATGGCCAGTGCCACCCGTAATAGAAAAATACGAGCTTCCCCACCTGCAGACAGTAGTAAATAAAACTAACGTGAGTCTGCATCATGACTCGTATGTTTGTCTTGGGTGCAAGCTTAGCTGACTGAGCTGGCATGCCGGCTACAACCAGGTTATGTAATTTCGCTAAACTAGAGATAAGAAGAAGACTGGTGTACTGTGTATTGGAGTCCATAGTGCTAGTATAATGCCTGAAACTCCCACAAATGTTAGAGGCCGAGGAAGTGGGAGGATAGATTATTACCACAAATGTTATGTACTGTGCTTGCTAGTGCTACTGTGCCACTATGTGTTGAATTAATTTTGTGTTACTGTTTTGCTAAGAGTATTGGTTACAACAATATTCTTTTTCTTTCTTGATATAGATCCTCCTTCCCAAGAAAAACCATCATGGAAGGAGTTGGCAGCCAGGGCCCGGCGCCGGACACTGGAGGCCATCTGCGAAGAGTACCGGCGGCTGGTGGCTCAGGCGGAGGAGGAGGAGGAGGCGGCAGCAGCTGCAGCCTCCTCCAATGCCCCGGGCCCCAGCCAGGCCCCACCTCCAGTGGTACGGCGCCGCGGTCAGGCAGCCGCCCGCCGCCGCAATTCCTTAACAGCCAGCACTGCTGCCCCCCACCCTGGATGCCACTGCAGGGCATTTCACCGCCAGATGCTCCTTTGGATTTCACGCCTAGAGGAGCAACTAGAGGAGCGGGTCAAGATCCTCATGGATAAACACCTGAAAGCCCGCCGAATCTAAGAACTATGTAGGACCCCGTTGGATTGCCCCTTTCTTATTCCTTTTGTTGGTGGGTGGGAATTGGGCGTTGGGGTTTATGGACATTGTTTGGACTTTTTCGTTTTGGACATTGGTTGGGGTTAGGGAAAGGGGTGGGTCAGGTGTGGGATAGTTTAGTTTTGTTAGGGTAATAAATTATTTTTATACTGAAATATACAATGTTTATGTTTTGTGGGGGGGTTACTGTTTTACGAATTTACGTCACATGGTTTCCTTGCTGCTGCAGGGCCACAGCCAGTGTTTGATTTAAATAATCTGCCGATTATGTAACACACAAACAGATAGATGCACAGCGGTACCCCTCACTGAGTTATTTGTCCTACAAGTACTGTCAGTCTCTCTTCCTAGTCCATTATACCTCCCACCAAACTTATCTTACCTGTGATTGATGATGATTAAGTTCGGCACAGCGATGGCTGCATGGTTTCCCAAGAGAATGGAGAAGATGCCATGGTTGTGGTGGTAGTAGTAGACACTGGCAGTAGCATTTGCAAAAAAATAAAAAAGAGACAGTCACTTGCCTGAGAGAGACTGTGGGAGGAGTAGTAGAACAAAGTAAAGTACAGTACAGAAGAAGACTGCCAAACAAACAATATTGCAACTGCTAAAGTAAAATAAAACATAATGGTGGCGGGGACAGCCTAGTACAAGAAGTTACAAACTGTAGTTTTGTCGAGTGAGTCACTTAACACAATCGTAATTCGTAACCTTTACTGCTGTGTGGTAGGATGTAGATGATGAATCCAATCAATGCCGGCAATTAATTATGATGTATTAGGTCCCTATGAAAAAAAAATTGGCTTGCACATAGACTGCGCATGGGTGGGCAAGCAGAAGAAGATCCTCGCCCTGCCTTGAAATTGAATTAGTGTTGCTTTCACCACATCTGCCCCAGCAAGTGTGTGATCAATTGGTGTCAATTTAATGTAGTCACATAACACCTCAATATAAATCACAGCCCGGGGGAAGAGGGTTAGGGTTTGATGAATGGATGGGAAGGGGGGTTTGGGGAAAGGTTTGACAAAGAAAAACAGTACGCATGGACACAACAAAAGCAAAGCACAATCTTGGCAGACGACCATGATCTTATCCAAAAAATCTATAAAGGGAGAAAAAGGAAATGCATGCATGATGATGAAGATAACTTGATGGTTAATGACTAGTACTTACTAACTACTACTAGACAATTAGACAGTACAGGGCAGCAGTATATTCCATGCAATTTGCCTTGCCTGTATGCCCTCAGAGAGACCCAAATTACATGTTGTACCGGGCTTACTTTTAAAGATAGCAAAGAAAGTAAAAAATAGTTGTAGGGATCAATTAGCAAACAAACAACAACACAACACACAGTCGTAATGATTGAAGAGAAAAAAGGAATCAAATTAATGAAAAGACGAATGATGAATGATACTAAAGTTACTGTATTATCCTGGTCAAATTGTGGAGTTGAATCTCGTCATTCCTCTTGGTCCTATCTTCCATGGACGCTCCGCACATCAATCTTGGGTGCCACTGCCTGCCTGATGCAGATTGGTAAGGTAAGTGTGAGTTGTTTCTCCCAGTATAGCACAGGGTAAAGGCCGGCCTGTAAGTGTAGATGGAAAAACAAAAGGGATATTGAAAAATCAATGAATAAAAAAAATGCATCAATTACGGTGGAGTCCAAGAAGAGAAGAGAGAACACTTTCAGACTGAGGCGGCTTGGATACATCGTGTCTATTCTGTTTACAGCATTAAGCTACAACAACAACAGGACAGAACAGGCCCACGGCACCAGGCCGTGACCCAACCTCCATTTACCTTAAATTGTGACAGAGCCAGACAAAAGGCATATACAGAAACCTAGCATTTTCAAAATTAAGTGAATAAATCAATGCGCCACTGTCAGTCATATGACTACACTCGACTCCACCACTACATGGACATGTAGGTCTGCTGTGTTTACTTTCTTGTTGAATTGTTGTGTTTACCTTTTTTATGCCACTTCATGAAACGCAGTTATTCCATCAATCATCTCCGATCCAACTGACTGACTGCGTGCAAAGGTAGTGTGGTCAATCATCATGGTGTGGTACGTGTTGTCCAACTCCAACTCAGTCTGTAGTGACTAGTCTCCGATTAAGTCCATATTCCATATTAAAAAATTGCAACGGATATTGGCCTGCACCTGCAGTAGTAGGAGTACAATTTGGTTATTAAACAACAAGAAGGGAAACATTGACTGTCACTTGAGTCACTTTCACTTTGTAGATTAACTAGTAGAGTTCGACTTCATGCACAACATCAACACAACAAACAACAGCAATCGCTCAGAGTCTGCAAGCATCCAATGCATGCCATCATTACCTGTCTTGCTCTTCTCTTTGGCTGTCAGATCATCAGATGCCTAGTTCTTCTAACTTCTGACAGGTGTGTGTTTTTTTTTAACGAGGCAGTGGCCTCATTATTACTCCACATTCATTTTCAGTGTTGGTAGTCGCTGTTTCGGTTTTCGTCTTATTCATCTGTGGCACTTTGTCGCAGTTTAAGTTGGTTCACATGGTCAGCGCTGTGATGGGCCGCGGCCTGGGTAGCGGTCATTGCTGGTCAATTGAGTTTGCAGAAATGTCAGCAAGTTTCTTCGAAGAGTCTTGTCTTTCTCTGCCAAGTACCTTCTGTCCTGACAGTGATGAGCTTTGGATGCCTGCCGAGGCTGTAGCCTTCTTACAGTGATGAGTTTACTTTTGGATGCCTGCCCAAGTTCTGACAGTGAAGAGTTGTGGATGCCTGCAGAGGCGATAGCCTTCAGACAGTGATGAGTTTCGGCTCGGAAACAAAACAGAGGATAGCTATAGTCACGTTTCACTTCTTATGGCGGGACTGTTAGAGGCAACATTTCTTGTACTCCAATGTCTGGCTTGATGGAAATGTAATTAGGGCAAGTCAGGAAGATGGAGCAGGACTCTGAGGAGTGGACAGTTAAATGCACAGACGTGCAACTCCAATAGGGAAATAAAAGAGAAGACGGTGGTGATGGATTTGTTGTGATTTGATTTGAACCAGAAAGACAGATACACAGACAAATAAAGGAAGGAAGAAAGTAACAATTTGAAAGCCTAGTTGTCAGGGAAGAGGAGCTCGTCCTCAAACTCTGGTGGTTCGGACAGAAGTAGGTCCTATAACCCACTACTTACGTCATCGAAGTCGCTCTCCTCTTCCTGCTGTGATTCACGTATTTTGTAATCCGGTGGTATAAAGTGCTGATTCATTTTGATCATGGTTAACCTCTCCACGCTTTTGGGCGAGAGACTGGTCCTTTTCAAAGTTACAATGGCACCAGCAGCACTGAAAACACGCTCAGAAGAGACACTTGCGACAGGGGAAGCCAGATACTTTATCGCCAGCCTGCTGAGCACTGTCCAGTAGCTTCTTTTCCCATACCAATACACCAATGGGTTTCGATCCATGAAGACCTCTGTTGGGTCATCCAGATAGGCCTGGACCATCCGCTCAATGCTCAGGGGTGCTCCGATGTGCTCGGCCTGTTTTGCCTTTGCATCAGCACTGGACTTACCATACCCCTGCCGTAGAAACCAATCAGTTGCCGATTGTCGTGTGGATGATCCTGTTCTTGCTGTTGTTGATGTTATTGGTAGTGTTGGTGTCGGTGACTGCTGGGAGGCAAACGCACTGCCCTCAGGCTCCGAAGTAGAACTTGACTCTGGATGCACTGTAGTACTTGTTATGGCCTGGGGCGGGGGCCTGTAATTACCAGCCGTTCGTTTTCGAACTTAGTGGCTTCCTCAGCTATCAAAGTTTTGTACTTGGCAACATCCACTTCCGAAAAAGGAATTACTGCCTTACTGTTCAGAAATACTTTGTACCGTGGATCCAAAATTGTGGCAGTAATGTAATGTGGATCTGACACAATTTTATTTTGAATCCTTGTATTTTCAGATAAGCGACCGGCTAAGGACTCCGCCAAATGATATGCGTCTTGTTTGTCATCCACACCTGCGTACGTTTCAGACACCTCCTTCAGCTGTTGCTCTAGCATGTGCAACAATGGGATAGCTTGGCCCATAGTACAGTCCTCCCTGCTGACTTCACGTGTGAAGATCTCAAAAGGAAATAGCATCTCTGTCAGGCATTTAACGAGGTCCCATTGACCCATCTCAACGGTCATGCCTCTCACAGTAGGATCCCCTAATCTTTGCATGACATAAGCATTGAGTGGTATGTACTGCTCAAACAGACGATCAAGCATGTAATAAGTTGAGTTCCAACGTGTTGGCACCTCCTGGATGAGTGCTTTGACTGGCATTTTATGCTCACGTTGAATGACCCTCAGCTGCTTCCGGGATTTAAAAGAATGGCTGAAATGTGTGCATATTCTTCTGCAGGTGGCCAGTAAGTTGCTGACTTTGTATTCATTTTTCAGAAAGTCTTGAACAACAATGTTAATGCAGTGTGCCAAACACGGGACCCTGAAATGCGACCATTTAGCATGGCCCTAACTACATTACTGCCATTGTCCGTGGCAACAAAACCAATGTTAAGCCCTCTTGGGTGCAGCCACTCAAAGACCTTGCTGTTAAACTCTTCCAAAATGTTTGCAGCAGTATGAGATTTCTCCATGGCAAACATGGCTAGAGTTGCATGTTTGCGAGTGGCATGAAAAATCTCAGCAGCGTCAACACCAGCAGATATCTGTTCTCTAATCCCCGCAAAAGAGATCCAGTCTGCAGTGATGCTCATGTAATCAGTGGCTTGGCAACTGGTCCACATGTCTGTTGTCAGGTGGATACTATGAACAGCACTCTGCTTCAAGGCTTTTCCAAGCAATTCCAGCACGTCGTGATGTAGTGCTGGAACAGCAACTCTGGCAAAATAGTAGCAGCTGGGAACATGCCATTTTGGGCAGATGGCTGTCACAAATTCTAGAAAACCCACCCCTTCAACAAAAGAAAAAGGGAGAAGATCCAGTGCTAACATTTTAGCCAGCTTCGCATTGTACAAACGTGCTATTGGGTGGTTGCGTTCGTACTGCCCTCCCCCCCAAACATGCTGATAATGGTAGGATGCATGGTTTTCCTTTCTCTTAGGCTCAACAACGCACTTTTTTTCATTGCGGTACTCCTTGCTGTCTCAGGCTGACTCTTACTCTTGTGCCACTGAGATGTTGCTGAAGAAGATGTGGGCGACGATAACACTGCACTGCTGGGGACAGGGCTATTTTGTGTAGCACTACCAGAGCGAATGTCTCCCTGTCCTTCCTCTTCCACCGTGATTGGATCTTCTACTTGTTTATCCCCACCAACACCAATGGTTGCAGTTTTTATGCCGCGAAGGTGGTCCTCCCAGCTGATCAAGTGGTGTTTTTTCAGATGGGTTATTTGGCCTCCGGTACCATAGTTTGTACCAAGCTTACCCCGACTAACAGAGGTATTACAAATGGAGCATATAGCAATGTTCTCCTCCTTTTCGCTAACCGTAAAGAAGTCCCAAACTGGGGAGCTTAACTTTTGCCTCCTGCTGGAGGTGCCACTTCCAATGCCGGATGAACTGGGGGGTGTGGGTTGAATTTGACTCTGTGCTGTACCACTACCTACTTCTACTGAGGTGGTGGATGTGCTGGATGTAGGTCGCTGCCGGGCCTTTGCTAATGCAAATATGGAAGCTGTAGGTCGTGTTGGTGTTACCTGTGGAGGTATGTGTGCTATATCCCTCGCAGCGATTTTGGATAGGGTAATAATGGTGGTCTCCATCTCCTAGGGGCCGGGTGTGATGTTCGTGATGACTGGCTCATCATCATCATCCTGCTGTTCTACATCGACCTCCATAAGTGTAAGGCTTTCTGGAACCTTCCTTTTCCCTAGCCTGGTCTTGGGACGCGTCTCCCTCTCAGACTCAGTTTGTGGCTTCCACGTGGCATCTAGATCATCAGAAGGGGGGCTTGGCGAAGAACTTGATGGACTAACCCTCCTTTTCCTTGCTGGGGATTTGGAAGACAATGGATCTTCTGAATGAGTGGCTTCCTCTTCTTCTACCTCTGCATGAGGCTCAATTTCCTGAACTGCCCCTACTTCGGGAGGAACAACAACTACTATTGCGGGCGGTGGTTGCGGCTGTTGTTGTTGACCACTTATCTGCTGTGTTTCCTCCTGCGTTGATTGGGTACTACTTTGAGATAGCGATAAGTTTATCTCAGGCTCAGCATCACTGCTTTCCACCATTAGCCTGGCTACATTTTTCCACACTCATGTGCTTGGGCCTGGGTTGGTGGATTGGGCCCACTGATGCGGAGGTGCTGCCCCCAGCTTGCCCCCCCGGACACCGCTGCTGCAGGCGTAATATTTTTTTTCCCAAAAAAGGTATTGGGCGGCACACCAGACTTAAGTGTCACTTCCTTCTTTTGTTCCTTCTTCTCAATAGGAACTTTCTTGGTACTGGAGGACCTGGTACCTGCTTTCTTTGGGCCCATCTTCTTCAGATGTCAGCAGCAATCAGTTGCACAAGTTAAATGAAGGATTAAGTAGAGCCCTTCCCCTTGTGGCCTGGTCCCTAGCAATTCTTGGGTTATACTTGTGTCTTTGAAATCTGGTGTTTATCTTATGCACAGAAATCTGTTCCATTCTCTGGCAATTAAACATTTTCATCAAACTAAATAGCGCATTACTATGTACCTTTTTTTTTGGCGCCGCTAAGTTTTATTTAGACCAGGCAAAAAACTCATGGAGTTTGAAGAATTTGGGCACTCTGCGCTCCGTGGAGGAGGCGGAGTTCCTGAATTCCGCCTTTCAGGCACAAAGCAGAGTTTTTTGTTCCTTTCGCATGCTCGACATTTGTTTTGGCACTCACTCGCAAGTGCCATGATACTCTCCGACCGCTTGAGATCGCGCACAAGACTTCCTGCTCCCTCGCACTGCTAGCGAGCTACCGCGAGACTTTGCGCTCACTCGCACAGATTCCGGCAGCGACGGCACCAATGTAGTGCCAATTGCAAACAGAGAGCTCAAGCAACTTTTGTGCTTGAGATGCAGCTGAGAGGCTTATCGAGTGGATTTTCTTTTCCAACTGGACGATGTAGTTGTTTTTTTTTTTGGAGCAAGACGTCTTATTTTTTTTACTTTTTATTTCCCACAGGAAGGCAGTGCCCCAGAGGCTCCAACTTCCTGTTCCTGTCCAGCAGGCTTCTCCCAGTGCTTTGTCCATCTCCTGGTCACTTTTCATTGGGATTTGGAGCTGGAAGGATCACTCTCCTTGTCTTCTGCATATATACCATTGGATTTAAGGTCTTGGTATTTTAGATTTCACAATTAAGTTGAAAAACTGGTGTTTGAGGGTATTGTTTGTTTGATTGGGGCATGCACCAGGATTTATTTGTACTTGTATTCAATTTTTTTAATTTATTATGGTGGGTGGCTAACAGTTTCAGTAGGGGCCTAGTTATTTTTTTACATGCAAGTTTTCCTCTTTTGTAAAGGAAAAATGATGCACAGTTCACTACATTTTCTCCATGTTTTTTAATTAATTTGCAATATTCATTTAATTAACTATGTGGCCTAGTCTGCCAATGGACCTTCCAGCCAGTAGGCCGATTAGTAGTTATGGGTGCATGAAACAACTGTTTCTGTGGTGTCTTTTGAATTGAAACATCATTTTGGCAATGGATGGCATTGGATTAAAACACAAAATGTGTTTTTTGGGGTAGTTCACAGTTTTTCCTGCAAACAGTGTATAGGTGGGTTAATTATATTTGATGCCTTTGGAGGATGTATGGTGTTGTAAAATTTCTTAGCCCAGTTAATTTTCGTCTGAATTGCTGAATTAATGCTCTTTTTTCTGTGTTACCATGCCTCCTTTGTCTAGCCAGTGTATGAGTCTGTTTGCCATAGGCCACCATTTGTCTTTGTTCCCCATGTCCTGTGGCCAGGGGACATTTTTAGTTAGTGTCCATAGGCCTGTATGCATTCTTTGTTCTCCATGTCTCCTGCTTGTTGTTGTTTGACCATGTGACTGGTGGCCATTTTGTGTAGATAGCCAGTGTGCTTTTGCCATAGACCTGCGTGTCTTCCTAGTTGTGGCTATGCCTCCTTGCTGGTTGTTGTTGTTGTGAACATGTGTCTGTTGGCCTTTTTGTGTAGGTGGCCAGTGTGCTTTTGTCATAGGCTTGCATGTGCATGCACTGCTTTACCAGAGAATTAATGGAGACCGACTGAATTCGAACTTCAATGACCCATCCCCCTTGCCTGACTTCAAGATGGCCGCCTCCATGGGACCCTCCTCGATGCTTTATCTCTCCTGGTCTAAAATCTTTGTTCATCGTCCCGATGTTGATCAGCCCTCACCCGACCCTGTTCCTGCTCACCTACTAGGACATCTACTATGAGAACTTTCCCCCGACAGCTGAGACTTAGCCACTTTGTCTGATGCCCGGTGGAGCTACCTCGCTAGCTATAGGGGAGATGGGCCATGGATTCCCTCCTTGACCATCACCTACCCAGCCAATCTTTGGGCAAACTCTCCTATGTCTCTCTGGACCTAATCTCCCTCCTCCCTTCACCCTACCCCTCTCCGCTCTACTCTTCTCCTCTTTGTAGCCATTGACCTTTGCCCTCACCCACCCTTGCTCATAGTTCCCACCCTCTTTTATCCACCTGACTTTCTTTTGTGAACTTTTCCTTCGTCAGTTGAGACCTAGTGATTTTGACTTATGCCCGATGGAGCTACCTTGCTTAGCTATAGGGGAGACGGGCTGTGGATTCCCTCCTCGGACGTCACCTACCCAGTCGGTCTTTGGGCAAACTTCCTTTCGTCTCTCCTGCCGTCTCTTCCCCCATCCTCCCCCTTCACATTTCCCCCTTCCCCCTCCGCTCTATCTGTCTCACCTTTCCTTCCTCTCTCAATCTGTTGCTTATTTTTGATGTAAAGTGTCATCTGTTATCATTGTCTTTAACATTGTGTAACCTAATGTAAAGCGCTCTGATACCTCCAGGTCTAGCCAGCGCTATATAAAACTCTTAAAATAAAATGTGTTCTTTGTTGTGGCCATGCCTCCTTGCTGGTTGTTGTTGTTGTGAACATGTGGCTGGCGGCCATTTTGCGTAGCCAGCCAGTGTGCTGCATGTGTTCTTTGTTCCCCATGCTTTCTTTCTCAGTGTTGTTGTTGACCATGTGGAACTGGCTGGCAGCCATTTGGTGCATTCAGCCAGTGTGCCTTTGCCATAGGATTCCATGGAAGGATAAGATATCAGTTTAACAATATGCTTGAGGATAATTTCACTTACTGTTCATTTTTTTTAATTTGTTGATTTTTATTTTTTATTTTTATTTGACGCTGAACATCCTGTGATTCTGGGCAAATCACTTAGGGGCCGATTCCGATTCGGGCCGGAAAAAGCACCGACCGACTCGGATCCGGAAAAAATACCGACCGACACGTACCCGTGGCGCCCGACACGCCAAGTACGATGCAAGGCGCGAAAACTCCGACCGACACGTAACGAAACCAAGTCGACCGACCGAGCCGCACGGAAAACAGCAATCCGGCCGGAAAAACACGCGAATCCAACCGACCGACACGCACCCGGAACAAATCCGACCGAAACGTACACGCTAACTCCAAACCGCTAAGTACGATGCAAGGCGCGAAAACCACGAGCGAGTCGGACGGAGGACAAGCCGGACGACCGACACGCATACAAAACCGAGCCGAAGCAACACAATACACCGCGACCGACGCGTACGCAGCATAGAAAACTGCACAAACACAGCGTGAACGAAACGGAGAACACCGTACGAGACCAATGCAGGGTCCGACTCGGTCACAAGAACGTTTCCAACACACACAAACAGCACAAAGGAAAAATCACCCAAAAAAAGGCCAAACAAGCAATTACCAAGCCAATAAATACTGGGGGGTGGGGACAGAGAACAAAGACACACCCACAACTCCACCTATATAAAGAACACAAATCACTACCATGAGCCTTTGCAAATGCCATTCCACTGCCAGCACCCAAGAGAAAGCAACCACACACCCACAGCTCATCCCTCACACAAGCCACACACCATCAGCACACCAACAAATACCTACCTCACATACACCCAGCAAAACACACACTCACACACCCTCACCTGCACACCAACACACACATCACTCACCATCACCACCCATCACCATGCCCCCCAAGAAGAATCACAAGTTCCTAGATTGTGAATTGGAAGTCCTGGTAGACGAGATCCTCAGGGTAGAGCCACAGGTGTTTGGCACATTGGTCCAACAGACCCCCATGTCGCAGAAAACCAAGATGTGGGAGAGGATCATCAACAGGGTGAACGCCCAATCACCATGTCGGCGCACAAAGACCAACATCCAGAACAGGTGGTATGACGTGCGCAGGAGGGTACGGAAACTGCTGAAGCAAGACTACATCAACAGCCAACACACCGGCAGTGGCCCTCCTGCCAAGCCAATATACCTCAGGCCCTGGGAGGAGAAGGTGCGGGCCATCCTACCGCCAGTGAGCATATATGGACTAGAGGACATCCCAGAGCCTGGTGAGTACACAACAAATGTACACAATATACTGCCACAAAACACACACACATCACTGTCAAGGGGAGAGTCAAACCATGCACTCATAGCAATCACACAGCAACCAGAACAGAATCATCCCAAAATGTGTATGTCAGTCAGATAAACACAACACATGCCATCAAAAAAGTCACATCCAACTGTGCCAACACATGTACAAACACAACCACAACTACAGCTAGGCAGTAGCACAAATAGAACTAACAAACACATCCAGACATGTAGCCACCACAACAACACCAACACACAGTGAAGACCACTCAAAGGAAGGAATTCTGTGTATGCTGGCCAAGTCTGTGTAGCCAATAGCATCATGGGAGTCGCAGTCACACATATTGCTCCCCCACAACTGTCCCATCAACACCACCATGAACCATGCGCACATCACAGGGAGTGGAGAAGGACTCACAAGATGGCTGACACTGGCTACTGCTGTGGGGAGCACAAGGCCCTGCTGGCAACTGTGCACCAACAAACAGCAGGACACCACTGACTGACATCCTGAGAGACAACTTCCACTCCCTGCAATGCAAGCACGTTCCATGGTGGGATCGGCTGGCTGGGTGGGAAGGGGGACTTGCAGCACTGACTATAGTCACCAGCACCTCCCCTCACACCCCCCCAACACAAACTCCACAGTACCCACCTGGTAGAATGCAATGCCCTCCATCCTAACACAAGATCCCACTAAGCACCACCACCCTGGGTTATGTTGTGTGAAGCACAGGGACACTCTTGGGACTCTTAGCCAAACAACTGCCAGGACAACACTCCCAGCCATCCTGTCAGCACAGCCAGCCCACCCCACAGGGAAGCAGAGTCAAAGGAAGGAAGCATGGGCATGCTGGGAAGGGGGTGGAGGCAATAGCATGATGGGAGTCGTAGTCACAGACATTGCTCAGCCTCACAACTGGCCCATCAACACCACCCTGAACCATGCTCACATCACAGGGAGTGGAGAAGGACTCACAAGATGGCTGACACTGGCTACTGCTGTGGGGAGCACAAGGCCCTGCTGCCAACTGTGCACCAACAAACAGCAGGACACCACTGACTGACATCCTGAGAGACAACTTCCACTCCCTGCAATGCAAGCACGTTCCATGGTGGGATAACTGACTGGCTGTGTGGGTGGGAAGGAGGTCCGGCTGTCAACCAAACACAAGCAATGCAGACCATGTTCACACCCCAGAAAATACATAGAAATGCCCAAATAATGCAGGACAATGTGCCACACCAATATCAACCCCTGACTGTGACGACTTAGGTCAGTGCAATGTACAGGCCCGCACCCAGAGGCACAGTCACAACTGTCATGTGTGTCAACCATTGATGCCTGCAGAAACATGACATACATTGTTTGTGTCTCCCAAAAACAGGTGATGATGGGGACACAGCAGCAGACGCTGAGGAGTCCCAGTCCCAGGCTCAAGAGGATGCCGAGCTCACTGGCGTCGTACAGCCTCTGTCCTCCTCGGACGATGAAGAACAACCTGGCACATCCGGTGCAAGTCAACATGCAGCACCAGCAGGACCACCAGCTGCAGCACCAGCAGGACCACCAGCTGCACCCCCTGCACCCACCCCTACAACGACTGTCACCACAAATACCATCCCTGCCAACATGGATAGAATAAGGAGCAACACCAGCACAGTGACCCTGGACCAACCTGGGGCCATGGACACCACCACCACCACCAACCGCCAAGGTGGACCAGGGTTATCTGTGCGTGCCACTGCACACACTGCACATGTCAGCAGGGGTGGTGGGAGGGGTGGGAGACAGAGGTCGCTGCTTGCAGACGTTGCTGGTGTGCATGACGACCCACAACTGGTACGCATAGCTGATGCGTACCAGTCCAGCACCGGAGAGCTCAGCCAGGTAGTGGGGCTCCTCAGAGACATTAAACAGCAGCAGGCTGCCCATCATGCCCGCTTGGACTCCCACATGTCCCACGTGGAGTCACACATGTCCCGTGTGGACTCACACATGTCCCGCGTGGAGTCCAAGTGGGATGCACTGCATGAGATGACGGCAGTGCACAGGGACATTTTACAATGCCTCCGCCAGATGAACAGCAACCAGTCCACACCTCCCTGTGTGCCAACAACATCTGGTGCCGAACAAACTGCAACTGCCACAGGGAGGGAGGAGGACTCTGGTGGAGAGTCCCCTGCACCGCAGCAGCCTGCACTTGAGGGGCCCCCCCAAGAAGAGGGGTCGTCCGAGGAGGGAAAAGTGAGAGGCCGATGGCCAAGCGCAACTCCCAGGAAGCCTGAACCAGTTCTGGATGTTCGCCTTTGTGCACAGACTGTTCACCCTGTTGACGGCAACACTACTCCCACACATTGCATGGGGAGTACAAGTTGGACCAATGTGTCAGACAACTGTGGCCCCGATACTGGGGATCCTGTCTACCCGGACTTTCAATTCACCTAGGAACTTGGGATTGCAAGATTCATGTACAGCACAACCCATCCTATGCACTATTAACACAAATGTATCACAATAAACACACAAATACACCATACTTGCCTCTGTCGTGATTCCAACGTGGGTGCTGTTATGGGGATGATGAACTGCAAAATTACACTGTGTATGCGAACTGCAACAGCAAGGACAACACAGGCATGTGAGTACAGGCAACGTGACACACATGAGGGAGACACACCACCAGGGCTACACGACACATACACACCTAGGCCATCTGACTCATTGCCTACACTGATGTTGCCAGGGAAGACGGTGCAATGCACAGACACCACACCCATTCCCAGTTGTAGTCAAGTAGCCCACTGGTGCAGTAAGCAAATGGCAGTCAAATGTGTGACCACAGACAACGCACATCACAAAGTGAAGCACAGGTTTATTACACAGTTGCAACATGCCGTAACCACTACAGATGCAAGGTAACCCCACCTGGTAGCGGGCACACAGTCAACAACTGTAGACGGAAGGAAGTCCATGGGTGTGGCGCACATCACCTGTAGGGACACAACAGCTACCAGCCTGGATGTGCAATCACGTCGTCGGTGGACACAGTTGACCAAACGAATCTGAAAGTACCCTGTGAAGGACAGAAATGACACACAGTCAAAAGCAATGGAGTACAGGACAGAACAGCAAAACTCATGCACAATACATGTTACAAGATACCCACCCAGAACCAAGTTAGCATGTCAACACTGTTGGGGAGTACAGCCCACCTGTCACCACACATCGCAACACACATCCAGTCAAGTAGCCCATGGACACACTCCAACAGCACCAGAGCACCACCCACACATCATGCCAACTCACATCATTGACATGACACCTCAGGATACTCACATTCAGCTAAAGAAGTTGGTGATGAGCTGTGTGCGGACATCACCATCACCATCATCATCGTCACTGGCATCGTGGTCCAGGCCAGGATCTTCCACAGGTGGCGGATGTTGGTCATTGTCATCCTGGATGAGAGGCAACTCCTTCCGCACTGCCAGGTTGTGGAGCATGCAGCAGACGATGATAACCTTGCACACTTTCGCAGGGGCATATGGGAGGGACCCTCCGGTCTTGTCCAGGCAGCGGAAGCGGCTCTTCAGGAGACCAAAGGTCCGCTCAATCACTCTCCTGGTCCGACCATGTGCCTCATTGTAGCGCATCTGGGCAGGTGTCACAGGGTTCCTGAGGGGTGTCAGCAACCACGGCATGTTGGGGTATCCCGAGTCACCTACGGACAGACAAGTGCACATTAGCTGACTTGGAAAAGTGGGCGGAATACTACAGATCAGATCACACACAATGGCACAAAGTCAGTACACACCGACAAGCCAGGCACGCTGGTTCTGCATCTGTGCCATCATCCTGGGGATGCGACTACTCCTCATCACAAAGGCATCGTGTGCTGAACCAGGGAAACGGGCACACACGTGTGTGATGGTCATGTCTGCAAGACACACCACCAGTGCATTGACCGAGTGGTAGTGCTTGCGGTTCCTGTAGGCCTGCTCCTGGGCCTGTGGTGGTACCAAAGCCACATGTGTCCCATCAATGGAGCCAATTACATGCGGCATCCTCCCCAGGGCATAAAAGTCACTCTTCACGTCAGTGAGTCGTCGCAGTCTAGGGAAATAGATGTACCGGTTCAGGAAGAGCAACATTGCCGCCAAAACATCGCGGAGCACACGGCTGAACATGGTCTGTGACATCCCACCAGCAGTCGCCACAGTATGTTGGAAGGTACCGGTGGCAAAGAAGTGTAGGGCTGCCATCACCTTCACCTTGGGGGTCAGCGCTGTAGGATACGGCCGGCCAGGCTGCAAATGTGGGGACAACTGCACTGCCAAATCCTCAATCAGCTGCCTGGTGAAGCGGTACCGTCGGATGCTGTCCCGTTCCACCATCGTTGCCAGGTCTGGGAATGGCCGATGGACAGCAGGAGCCCTGCAGTGCAGAGGAGAAGTAAGCAAGATTGTCAGTCACCCCACATATGCGGCATTGAACACACTCAAGATCCCAACATACATCATTATGAGGCACAACTACATGAAGTGTGCAGTACCGGAAGGACATGTATGGTACGTACATGGCCAACATCTGTCAACACGGTCCTACAGGTGGCATCAATTTGTCCCAGGTTGGCCCATTGGATATCATGATGCCGTGTCACAGTTCCCATCTCCTGCTGCCGTGTCACAATCACCCCCCACAGTGACATGTGAGGACAGATGTGCCCCAGGCACCACAGCTCAACGACAGGTACATTCCCAGGGACCCTGTAATGCCACATGGACACTGGCATCACATGGAGTATCATGTGTACACCACAGCAAAACAAACATGACCCCCACAGGTAGTGGCCCCACTTGCCACGGCAGGACAGACATGGATGTCTGTGACACACACGCACAACATCAGAGTCCATGCACACACAACGTGGATGTGGAGACTGTCTCCCATTGTGCACATGAAATCAGAGACATTGTAAACACTACATGCACAAAGACTGTGGAGGTCCATCACTATTGTGCCACTGGGACACCCTGGCTCAAACATACCGTCCCACATGGGACTCACGGGGTATGTGACATGACATACACAAACACCACTGTGAAATGTGACCATGGCACATGCACAGATATGAACAGTTGCACATCACAGTGGTCACGTACACGTAACACCCAGGATCCTGTCCCCATGAACACGTGCACAGCCTGGGGGTGGCTGCCCACAGGTGACACCCACAGGACAACATGTACACCAACATACACACAATAGGAAATGCAGCCTTACATGCCTTATGATAAGGTTTGGACAGGCTGTCGTGATGTAGGTGTGCCCCTCACTCCCTGGGAGCTATCTGTGGCTGGCATATGTCCATCTGAGACAGGCATGCTGACATATGCCAGTCACATGTACAGTGATGCGTTGTACTGCAATGGACCGATCGGTGCCTCCGGCCGGCCCATTGCATTCAATGTGTGCGGGTACGCGTTGTACCCCTGTGCGCGTTGAACTGCAATGGACCGATCGGTGCCTCCGGCCGGCCCATTGCTTTCAATGTGTGCGGGTACGCGTTGTACCCCTGTGCGCGTTGAACTGCAATGGACCGATCTGTGCCTCCGGCCGGCCCATTGCTTTCAATGTGTGCGGGTACGCGTTGTACCCCTGTGCGCGTTGAACTGCAATGGACCGATCGGTGCCTCCGGCCGGCCCATTGCTTTCAATGTGTGCGGGTACGCGTTGTACCCCTGTGCGCGTTGAACTGCAATGGACCGATCGGTGCGCACCCATTGACAATGGGCTTGCCTGGCAACGGACGCGTTTTCGAATTCCGAACGAGTCGGTTGCTGGAAAATCAGTTGGTCACCCACAACAATGTTGCAAAATCATGTATGTCATGAAGTTGAAGATTTGAAGGATGCTGTGGGCGTGTTTTGGTGCTGCTATTCCATGGATTGGCCAGATTCAGAAGATGCAAACGACTTGGACCTATCACTTTGGACACAAGGGACAGTATCTGCCTCTCCAGCACATATATATTGCTGGCTGGTCCCCTGAGAGCCCACTTGCCTGCACTACATGCTCCAAGACGACATCTGCCACTGCACTGCTGCTGTCTCTGCCCCTCTGGACCCTGCAATGGCACGTACTGTGGAGAGAGCCCCAGCCTTCAGCCTTGAAGAGAACCAGGCCCTGCTGGACAGCCTACTTCCACAGTACAGCAAGCTGTATGGGACACCAGGGGAGCAGGTGAGTGTCCTGTGCACTGCCTTTCTGAATGTGCATTTTGTCTGACTAGCAAGGCTGAGAGTCTGCACGCCACTGGCTAGCAGGCTCACTGAGTAGTTGTCACCCCCCATAGTGTGTAGTGACTTGCACTGGACAGGTATGGTGCAGTGACAGTGCTTCTGAACAGGGTTTTACTCCCCATGCAATGATACCATGTAGTGACTTCTGGAAAACTGTCCATGGGCAGCCGTGCACTGCCTGTGTACACCATGTGCCCCTGTGATTGCGACATGTAGATGCAACTGTGTCATGCACGGATATGTTGCATGTGTAGTAATGGCCTTATCACTTTGTCATCCTGACAGGCTTCTGCCCATCGGAAGCAGGAGATCTGGAAGGACATCGTCCGGGCTGTCCGGTCCGTGGGGGTCTACAAGCGCCGGATCCGCAACTGCCAAAAGAGGTGGCAGGACCTTCGGGGCTGGACCCGGAGGATTGCACGGGTCCAGCTGAAGCTGTCGCCTCCTCGCAGGAGGGGCGGAACACGGACCCTGACCCCCACATGCTCAGGATCCTGGCGGTGGTCTTTCCAGACCTGGATGGGCAGCTGAAGGCCAGAGAGCAGCAAGGAGGGGGTGAGTCAAAGACTGCACTGTGAACTCTGTCTAACATGCTATGTGCCCTCCTCGGGCCTGGTTAAACTGCCACAGTACAGCAGTCATGTTGTCCAGGAGCCATGTCCCTCTATTGTGCACTGCCCACTCCTCATCTGATACCCAGGTGTGGCCCTTACATGCAGGGAATACTGTCACTTAGGACTGTGTCCTTGCAGTTTGCTTGACTCAAGGTGGGAGACAGCATCTGTTTCCCTGACTCTGTGGTGGGCATCATGGGTGGGTCCATTGCTTACACAATGCCTGTATTCTGACATGTATTCAGCGTGTTACTTTGATCTGTGGTCCAATTGCTGAGCTGATCCACCACATGTGGCTGGGGTATCTGGCACACACCCATGCTGCGGGTGGGAACAATGTTTGGGCCCCAGGAGTATGTATATGACGTGTGTCACACATACTTAGCCAGCTGCCTACAGTCCAGGGCTCATCCCTCATTCATGTGGGGCTGGACAGTCATGCCTACTCCAGGCCATGCAATACACTCTGTACTCCCACTCCCGTGTATCAGCTGACACATTGTGCGCAGTGATTTGACCCCTCAGGTGTCTGCCTCTGTGTCAGTGTGCTGTGGATTAGTCGCCAGGACTGCTGTGGAGTTTCTTGGTAGGGGCTCAGCATGCCACTGGAGATGTGACCATAGGAGACGATACTTGTGTGTCACATAGGTGTCTGATCAGCTGCCCATGCAGACTGGGGCATGTGAATGTGAAGTTCAGGCAGCTGTTCCCCATTCACAGCAGAGTGTGAGGGGCTCAGGTTCAGAGGGTAGTGTCACAGGTCTCCCATATGTCCAATAGGTATGACCTGGACAGATGAGGGTTGAGAGGATGTGTTGTGGGGGGGATGTACATGTGCACTTGTGCAGCTCCAGGACTTGCATTCCCCATGACCTACTATTGTGACACAGTGCAGAGTGTTGTTGTCTGGCTGCCAAGTCATACATCACTGAGACAGTGATGTATGACTTTGCAGTCATGCCTCCGCCATGGCATGTGTCTACTGATTGGTGAGCCTGCAGGGGAGTGACATGTGCTACATGCACACCATAGTGGCGCTGGCTATCAGGACATGGGTGCATCATGGTGTCTGTCGCTGGTATGCATCACATGCATTTCCTATTTGACTCTGGGCATCCCTTTCATCCGGAAACCTGTACTGACTCAGTGGCAAGAGCTGTGATGTGTGCATGTCCACATGCCACACCGTGTCCTCTGCACTGTCCAACTACTGTGTACTTGGTGCATGTGTCCACACTGGGGTGTTGCAATCCAACAGACACCAGACAGATGGGTGCAAGGCCATGTGGGATGTGAGTGCCATGCTTGGCATCAGACTGACAATTGGCTTCTCCTGTTCAGTTAGGGCACTTTTAGCAATGTACAACTAATGATGCCAGGGCTTGCTCTGTGATGTGCTGTGCTCACAGTGGTGTGTGCGTTTTGTGCAGGTGACTGATGTCTGTCTGTTTCCCCATTGTTTGCAGATACATCCACGGCCACGGAAGGGGACAGCTCCACGGACCAGGAGGAGCCAGAGAGCCAGACTGGGTCAGCAGCCGAGGAGTGGTCGGAGGGACCCAGTGGCACGGAGGGCGAGGGGAGCCACACCGAGGAGTCCTCAGCAGCATCCACCTCAGCTGAGGACCAGAGCAACTCGGAGGATGACTCCCTTGTGGAGGCGGGTGTCAGCAGCCACCACACCCCAGCTAGTGTTGCTGTCCCCGCCACCACCAGCACCACCACCGCCCTCCCATCGGCTCCCATTCCCCAGGTCCGTGGAGGCTCCCATGTCCGGGAGCGTGTCTCCTTTGGGCCAGGCACCGCAGCCCCTGCCCCTGTGTCCCCTGCTGCCCTGAGTGAGGAGTCTGTGTACCTCCTTCGCCAGCTCCATGTAGGCCAGACAGCCATGCTGAGTGTCCTCCATGCGCACACCGCGCTGTTGACTCAGCTGGTGTCGTTCATGGAGGGCATCTCATCGGGCATGTCTGACCTACAGAGGGGCAATAGGTCCATGGACTCCTCCCTGACGGCAGCAGTGTCCCTCCTCAAACGGTCCCTCACCCCTCCTGCCTCTGCTCCATCCACACTCCCCAGCACCTTACCCATCCCAAGCACACACACACCGGCACAGGCACACACCAGCACACACACATCCAGCACACTTACACACACGCCAATGACAAAACGCACACGCACGCACATTCAGGGGACTGAAGCCAGACTCACAGGGGATGGGGCCCTGGAACACACACACGCATCCACATGCACTGCGCAGTCCTCAGTTCCCTCTCCCTCCAAAGCACCCTCCCTTGCCTCACCTGCAACCCCAAAGTCACAGCAGCTCTTCCTCTGTGACCTCGGCCTCTTCCCCACCGATGAAGCTGCTCCAGCATCCCGGGGGAAGAGGAAGCCCACCCACACGGAGCAGAGTGCCCCTCGCCCCCGGACACCCTCCCCCAGGCGCAGACGGACTGAGGCCCCCACCCGCAAGTCCCCACGGAGTCCTAAGAGCAAGACCCCGCCACCGCCCTGCAGCTCAAGCACCAGGTCTCCTTCCTCCATCCCTCAGGCCCCCACTCCACAGGTGCCCCCACCACACCCTGCCCCAGGTTCCCCCACCCACAGATATACCATCCCCAAGATGCTCCGGCCTTCTCCCCCTGCCACTTGCTCTCCCAGCACCACACCCCCCGCTGCGCTTGTCTGTGCCACTGATGTGGTGAGGGTGTCCTCCCCCTCTGTCCAACCCACCTTGCCTGTTCCCCATTCTCCTCCCCTGGAGGTAGGCACTGCAGTGGAGTCCACTACCGCCCTGTCTGACTTGGGCACTGCAGTGGCGGACCTGTCCACTGCATCTGCAGGGTCCACTGCAGTTGTGCCGGCACCCACGACATCTGAGTCATGCCCCCAGTTGTGCCGGCACACACCATGTCAGACACCTCCACTGCAGTTGTCAGTGGCTCTCCAGCACCCACCACCCCTTCCCTGACTCCCCCTGGTGAGCCCTGATCCTGTCCCTGCGGTGCCTGGCCTGCCCCCGGTTGCCCCTCCTAGTGGATTGTCCCTGGTTTTGTGCAGGCATGCGTAGGGTGACATCTGCCAGTGTCACCCTGTTTGAACTTTGACAATGGACTGGCCATTGGCCTTTGCTCTTTTTTTCTGGACGTCGTTTTCATTCAACACATATGCTGAATAAAGCAACTTTCTTTTCTCTAGTGCTCATGCTTCAGATGTACATGTTGTTGGTGCTGCTAACCATGCCCTTGCTGCAGTGATGGTGATATCTGGTCTCATGATTATGAAGTGTTACTGTGCAGGAACCCATGTGGTCCAGGGGGAATGTGTCCTATCATGTGGTGTATCCATGTCATCCATAGCAGCATCTGAGGGTGTCATGTGTTCAGTATTTGGCAATGGGATTTCCTACTTACATTAGCAATTTCATATCTGTGGCTTCCACCCCTGCACATCTGTTGTGCCTTCCATTGTTGGATTTGTCTACTTCCCTGACCGTGTTGCCATCTCCACTGGACATGCAGGTTTGGGCATCAATGGGGAAGGACTCATCCGTGTAGTCAGTGCAACATTGCTATACAAGTGTGTTGGATCTGTGCTGATGATTCCGTTGGCACATCCATGACCAGGCTGATGTGACGGGAGCCCTCATTTGGTGCTAATTGTTGATTGTGTGACCAAGTGCTCAGCTGACATGATGGGGCCCTACTGAGGCAACATATGGCACAGCTTTCCTCACACAGGAGTGGAGTCCCCTCATGGCAGTGTGTACACGTGTGACATTGCCTGCGCCCAAGGTGTGTGTTGTATGTGCATGTCTGTGTGTTCACTTCCATTTATCTGCGCATGCTGTGATCCCTAGTGTTGTACCTGTTTGTGATGCTTGCTGACTTGAGCTATGTTCCCCCAAAGTCTTCTCCCTGTGTTCTCTGTGATGTGGGTGCATGGCACATTACTGGTCATCAGGGTGTCACCCATAGGTGTGTTTGCTGTCAGGGCTGAGTTTGTGTGCAGACGCAGATGGGTCACAGTCAGGTTTCCCCTTGGCACTTGTTGTTTGCCCCTGTCATGTGATTTTCAGTTCGTGTTATCTTTAAGTTATTGTGACACGTTGTGTGTGTGACTGCTGGCACTCCTCAGGGTCCGGGCTGCGATGTTGGTTGTTGTCTATGTGTGTTCTTTGTGGGTGACCTTGGCTTATTCATTGGTGTGTGACTGTGGCTGGGATCCCATTGGTTGGTGTGGTATCGCCGTCATGTCCATGTACAGCGTAGTGTGCAGTGTGTCAGACATTCAGGAGTCTTGTTGAGTGGCCATGTGTGATGTGTTTCTGCACCTTGGTTCCCACCCACCACCCTGGAATAGTCATGGGTGCATGTGCAATGTCACCAGTGCATGTGTACTTCACTGCTGCACATTGTTGGAGGTCGAGGGGTGTGGTGTTGAGTGTGTGCAGATGGGAGTTGTTGCCCAGCTGGACCCCTGCCTCCATGTTGGCCTTGGCTTACTGGCCATGCTGATTGATTTGTGCTTGTGTCGGTGTGATGGTAGTTTGTTGCTCAGGACACATGACTGTGGTTCACAGTGTGAACCACATTCAGCTTTGTCATCAGAGTGGGAATTTTATGCAGCCAAGGGTCACCACATTGTGGGGGCCCTGGGGGTGGTGCTGTGGTGTGTCTGTGTCTTGCTGTGTCAGTTGTTGTTCCTACGTTCCTGTGTGACATGTGTGTTTTGTGCTCCCTCTCATCTGACAATGCCTGCTTGCCCACATAGGGGATTTGGATCCATGAGTTACCTTAGTGTGGCAGTGTATGCACATCTGTATGATTGGTATTCAGCTCTCCTCATGTGTTGTGTGGTTACCTGGGGACACTGGCACCCCCCTCACCTGCTGTGTATGATGTCAGTGTTGGTCTGCCTGTTTGTGTTTGTGCATCTGCACCACTGCATTGGCATATCTTGGGTGTGCCATTGGCTGTATGTTGTTTGGTGTGTTTCCCCTGCTGTCCCTGGGACTCCTAGGTCATCGGTCAGCACAGTGATCATGGTTTGTGTGTCCCATTGCTGCCATGGTATGGTATCTGTTCACCTCACATCTGCTGTCTCCACAGGATATCTGCATTTGTGTGCCCATTGGTGCAAATATGTGGTTCTGCATTCTGATGGTCACTTCTGTCATTGTGTCATTGATGAATGTTGACGGTGTCAGCCCCCATGGGTGTTGTTTGTCTGCACATGGCCAAAGGAATGTCTCATTTGCACTGCAGTATTTGGCTCATCCAATTTATGTTGCAATGGGACACATACACTACTTTGCCACAGATGAGTTTTTGGTTCTGTGACCAGGAATGATCCATGCAGTTTGGCAGTTGCAGCTCTTTCTTTGTCAACACTTACCTTTTGGTCACTGTGATGATGGGGGTGTAGACCCCATTGCCACAATGGTCAAAATGTGCTTCAGCTATGGAGCCCACACTTCCCTTTTGGTCACTGTGATGATGGGGGTTTAGACCCCATTGCCACAATGGTCAAAATGTGCTTCAGCTATGGACCCCACACTTCCCTTTTGGTCACTGTGATGATGGGGGTTTAGACCCCATTGCCACAATGGTCAAAATGGGCTTCAGCTATGGACCCCACACTTGCCTTTTGGTCACTGTGATGATGGGGGTTTAGACCCCATTGCCACAATGGTTAAAATGTGCTTCAGCTATGGACCCCACACTTACCTTTTGGTCACTGTGATGATGGGGGTTTAGGCCCCATTGCCACAATGGTCATGGGCTGCTTGCATTGTGGGTACCACACACATATATGTGTGGCACATGTGCTAGGGGGTCACATTGTATGTTCAAAGTCATGTTCGGTGTTGTAGGCATTTGACACAGCCTACACACGCTTGTCATGGTGGTGGGGGGATGTCTTTATCTTGCATTCCCTGGGTTGTGGTGTGCTGGTTGTGTCATGCATTGTCCATCCTATGAGTGGGGGTGGTAGTAGTGGTAGGCATCCTGCCCCCCCTGGGTGAGGGTGGTAGTAGTGGTAGGCATCCAGCCCCCCCTGGCTAAGGGTGGTAGTAGTGGTAGGCATCCAGCCCCCCCTGGCTAAGGGTGGTAGTAGTGGTAGGCATCCAGCCCCCCCTGGCTAAGGGTGGTAGTGGTGGTGGGCATCTGGCACCACCCTGGCTAAGGGTGGTAGTGGTGGTGGGCATCTGGCACCACCCTGGCTAAGGGTGGTAGTAGTGGTAGGCATCCTGCCCCCCTGGGTGAGGGTGGTAGTAGTGGTAGGCATCCATCCCCCCTGGGTGAGGGTGGTAGTAGTGGTAGGCATCCAGCCCCCCCTGGCTAAGGGTGGTAGTAGTGGTAGGCATCCAGCCCCCCCTGGCTAAGGGTGGTGGTAGGCATCCAGCCCCCCCTGGGTGAGGGTGGTAGTAGTGGTAGGCATCCAGCCCCCCCTGGCTAAGGCTGGTAGTAGTGGTAGGCATCCAGCCCCCCCTGGGTAGGGGTGGTGGTGCGCATCCAGGCCCCTGTGTGCATATGTGGCATTGGTGATGGGCATCCCGCCCCTATAGTGCTGCTGTTGCTGGTGTAAGTATATTCAGCATCCCCGTGTGTGTGTGTGATGTGTCGTGTACGTGTTGTATGTGTTTTGTGGTTGGTGTCTGGCTTACCTTCTGCGCCGTACGCGTCCGTGCCTGTTCCGGTAGTAAATGTAGAATATTGGTATGATCGGGACGAAGGGATTCATGGTTGGTTCGTGTCGTTCGTCCTTCTCGTTGCTTGGCGTCGTCCTCGTCGCTTCGCCTCGTCCTCGTCGCTTCGCATTGTCCTCGTCGGTGCCGTGTTCGTCTCGGAGCCGTGGATCGTGTTGTGGCGCGAATCGGAGCTTATGTGCGCCTCTCCCGGATGCTTTGACGTGCCGTGCGTAGCGACGGGTTCGGAGCGTACGGAAGCGCATCGTACTTGTCCGGCCGGACGGGGCTGCATTTTCCCTTCAGTGCGACTCGATTCGGCGTTTCCGGATTCGCCTCGGTCGGAGTACAGGACCTGGTTTGGGTGAGTACGGCTCGGCCGGATTTTTTGCTGTTGTGCGCATCGTACTTGCTCGTTCGGTGTACTGTACGGATCGGTCGGGAAACAGGCTTTCGCATGGCTTTTTTCCCGACCGAATGGTATTGGGTGCACCTCCGACCGAGATCGGAATCGACCCCTTAATCTCCCCGTGCCTAACAAAAATGAATGTGTGTCCTAATGTAACATAACTGGTGCTATGTAAATCGCTCTGATACCCGATTCGGCCCAAGTTCGCGCTATATAAAACTCTGCAAAAAAATTTTTTTTTTAATTCTGATGAATAAAAATGTTTTGGGAATTTTTTAATTTCAGTTTTAATTTTAATTTTTTGTATTTTTTTATTTTAATTTTTTTTCTTTTGTATTGTAAATTATTTTTCCCATTTTGCCTCGGCCGATCTATCATCCATCCATCCACTATAGGCACACAGTCGCACAACAGCATTCAGTTTTTTAGGTATATAATTCAATTTCATCCTGGTGGACACCCTAGCTACGGTGCACTTTAGACTCTAGCATCATTCACTTTTTAAAAGATTAGTATTCCATTTGCCCATTTAGTTCCCTGAGTGCCACAGGTGTCTCCTTTAGAATATATTGAACATAAAGGAAAGAGCTCTATTATTCTGTCTGTTGTGCAGTGCTTAATTTGTGCCGGTGCTTTCCGGTGCTTAGCACCGGCACTTAATTATCAGGGCCGGGTCTACAAGCATTGCTGCATGTCATTGATTTTTATTTTTGATATTATTATTTTTTTACCTCACTATTGGACTTGTTGAAGTCGCACAACACTCAGTACTGAGGACGAGAAGTTGGCAGTGGCACAGTCTGAGTCACTTGGTACTCGTGAGACGGACGGGCAGACAGTCCCACTCCTAGCGAAGCTGTGATGAGCCTGGCCAGCCCTGGCTGACCCAAGAAGAGAATGGAGATTCATGAATTTCTCAATCTTGTTGATGGCGTAGCGGCCGCAGGCTTTACTTAATCTTCAGCCCGGTGGGAGGGACACTGATTTCGGGCTGGATTTTGGTTCTAAGGGGTTGGAGCTGTGCGGTGGCAGGTAGTGCGTGCAGATTTTTTCAGATTGAGCATTGCTACGTGGCCACGCCCCGGCACGCCCGCACCCCACCACCGAGTCACCAACGGCTGTTCAAGGTCTGAGTGCCTGTGCCAGCCAGCACGACCTCACCTGACCATCCGACGACGTGAGGACTGGCAGCAGTAGCGCAAGTACTGGCAACAGCACGAGGTGAGGCAGGCAGGCTGGCCAGGCCTAGTCAGTTAATAGACTAGGCAAGGCAGTGCAGTCAGTGTGTGTCCCGGCCGCCGGGTCCATCACTAACAAACCGGAACCGGTAAGTCTTAATTAACAAAGTTAAGCAAGCAGAACAGAGCTGCAGTGCTGCCTTTACACAACTCTTTGTCTGCCTTCGCCACAGTCCTTACGTTCAAGTAATTTGTCATTTTTGGTGCAGGTTGAGTTGTTATTCCTTTCAAATTACTGCTGCCGTGGATGTATATATGTGGAAGGCCCGGTACTACATTGTGCCTCTGGTCGAGAGTGTTATGATAAAGAGGGAGGAAAGAGTACTGCAAGCACAATAGAAGCCCAGAAAGCACCCGTTATTGTTTCCCACCACATTTGTGTATATAGTACACCTGCAGTTACATAAACATCTTACACTTGTGCTATCATGAGTCGGCTGGAGCCTGACCAGACCAAGGATATGTGTTATGCAGTTGAAAAAATGGTTGTTTGCTACACGAAAGGTTGGTGCAGCAGGAAACGTTAAAAGAAACGGACAAACACACAAACCATTTATTTATGTTCCTTTTGTTACTTTATACGTTTGTTTTTCAGGAACACGAAGTCAACTACTGGCAAATGTTTACAAAATTGTATTATGAAGCTTTTGCTCTCCTCTTTGTGCGAACAGGGAGAAGATGTGGCGTCACAGTTATAGTGCCAATATCGGCAACACTCGCCACCCCACCATACAGCACTCTACTAGAGAAATAACCAGACAAGACACCTTCTTTGTGGAGAAAACTGCTGCAGGTTTATTAGCATTACAAATATGCCAACATGGTGGGTTATCTTACGGGCGATCCCAAGGCAGGCAGCCCTCGCCGCCTGCCACCTGATGAGCCAAATTACACCGTGGACTTCCCCAGCGGTGTTTGCCATATTTTGGGGAGGGAAGACCCTCCCACCAGTGGACCAACAGCCCACGCCCTGCTCACGCCCCATACGGGGCGGAGCCTGCCAGGCAACCCCCGGTTGCTCAGGTCCACAACCGCCCGTAGGACTAACGGGGCGCCGTCGCTCCTCCAGGGTCCAACGCGGGACCTCCCTTTGGATATTTGGCCTTTGCACCCTTGTTGTGCTTCTGTACATGGTACCCAGTATGTACCTACAGCCTCTGGATCGCCCTGTAACTCCGCCACAGCTCTGGGTGTGGCCACCGTCACAGCCAGGGCCCCCCACCAAGGTAGGCCTCTTCACCTCCATCTTTCTAATTCCAGGGCCTCTCCCAGGCCCAGCAAGACAAGTCCCTGCCCACTCTGGCAGGCACACTCCATCCTCTTTCAAAATCCCAGTGGACTTAGCATGCAGCAGGCCATGCCTGATGAACCAAACCCCTGTTCAGTGTATCTGCGCCTGGCACTGTAAACTCTCCTGCGTGAGGAATCCCGGCATCCTCTGACCGAGCCCCTCGCCACACTCACAGTGGGGTTATCTCAGCCCATCATAAAACCCCAGCCTACAACTGGTTGTTTAACTTATACCAGGAGTATTTCATATCTTGCCGCAATGCCCTCCTACCCCGGAGGGGCTTCTACACCAGCTGTTCCAGCGCATACCTGGAGCCCCCAACCAAATTATCTCAGTAGTGTGTCGCGCTTCTACCTCCAACTGTGCTAGCGCATGCCTGGGCCGGCCCCCAACCAAAGTAAGTCGGTGATGGAAAACCCATGCCTCCATATATTGGATTCCTCCCATCGTGCCACTCCCAGGACGCACGGACGGCCCTTGACCCAGACCTATGATCCTGCCAAATAACGACATGCTCGATACTAACATCCTTTAATGAGCACTGTACCCCATATTATACAACTAATCCATCTTGCACCTAGTTGCACAATAACACTGCACCCCATCAAACCTCGGGTGCCGGAGAGGAGTGCCTCTGGACAACTTAAAGTTCGCCTGTACATGATACACTTAACCTGTCTTCCGGCCACTCCCCTGGGTGGCTATGGACGGCTGTACCTTTGAAAGGAATTCCTATTATCCCACCTGCTTGATGCGCTCTGCTGCCAAACCCGCCCAGAACGCTTTGGTTGTGGCCGGTTGCACCTCTATGCACCATAACATCTTTCCCTAAACCCTGCTGATTCCCGGGCTTCTCCCCAGTCCAGCAAAGCAAGTCCATGCCCACTCTAGACAGGTGAAACCCCATCTTGTACCAAACTCCCTGTGGATTTGGCATGCAAACCATACCTATAAAGCCAAACACAGTTGGTGAATTTACGCCTGGCATGGTCAATTCTCCTGCGCGGGGTTTCCCGGCCTCTCCTGACCGGGGTTTCCCGGCCTCCCCTGACCGAGCGCCTTCACACACTAAACGGGGGGCTAACTGACCACCATAACTTCCAAGCCCCCAAAGGTTGCATCCTACAATTGGAGGACTCCTTCTCTTGCAACAGGTGCCTCTTCCCCCAGAGTCTGCTCATTGCCTGGGCCAGGCAACACAAGACAAGTCCATGCCCACTCTGGACAGGTAGACCATTCTTTGCGCACCCCGCCCGGAGGTCCCTAATCTCAACCAAACACCAACCCCCTTAGTCTGTGCCGCAGCTGCTTGAGCCAGCTGTCCCGGCACATGGCTGGGACCCCCAACCAAGAAAACTTATTGGAGGAACCACATGCCTCCATTTTTTGAATTCCGCCCCTCGAGACGCACGGAAGGCCATTCACCCAGATCCTTGATCCTGGCGACATAACGAAATACCAAGTTGCTAATCTTTAATGCCCACTGCACCCATCCTATACAACTAATCAAGCTTGCACCTAATGTACCCGATGCACAGCCCCCACTGCCCATTGATAGCCTTCCTGTTGAAGACCAGCAATTGAGGAGGGGACACACCCCCTTAGTCTGTGCTGCAGCATCCAGCAAGCTGTTCCAGTGCATGCCTGGGAAACCCCGTCCAAATTACCTGTCAGGAAAACCATGCCTCCACCTCCTGCTTTCCGCCCATCGCGCCACTATCAGCATGCCTGGATGGCCCATCATCCATACCCTTGACCCTGCCCTTTGCCAGACCTACTCTGGAGGGTACCAGGTAGTGGACCAGAGGGTGGAAACGCTACAGGAATGGTGAAAACGATAGATGCAGATCACCTGCCCTTTCTAGACTTGTTGGGATGCCGGGTGTCCCAGAAAAGAGCCTCTGTGCTGCAAATCAGTATATCGTTAAGCTGTGTAGCCCCAACACCTTGAGTTGTATAACTTAATCCCCACGTGCCGCGATGGCGAGAATGCCGGCGCTTGGCATCTACCGTCTGTTAGCTTGACCAGTTAGTCTGCCTACCTTGATGAATCAATTATGACAGACCACATACCATTGTGCACCGCGTGCAACCTGTGCGTCACCTTAAAGGTTGACTAAGCCTGTGCTTCAACACCCTTTCTTGACTATTCCCCCAGCTTCGGGGGGTTCAAGCTGATAACCATGTACTGCACCAGCAGTGGGAATGTACCTGCACCCTTCCCATTACCTCTGGTGCATCACCGGGGTGCCAGTGGTATATTCCAAGTTTGCCTGTACATACTGCCCTTAACCTGCCTTCCGGCCGCTCCCCTGGGTGGCTCAGGGTACCTTTCAAACATTGGGATACCCATTGTACAGCCAGCTTGATGCGCTCATCCTGTCCCTTTAATGCCACCCCCGAAGAGTCTGTTTTGGACCTTGCCCTCCGCCACTGGTTCTCAGGGCCCGAAGGAAGTCAGGCTGGAGGTAGCTGAAAACATGGCATCGTCCCCACCTGCATGATGCGCTTCCGCTTGTATGCCCACCCTGTAAGCTGCTGTTGCTGGCTCTTGAAAGAGCGACTGCCAAAGCGCTTGCCATGACCCCCAATGCCTGGCATAGAAGGCATGCCTACCATACCTGCTCAACCTGTACCTTGGTAATGGGCGAGCTGTCAGCCAGAGACAGTAGATAGGTTCTCCCTTCTGCCTGTGATGTAGAACTGCTGTGCTCAAATTGTATCCCAGGGCCGACTTCTGTCGCCTGAACCCTTACTAGGACACGCCTGAGCAGAACCCCCATCTAGAAGGCCTGGCCACCGTCTGACCAGAACTTACCACAGACACCATAACACCCAAAGTTATTGCTCACCTGACCTGAGCGCAAGAAGACTCACTGGCCAGTCAAGGGCAGTTAAATTCCATCCGCATGGGGGAACACATACAACTGACACGTGAATAGCCGTTGGCAAGTGAGCACATGTCCTGTAAACAGAATGCTCCCAGTACATCCAAATAAGGGCTCTGCGACCAATGATCCGGCCGCCTAAGCGTGTTCCTAACCGCACACGCCCCACCAACATACATCATGTGACGTTGCCTGTTCTGAGCCACCCCGTGGCACCGCATTCCTTCTACACGAAACTGATGCATATTGTGCTGATATAAACCTTCCTCACAGCAGTTATGGTAAAGCAGTACGACCATAACAAACTTTGAATCCAGGCACATTAATCAGACTTTTGCCACCAGAACCACAGCCTGTGCCCATGGGAGAATTGAATATAAACTTTTCAAGCGC
This sequence comes from Calotriton arnoldi, assembly GCA_963921515.1. Classification (NCBI taxonomy): domain Eukaryota; kingdom Metazoa; phylum Chordata; class Amphibia; order Caudata; family Salamandridae; genus Calotriton; species Calotriton arnoldi. Next base: position 444,275 of record CAWUFW010013082.1, read on the forward strand.
GGATAGCGGAATCAAACCTAGGTTACTGCTATACTCTTGGGGTACAAACTTCTTGGCTATGTAGGGCACAACTATGCCAGCATATGCCTCTTCATTTAAAACTTAGTGCAAATCTGACCCCATGGTCGTCGGGTCTGAATGCTTCCCCGAAGCGCAGCACCGGCTGATGTGCAAGGAAAAACTATCTGACTACGGCCTTTCATTAGTGACTAAAATCCCGAGACCCTCTAATAAAATTCAACCACGCATGTGTGGCGCACTGTCATCTAACTGGGGCATAGGTGTGATCATCTACCCAGTCCCAGATGCCTATGTAAATGTTCCCTCCGAGCGGGCCGGCACCCACCACTGGAAGTGCCAATACCATCATGGCCACAACCAGGAAAATCAGCCATAGGTTACACACCAGACTGCACCAACTTGAATGAACGACGACGCGATGTGTCATTGCAACACCCACCGTTTGGCCACAAACAAAATGGAAATCTGATGGTAGAAATGAACAGGCCGCTCGCGGAATATGCAGGAAGCTCGACCATTACCCGCTGTCTCTTCACCGCAACCTGGGTTCACCATCCGCCATCCGTCAAGAGGTGAGGCACGACCAGTCTCGCTGAGCCACCTACAGATCCCCAGATAGGCTTAGGAATGCTGACTTACTAGTAATGCTCCATCACACCCTCTACCTAGATTTCCTTTGCCAGGTAGCTGGTAATGCACGAGCACTCTGGCCAAGTTCTAATTGTGTTTGCGTCAATATTCAGGGGTAGTGACTCGTGTTTTCGACATTGGCACTCAGCAGCAGCTCACTAATATTACTGCCAATAATGTATGCCGGTTGAAAGGAGCAGTGCCACCTATAGGCCACACCCTATAACCCAACTTGTTACCTGAAATGTGGCTGTCTCTGACCACAAGCATACAACCTGACTAACACCAACGCTGACAACCACAAGCATACCACCAGACTACCACCGACGCTGCCATCGACCCTGTCGCCCTGCGTTAACTGAGTGGGACACCCTTCCTCGTGCATGCAATGTGGCCCCCACTCTCCCTGACGACCTTGACCAAAACCAATCATACTTAGTACCAGGAGCAGTGTTCTAGACACTGTCAAATTCTTTACCCGCATCGATGTAGCCCCACTAATTACTTCATGCGGGCAGGCCCGATGTAGCACCAAATCCATACGCGTGGTGCAGTGCCTAGCCTAGAGAGACGCCCTGTACCATTGAAATGGTAATACCGTTTCAACTAGGTTGATTTAGGTCTTCCTGAAAGGGCCAGGTTTGCTTCACTATAAATCGGTCTCTGTTCTCAAAGACACACTGGGGCATATTAACAACGGCCAGCGATAATTATCGCTAGCCGTGCTTAGCGTGAGGAATCCTATCGCCGGCTATCGCTGGAAATTATCGCCATGCTAGCGCTGTATTAACAACGCTTAGCGCAAAGGCGATAATTTTCCAGTGATAGCGATATTTTCCATGGAACATCGCTGGTTTTCCAGCGATGTCCCATGGAAAACGGCGACTATACTTGGCGATAGGGCCTGTGGTCTTAGCCACACAATCCACCCCCATGTTAGGTATGCCTTAGTCAGGAATTTAGCAGACGTTAAATTCCTGCGTTAAGGCATACTTAACGCAATTTAAAATATCGCTAACCCACGTTGCTAATATGGCGATACCTGGGTTAGCGATATTTCCCCTGTTGTTTTCACAGGCACGCCCCCTTTACATCTCATTAGCGATGCGATGGGAGGCGTGCAGAAAACGGACGCTAAGTCAGGAATCACGCGCTAGCGTGTCCTTGTTAATTCGGCGATAAAATTATCGCGCGCTTTTCGATCCGAAAACGGACGCTAAAGCGGCGATAATTCATTAACGCCGCCTTGTTAATATGCCCCACTGTATCTTTGGCGCAGGGAGTCGCAAGTAGGGCAAACCCTAATCAGACCATGTTGGAAAGTCATCCTGTGCCCTGGGCACCCCCCAACTTTTTGCTGACTGGAACTGGTGGTAACTGACTCTAACTGACCCTGGGCTCTGTTTAACCAGGCCCAGGGCCAGTGCCATGCTGAAACACTTAGATAACAGTAAAGCACCTACATACACTAGGGTACACTTTGGGTTGGGGTACCCCTGTAATTGGCATGACCTACCCCATGAGCCCCTAGTATATAATAGGGCAGGGGATTGAAACTACCTAGAAGTCCCCAGTATCCTGGGGCATGGCAGTTTAGAGGCCAGCAGCCTTTTTGCACTTGCATGTGTGCACTGCTGAAGCCTGTGGTCAGTTTAAAAGCAGCTCTGGGTGCCAGGACTGCTCTTAAACATGCAAATTGTGGCCAAACTCGACTTTGGGGTTTGGGGCACTAAAAACTGGTCAACCTAAAATGTTTTTGCATAATAATGACCCCCAGGGTCTCCCCTAGGTATCCCAGGGGTGGGGGTCAGGTATCTATAAGGTAGACCCTTATAAAATGAGTTTATAAATGCCCTGGGTTAAGTGAAATTCACATTTCACTCTCCCCATTGTTTAAAGTGCTGCCCAAATTCGACTTTGATGCTGGGGGCACTGGGCCTGGAGGATCTGCAATATTTTTACAGATTCAACACCCCTAGGGTCTCCCTAGGTGACTTATGGGGTGGGGGTCCTGTGAAAATAAGCCAAGTACTTATAAAATATGTTTTTGTAGGTCCTGGTGCTGGAAAAATGGCCCACGTCATTTTTCCCATTGCAAACCCCATGGCCCATAGGATAACATGGGGGAAAGTTATTAAACAATAACTATTAACAGGACAGGGATAAAGATTCCATTCAAAGACTCACTAGAATGGTATGGATAAATCCTACAATATGATGTTATTGAATTTTTCCCAAAGTGAACAGACAAGAAGTTATAACACTTTCTTAGTTGTAGTTCCAAATCCAGCCTGCCAGTGCTCTGCCCTGATTGGTCAGAGTTAAGAGGATTAGCCAGCCTGCCTGAAGAGGTGATAAAGATCCCCTGGGGTCAGCCAGATGGACTGGGAGGGCAGTGAGCTGTTCTGCAGGAATGCCAGGCCAGGGGGAGGGGTCGTAAACAATGAGCTTCAAAGGGGCAGAGCCCAGAGCAGTGTCATTAACAGCTTTGAACCCCCACCCCAGCCAGATGGCAGGATTAAGGAAGGTATGTGCAGATGTAGGGAGGAGAGGCTAGGTTAATTAGCCAACTCAGTGGGAGTGTTTAGCCAGCTCTTACCTCCTTGCTGGAAAATCAGCCATTATGGATTTGGAAGCTTTGTTGCACTCTGGGATAAAATAATGCCACACTCTGCAGGAAGTAGTCACTCAAGTGGGCAGTTACCCTACTCCTATTGGTGAAGCTTGACCTCCTGGATGACCCAGAGACTGTGGAATAAGTATCTGAGAGAGGCCCAGCCCCTCAGATCTGCTGCTTGAAACTTAAGAAAGCAAGACTGGCCCTGCTGGAACTTCTGCTGTGCAAAGACTTCTAAGGCCTGACCTCTGGAGACTGCACCCCCTGAAACTACAGCTTTGTGGACTAACTGTGCTGAGTAAAAGAACTCAAGAGTGGACTCCCTGCAAGCTACAGGTTAACAGAGCTCATCTGGACCCTCACCACCAAGAATCACCAACCTGGGGAACTACCAGTGGATTTGTAAGGGTGACGTCCAGTGCATTGTGGGAATTGAAGTCCTCAACTTTCAAGGACCATCTTGGAGCTTCCAGACCCTTGGAGTAAGTTTGAGACACTTTGGGACCCTTTGAGGAACTTCAGGAAGAAGTTCAGGAAGTTTGGGGAACTTTGGAGGAACTTTGGAAAAAAGCTCCATAGGGGGACCGACTCATCCTGGTCAGCCAAGCCGCCTGCCTTCAACCGCGAGCCGGCCAAGCCCACCAGGTTCGTCCCGCTAAAAGCTCCATCGCATCGACTTCCAGAGATTGACCGGGACTAGAGAAAATCTGAAGCCGGCGAACCCTCACCGGATCCGGCTACATGAGGAGCATCGAGGGACCCCAAGAGAAAAAGCTCCAGAAAAGCTTCTAAGTCCGCTCGTAAGAAAGTCGACCGGGATCAACCGCGAGCGCCAATCCGCCTGCCTTCCATCGCGTGTCGGCCTGGATTGTTGGATTGCCCCGCTAAAGCGATCTTGAAAAAGTTTCTAAGTCCGCTCCAGGGAAGTTCACCGGGAGATCGTCGAAAGGCTGCCCGGCGGAGCCGCACCGGATCCGGACTGACGGAGAGCGTCGAGGGGCCTCGAGGAGAAAAGCTCCAGAAAAGTTTCTAAGTGCGAAGGTAAAAACATTGACCGGGACCTTCCGCGTGGAGTATCCGCTCAGGGCTCCATCGCGGTCGGCCTTAAACTTTGACTTTGGCCCGGTCTATCGCGAGGCTATGTCCCAATATGGTGCTATATGCTTCTAAGTGCTAGATTTTATTTAAACTTTGAAAATTCATATCTCCGGTTCCCTACATTGGATTTTTCTCGTTTTGGTGTCATTTTAAAGATAAAAATATTTCCTATTTTTATAAATTGGTGTTGGATTTTTATTATGTGTTGTGTTTTAATTATTTACTGAATTGGTGTTTTTAAATGCTTTACATACCTGTCTTTGAAGTTAAGCCTGTCTGCTCGCAGCCACGTTACCAGGGGTTGAGCATAGGAATAATTTTCTTAGACCTATGCTGAGTCCTATCAAGTGTTTGTGGTCTTATTACTAGTGGCAGACCTACATTTGCCCCTACCAATAACCCACTTTCCAACATTTGGTGCTCAGCGGTGTGGATGTGGACTTGTGTTTAAAAATACACCTTTCAGTAAATGAATTAAGATTATAAAAATCCTCTAAATTGCCTCAGAACAAAACTTTTGAGTTTGATTTTTGGAATTTGGACTAAACTGTTTTTAATCCATTGTTTTGATTTTTCCAAATTGTTCTAAGTCTATTGTGCCTAGTGTTGTGACCCAAAACTAGGGAACCATGGAGTTGAACCTGGCTGAGCTGTCCCAGTGTAAGTTGGCTGAGCTTAGGGAACAGTGTAGGCTTAGGGGGCTGCCTGCTTCCAAGAGGTATAGGAAGGCAGGGTTGTTTCAGTTTATACAAGCCCATGACCAGGCAGCTGAGGAGAATCAAGGGGGATAGAGGGTTTCCCCCTACCTCCTCCCAGAGGGGAGGAGGTTGAGGATGATGCCTCTTCCATTATAACTAGTGTAAGCCAACAGAATCCTGATGGTGGGAGTGGGGCAGGGTCCCTTACTCAGGAACCACTACGGTCCCTTGCAGAGAGACAGCTTCAGGCTCAATTAGCTTTGATAGCTTTAGAGCAAAGGAAACTGGATTTGGCTGAGAAGAGGTGGGAGAAGGAGGAGAAGAGAAATGGTGGCAGCGAAAGCGAAGAAGATGCTGAGATGTCCAGGGGTGGCAGATTTGAACCTAAACTTCCAAAGGGTATTGTGCCCAAGTACACTGAGGGGGATGACATTGACAAATGGCTTGCAGCTTTTGAGAGGGCCCTTAAGATGAGTAGGGTCCACTCTAGGTATTGGGGTGCACTCCTGTGGGAGTTGATTCCAGTAGCTGGGAGGGATAGGCTCCTGACCCTGAAGGAGAGGATGCAGAATCATACCAGCAGATGAAAGCCTGCTTAGTCAAGAGGTTTGGTCTGACTCCAGAGCAGTACAGGGTGAAGTTTAGGAACACCCAGAAATTGAATTCCAAGTCTTGGATAGACTTTGTGGATGTTTCAGTGAAGGCACTGGAAGGCTGGATTTGTGGTAACAAAGTGAGCACTTATGAGGGATTGTATAATTTGTTTTTGAAAGAACACATTTTGACTCATTGTGCAGAAGAGAAGTTACGCCAGTATCTAGTGGACTCTAAGCTGACAGACCCCAGAGAGTTGGGGGAGTCAGCTGATGAGTGGGTGAGAACCCGGGTTTCCATTCAGCACCAGGGGGTGACCAGAAGAAAGGAGGACAGGTCCCTCCCCAGGGGAAAGCCCAGGGAAATGAAGGTCAAAAACCTAAGGAGTCCTCCAAAGACCCACAAAAACCTGCACAAGGAGGGGTGCCCCGAGCCAACCCAAAACCCAAGGGAGGTGGATTCAGGGAAAGAATGGTAAATTCTTTGATCCCTCAAAAGTGGGTAAGTGCTTTGACTGTAACATGCCAGGGCACAAGCAGGGAGATGCTGTCTGCACTAAAAAGCTCCCCCCTAAGGGGCCATCCACAGGGATTGCCAGTGTCAGTGTAGGGGTGGAGAGTGGTGCCCCAGTGGAGGGTAATCAGGTGGGGCAAGCAACCTTAGTGTCCCTGGGTGGGGTGAATATTGCAACCCTTACTGCCTTACCTCCAAACATGGATAAGTACAGGCAGAGGCCTAAAGTGAATGGGACTGAGGTGGAGGCTATCAGAGACACTGGGGCTAGTGTAACTATGGTCCTGGATGAGCTGGTGCCCCCGGAGAGTTTGTTACCTGGTGAGTTTCACCAGGTGACTTATGCAGACAGCACCACCAAACTCCATCCTATGGCTGTGGTGGATTTGGAATGGGGAGGTGTGACAGGCCCTATGAAGGTAGCTGTGTCAAAGGTGCTCCCAGTCCAGTGTTTACTGGGCAATGACCTTGAAGCCTCTGCATGGTCAGAGGTGGAGAGAGGGACTCCATATGAAAATATTGGAGCTCCCTGAGTGGGTATGTGCTGTGACTAGGTCACAGACTAGCCAGACGGGAGGGGCTGGACACTTGGACCCTGGAACAAAGGGCCAAGCATCCATGGACAAGGGTACTGGGCCTGGTGAGCCAGCCCAGGGAACTCCAGAGGTGCAGGCAGAATCTAACCCTGATGGGGAGGATCTGGCCTCTGAGGGAGGGACTCCATCCCTGCCAGAGCTGTCAGATTTGGCAGAACTGACAGGAGCAGGTGGACCCTCCAGAGAGGAGTTCAGTCAGGGACAGCGTGACTGTCCCACCCTTGAGGGCTTGAGGCGGATTGCTTCTAAGCAAGAGGAAGGGGATGACAGTGGGTTTCATAGAATCTACTGGGAAGATGGACTGCTTTATACTGAGGCCAGAAACCTCAAGGAGGGGGCCACCAGGAGGTTGGTGGTGCCCCAGAGGTACAGAGAGTTCATCCTGACTTTGGGTCATGACATCCCCTTGGCAGGACATTTGGGACAGATAAAGACATGGAATCGGTTGGTGAACCATTTCTACTGGCCCCATATGTCTGAAAAGGTAAAGGAGTTTTGCAGCTCCTGTGTCACCTGTCAGGCCAGTGGCAAGGCAGGGGGCAAGACAAAGGCTCCCCTAGTACCACTGCCAGTGGTTGGGGTTCCTTTTGAAAGGGTGGGGATGGACATTGTTGGTCCCCTGGACCCACCTACTGCATCAGGGAATAGGTATATCTTAGTGGTAGTTGACCATGCCACTAGATACCCTGAAGCCATACCTCTTAGAACCATTGATGCTCCTGCAGTGGCTAGAGCACTACTTGGTGTGTTTACCAGAGTGGGTTTTCCAAAAGAGGTGGTGTCAGATAGGGGCACGAACTTCCTGTCCAGCTATCTGACTGCTATGTGGGATGAGTGTGGTGTCAACTACAAGTTCACCACCCCCTATCACCCACAAGCAAATGGTCTTGTTGAGCGATTCAACAAAACCCTGAAGGGCATGATAAATGGGTTGTCAGAGAAACTCAGGAGGAGATGGGATGTTCTCCTCCCATGCTTACTGTTTGCCTACAGGGAGGTGCCACAGAAAGGGGTTGGTTTCAGTCCCTTTGAGTTGGTGTTTGGACACCCTGTGAGGGGGCCATTGAGCCTGCTGAGAGAGTCTTTAGAGAAGCCTCTCAAAGAAGCAAAGGACAATGTGCTGGACTATGTGCTAGGCCTGAGATCTAGAATGGCCGAGTACATGTACAAGGCAAACAGGAAACTGGAGGCCAGCCAGGAGCTCATGAAGCACTGGTATGATCAGAAGGCTACTATGCCTGAGTATACTCCAGGACAATTGGTGTGGGTGTTGGAGCCTGTGGCTCCCAGGGCCCTCCATGACAAGTGGAGTGGGCCCTATCCAATCTTAGAAAAGAAGGGTGAGGTTACCTATTTGGTGGACCTTGGCACCCCCAGGAACCCTCATAGGGTCCTGCATGTGAATAGATTGAAACCCCACCATGATAGGGCAGACATGACCATGTTACTGGTCACTGATGAGGGTGTGGAGGAGGAAACTGAGCCTGTGCCCGACCTCCTCTCCAATAATGTGCAAGATGGGTCAGTGGAGGGGGTGATACTCTCTCCCAAGTTGACAGACCAGCAGCACAGAGACTGTAAGCAAGTGCTGGAGCAGTTTGCTGGCCTGTTCTCTTTGACCCCAGGCATCACTGAGTGGTGTGTGCATCACATTGACACTGGTGACAGCCTACCTGTCAAAAATAAACTGTACAGGACATCTGACCATGTCAGAGCCAGCATTAAAGCTGAGGTTGCTAAGATGCTGGACTTGGGGGTAATTGAACCGTCTGAGAGTCCATGGGCCAGCCCAGTGGTGCTGGTACCTAAACCTAATCCTGAGGGGGACCCAAGGAGTTAAGGTTCTGTGTGGACTACAGAGGATTGAATGCAGTCACAAAGACTGACGCTCACCCTATACCTAGAGCTGATGAGCTCATTGACAGGTTAGGGGCTGCTAAGTACCTGAGTACTTTTGATTTGACTTCAGGTTACTGGCAGATTGCCCTCACTGATGGAGCAAAGGAGAGGTCAGCATTCTCCACCCCAGAGGGACATTATCAGTTCAAGGTAATGCCCTTTGGTTTAAAGAATGCACCTGCCACCTTCCAAAGGTTGGTGAACAGGGTCTTGTCTGGGTTGGAACAGTTCAGTGCAGCTTACCTGGATGACATAGCTGTGTATAGTTCTACCTGGGGAGATCACTTAAGCCACCTAAGGGAAGTGCTTCAGGCCATGCAGCAGGCAGGCCTGACTATTAAGGCAAGCAAGTGCCAAATAGGGCAGAGTTCTGTAGTGTACCTGGGCCACCTGGTAGGTGGGGGCCATGTACAGCCTCTCCAAGCTAAAATCCAAACTATTTTGGATTGGACAGCACCTGTTACCCAGACTCAGGTCAGGGCATTCCTTGGACTGACAGGGTACTATAGAAGGTTTGTTCAAAATTATGGGACCATTGTGGGGCCCCTAACAGAACTCACTTCTAAAAAGAGGCCCAAGAAGGTGATTTGGACCCCAGAGTGTCAGAAGGCTTTTGACACTCTGAAAGCTGCTATGTGTTCAGCACCAGTGTTACTGGCCCCTGACTACACGAAGGAATTTGTAGTTCAGACCGATGCTTCAGAGCAAGGGATTGGGGCAGTGTTGGCACAGCTAAATGAAGGGGGCCTTGATCAGCCAGTTGCCTTTATTAGCAGGAGGCTTCTTCCCAGAGAGCAGAGATGGAGTGCCATTGAGAGAGAGGCTTTTGCTGTGGTGTGGTCACTGAAAAAGTTGAGACCATATTTGTTTGGGACTCACTTCCGTGTTCAAACTGACCACAGGCCTCTCAGATGGCTCATGCAGATGAGAGGGGAGAATCCCAAGCTGTTAAGGTGGTCCATTTCCCTACAGGGAATGGACTTTACAGTGGAACACAGACCTGGGGTTGCCCATGCCAATGCCGATGGACTTTCCAGGTTTTTCCACTTAGCTGAGGAGGACTACCAGGGTATAGGTTAGTAACCCCTCACCTTTCGTTTGGGGGGGGCTGTGTTGGAAAGTCATCCTGTGCCCTGGGCACCCCCAACTTTTTGCTGACTGGAACTGGTGGTAACTGACTCTAACTGACCCTGGGCTCTGTTTAACCAGGCCCAGGGCCAGTGCCATGCTGAAACACTTAGATAACAGTAAAGCACCTACATACACTAGGGTACACTTTGGGTTGGGGTACCCCTGTAATTGGCATGACCTACCCCATGAGCCCCTAGTATATAATAGGGCAGGGGATTGAAACTACCTAGAAGTCCCCAGTATCCTGGGGCATGGCAGTTTAGAGGCCAGCAGCCTTTTTGCACTTGCATGTGTGCACTGCTGAAGCCTGTGGTCAGTTTAAAAGCAGCTCTGGGTGCCAGGACTGCTCTTAAACATGCAAATTGTGGCCAAACTCGACTTTGGGGTTTGGGGCACTTAAAACTGGTCAACCTAAAATGTTTTTGCATAATAATGACCCCCAGGGTCTCCCCAAGGTATCCCAGGGGTGGGGGGTCAGGTATCTATAAGGTAGACCCTTATAAAATGAGTTTATAAATGCCCTGGGTTAAGTGAAATTCACATTTCACTCTCCCCATTGTTTAAAGTGCTGCCCAAATTCGACTTTGATGCTGGGGGCACTGGGCCTGGAGGATCTGCAATATTTTTACAGATTCAACACCCCTAGGGTCTCCCCTAGGTGACTTATGGGGTGGGGGTCCTGTGAAAATAAGCCAAGTACTTATAAAATATGTTTTTGTAGGTCCTGGTGCTGGAAAAATGGCCCACGTCATTTTTCCCATTGCAAACCCCATGGCCCATAGGATAACATGGGGGAAAGTTATTAAACAATAACTATTAACAGGACAGGGATAAAGATTCCATTCAAAGACTCACTAGAATGGTATGGATAAATCCTACAATATGATGTTATTGAATTTTTCCCAAAGTGAACAGACAAGAAGTTATAACACTTTCTTAGTTGTAGTTCCAAATCCAGCCTGCCAGTGCTCTGCCCTGATTGGTCAGAGTTAAGAGGATTAGCCAGCCTGCCTGAAGAGGTGATAAAGATCCCCTGGGGTCAGCCAGATGGACTGGGAGGGCAGTGAGCTGTTCTGCAGGAATGCCAGGCCAGGGGGAGGGGTCGTAAACAATGAGCTTCAAAGGGGCAGAGCCCAGAGCAGTGTCATTAACAGCTTTGAACCCCCACCCCAGCCAGATGGCAGGATTAAGGAAGGTATGTGCAGATGTAGGGAGGAGAGGCTAGGTTAATTAGCCAACTCAGTGGGAGTGTTTAGCCAGCTCTTACCTCCTTGCTGGAAAATCAGCCATTATGGATTTGGAAGCTTTGTTGCACTCTGGGATAAAATAATGCCACACTCTGCAGGAAGTAGTCACTCAAGTGGGCCGTTACCCTACTCCTATTGGTGAAGCTTGACCTCCTGGATGACCCAGAGACTGTGGAATAAGTATCTGAGAGAGGCCCAGCCCCTCAGATCTGCTGCTTGAAACTGAAGAAAGCAAGACTGGCCCTGCTGGAACTTCTGCTGTGCAAAGACTTCTAAGGCCTGACCTCTGGAGACTGCACCCCCTGAAACTACAGCTTTGTGGACTAACTGTGCTGAGTAAAAGAACTCAAGAGTGGACTCCCTGCAAGCTACAGGTTAACAGAGCTCATCTGGACCCTCACCACCAAGAATCACCAACCTGGGGAACTACCAGTGGATTTGTAAGGGTGACGTCCAGTGCATTGTGGGAATTGAAGTCCTCAACTTTCAAGGACCATCTTGGAGCTTCCAGACCCTTGGAGTAAGTTTGAGACACTTTGGGACCCTTTGAGGAACTTCAGGAAGAAGTTCAGGAAGTTTGGGGAACTTTGGAGGAACTTTGGAAAAAAGCTCCATAGGGGGACCGACTCATCCTGGTCAGCCAAGCCGCCTGCCTTCAACCGCGAGCCGGCCAAGCCCACCAGGTTCGTCCCGCTAAAAGCTCCATCGCATCGACTTCCAGAGATTGACCGGGACTAGAGAAAATCTGAAGCCGGCGAACCCTCACCGGATCCGGCTACATGAGGAGCATCGAGGGACCCCAAGAGAAAAAGCTCCAGAAAAGCTTCTAAGTCCGCTCGTAAGAAAGTCGACCGGGATCAACCGCGAGCGCCAATCCGCCTGCCTTCCATCGCGTGTCGGCCTGGATTGTTGGATTGCCCCGCTAAAGCGATCTTGAAAAAGTTTCTAAGTCCGCTCCAGGGAAGTTCACCGGGAGATCGTCGAAAGGCTGCCCGGCGGAGCCGCACCGGATCCGGACTGACGGAGAGCGTCGAGGGGCCTCGAGGAGAAAAGCTCCAGAAAAGTTTCTAAGTGCGAAGGTAAAAACATTGACCGGGACCTTCCGCGTGGAGTATCCGCTCAGGGCTCCATCGCGGTCGGCCTTAAACTTTGACTTTGGCCCGGTCTATCGCGAGGCTATGTCCCAATATGGTGCTATATGCTTCTAAGTGCTAGATTTTATTTAAACTTTGAAAATTCATATCTCCGGTTCCCTACATTGGATTTTTCTCGTTTTGGTGTCATTTTAAAGATAAAAATATTTCCTATTTTTATAAATTGGTGTTGGATTTTTATTATGTGTTGTGTTTTAATTATTTACTGAATTGGTGTTTTTAAATGCTTTACATACCTGTCTTTGAAGTTAAGCCTGTCTGCTCGCAGCCACGTTACCAGGGGTTGAGCATAGGAATAATTTTCTTAGACCTATGCTGAGTCCTATCAAGTGTTTGTGGTCTTATTACTAGTGGCAGACCTACATTTGCCCCTACCAATAACCCACTTTCCAACAGACCATAATTAGAGAACCAGTACCGGACCGCTGTGATCTCCTAAGGCGAAGTGAAGATGTGAAATACCAAAACAAGTCCCAGCTCACATCTAGGCTGCTGCCCCGCATGCTGAACAACCAGTCAGCCCAAAACGAGCCATCCCGGGCCTCAGAGGCACAGTGCGCCTAACCCAGACACCGGCAACATAGCATTATCCTTCCGTGCCATACCCCGGAAGCCCCCAGCAACGGAGCAATGCGGCACCTATTGCATTGCAAATGCTTGTTTCTTTTCTATCTTGTGAGGATCCCTGTGTGCACAACCCATTGAATGCAGTGTTTAGCGTCTGCTCCCTCCAGCCTCCGTTCTGGGTTTACCAGCGCCTGCCACAGTGGCAATGATTCCTCCCCAACCCCCTCATAGAGGAAACGACCGCACAGAGCTAAACCCAGGAACGCACATCAAAACAATTCTTACCAAAAACCTGTTAAATAAACAGCACAGTATAGAGCAGGCTGGGCATCTCTGACGTCTGGGTCCTGGTGTCTTTGCATTGGCTACAAAATTAGCCACGCCCCCTGACTAAATCCTCATGTTTCCATCACAGACCAGGATGGCACTCGCTAACTTCACTGCCCCACTTGTCAGACCTTTTCTACACTCCTCCGAAGGTAATGGGTCCAGTGAAACAAGCCCAGAGTGGTCCATCTGGCTCGAGGATGTGGAACGGAGGCCATTGCGAAGCATGCCTGACTCCAACTGAGCTAATTCCACACCAGAGTCTGTTGACTTGCCTCAAACCTCTGTTTTGGGTGCTGGAGAGGAGGCCCTCCAATTCCAGGTGCTGAAATGGGTCCCTTAACTAGGAAACAACACAGCCGCCTGTCGCCCCTTTCTGAGAGCTCCATGGTTGTGCGCCAGTCGATGCAAGACTTAGGCTACAAGTTCTGAAAGAGATGTGGGGTTGGGAGGAATCAACATCCACTCGGACCAGGGTCCTCTTTCGCAGCCCGCAAGTACCAAACTCTTCACTTGAGCTGGCAGCACTAATCGGACCCGCGCCCCTGGCCCCACATGCATTGCTGCTACGAGCAGATTTGCATATTTATTTAGCGCGGACTCGACCCGAAGGTATTGGAGCGCTTTCCATGAGCACCGTATTTACATTACACATTCAGGCACGGGGAGATTTTAGTGATTTACCCCGAATCACAGGACGTGGATACCACCCCGAGGCTCGAACCCTGGTTTCCGGCACCAAAGTCGGCAGTATAGCCGCCGGACCACATCCTCTCCGACCCGAAGGTATTGGTGCCTTTACATGCGCATACATAAGAGGGAGCCACTCCCGGGCCCTTGCAATGCTGGTCCACCTCATACGGGCGGAGGCCCTGCATCTGGCCCTCACGCAGGAGGGGACCAGCGACACCAGGCAAACGCGGGTGGTGCCTATAACCGGCCCGTATCTAACTACTGGCACGCACAGGCCAAGTCAGCTGCTGGCACTGCAGGGACTGGCCCCGCAAGAAGGAGCCCAAGCGACACCGGGCAAAAGCAGGAGGAGCAGCACACGGACTGCGCCTCGCAGCAGGCCCACGTATGCCATGTTCAGCTGGGGCTACGCCGGAGGCTGGCACCCGCAAGCCAGACAAGAGCGGGAGTAGCCTGCCTACTGCCCGCGCCTCACAGCAGGCCCACAACAGTACGTGTAGGCGCCCTGCAGCCCGCCCTCCTCACGGTGAGAGCCTGACGACCCCGCACAGTTGCCCCCCCCCGAGGATGCTGAGCGCAGACCCTCGCAGCGCTTAACCCGCGCACCTTCGCGCCACCCAAGGAGCAACCCCGATCCTCCTGGTCAGTAGCTCTAAACAACCCCTCTCGTAAGGGGGAGGGTGGTGCGCGCGCGACTCTCTAGTGTTCCCGACGCATCCGAGCCACCCTGGCTCGGCGCAAACTACACCAAATCGGGACACATGAGCACAGCGTGTCGCTCCATTGCCCCCCCCTCCAAATCACCCCATCAGAGGCCCGCACTCGGCTCGCCGCACCTACACTGTTAGGCCCATGCGGGTCCCGGCCGGGACCCGGGGCGCAGGGCGGGCTTCAGAGCAGTGCGGGCAGAGCGGGAGGCAGGCTACCACCCACTTACCCGGGGCGCAGGGACTGTGCAGGGAGTGCGGTGGTTGGGGATATCCCCCACTGCAGTGGAGGCGGGGACCGTGACCCTACAGGGACCCAGCCCACCCCCGTGCACAAACTAGCGCAATGTAAGCCGTCGGGAATCGAACCCTGAACGGCGGCTCTCTGAGGCGTGGAATCTCAGAGTCGGGGAAGCAGGCACCTGTACCGCAGCCCTGTAAGCCTCCATAGCTGCAACGGCTAGGAGCCCACCTGCGCCCCCATACCACGAACGTTGAAAGGCTCTTGTGCCACCACCCGAGTGCGCCGGGAGCTGCCCCAAACCCCCCCCCCCCAGATGGACCACGGCCGGGCCGCCCAGCCCTGGATGCTACCCAGATAATCGGGAGACCGGGCAGGGGGGGACAGATGGGGAATGGGGGTATGCACTCACCACGCTTAATGATACCAGCAGCTCCGAGGGCCACGTCTAAACGTCGTCAGGGGAATGGGCCAAGAGGGCGCCCAAGGGGCGGGGAGAGGTATATGTACCTCGCCCCCTCCCCGGAAGTGACGCGGCACACTGGACCCCTGAGGGTCCCAAACGCTGGGAGGCTGCCTCCTGTGCCCTCCTGTGGCACTAAGGCGGCCGCCCTCTTAGTGGGTCTCCTTCGTGGACCCCGGGCAGCCTGCAGAGCTATTGATAATCGACTTTTAGTTGGGGAACCAGGTTTGAGTCTCAGCCTCGGCCAAACAACTCTGTAATTCTGGGCAAACCTCTACACAAGGTTAGGCACGGATGATTTAATGTGTAAAGCGCTCCAATACATTCGGGTCGAGCTCGCGCCATAGAACAAAAGACATTTACATTACTCAGTTCTTTCCTCCCTCGCTAACTGCAGGGCGAATGATGCAGGGCGGTTGTTCCTTGTTAACAAGCTATGCTATTTACTTAGGCAGAACAGTTATTTTTCAGCCTGGTGACTCATTAGCATTAGGTGGACATGCATTTTGTCCGGGAGAAATTTGCCCAGGAAGACGTCACAAGAAAGCTGCAATGTTTCGCTACAGTTGTCAAAGGAAACTGTTTTTGATGCATTTCCTTCTTAAAAACGACACTCATTCTTTGAGATAAAATGCAGTTTATTGGAGAAGTGAAACAGCCAGGCTCGTGTGAATTCGTTATGCACAGCACTGAGTTATGAGATTATCAGAAAAAAAGCTGTTTTGAAGGTTTTGCTGTTTAAAATGCACTAACTCACCAACAGCAAATAATTTCAGAGTTGTATCCTCGGCCTTAAGAGATGTCAACTTCCAAATTTCCCCATATGGCTTAATGTTAATACACGACCTTTGACCCTAATAAATTTCTCGAAATATGACAATAAATGTAGTTGCAAGATGTGACATCACAGGAGGTAAGTTTACATTTTACCCAGAGTATACAAGGGACGAGGCCACTTTATCTGAACCCAGACCATCGCTGACGGTCACACCTTATGGTAAAAAAAGTGAAAAACGATAAGGCATAGTACCAGCATTGGCAACCTACCCCACCCCTCCAACGTAACATGCATGCTCATAAATAAACACACAACACATTTCTTGTTTGGGTAAAATTGCTGCAGGTTTATTACATACACCGTTATGTAATATGGTGTGTTATCTTACGGGCGATCCAAGGGCAGGCAACCGTCTGGGCCGCCTGCCCGCCTGATGAGCCAAGCAGCACTGGGGCGAACCCCATCTGTGCTGCCACTTCTGGTGATCCTCTTCCCGGATCACGTGACACATGGTCCCTTATTACTCACGCCCCTTTCAGGGCGGAGCATAGCATAGCAAACCCCCCGGTTGTTCAGGCCCACGGCGGCGTGACGGCGTGTCCGGGCGCGCGAAAGAGGACGACAAGATGGTGGGGGAAGGCCTATATACCCCTCCCCCTGTCCTCGCGCCCCGGAAGTGATGCTCGCCTAGCGCGCTGCGCCAAGGCTTGGGGGACTCCTCCCTGAGTCCCTGCCCCTACGGGGGTGTGGGGTGCCCAGCTGGTACTAGAGGGCTGCCCTCTTTAGTGGCCCCCTGCGGGGGCCTCGGACAGCTGCAAAGGTGGATGGAATGTTCTACACAAAGAAAAACCTATTCATTGTAGGAGTGAATGATGTGAATAAATCATTTACAGGTTGTGCATGTGCCAGGGAGGTGCATATTGTGCCTCTAGCAGAGTCCAATATATTCTAAATCTGATAGATGCCTTCATAGTGGGCTTGTACCTCTGAGCTCTATAATGTCATATAGCCTACTGTCTTTTAGTAATAGACTGCTCCAGGGCAGTTTAGGGTCAAGCCTGGGGAGAAACCAAATACAACATAAGTAGATAGTCATATCAGAATTAGTTTGGAGTCAGGCCTTTAATGGTCAGAAAAAGTTCATTATCTTTGGTTCCAAAAGTCATGTCATCCAGTCTTTTTTGCAGTTTTGCCTTGGCTTTTGAGCTCCTTGGAAAGGATATCTTAATAAAATCACCATATATCAAGTCAACCATCATATTACCAAGGTAGGAATTCAGATAGGGTGTTAAACGTGGGTTTCAGCCGTGCAAGTTGAGGATGTGTGTGGAGCCAATGGAGTAAGTGGGTGGAGCCAGTGAAGGAAGTGGGTGGGGCCAGGTGGAGTGGGTGTGGCCTCCTACAAAAATTAGAGCACCTGGACTTCCTATTTTACAAATTAAGCACTGATGTTGTGTGTTATATTCTGTTGGGGAATTATGGAATGGTGGTGTGGTTTGACTTTAAAGTGGTTACCTAAGTTAACAAAATAACAACACTAAAATTGCCTTTGTCTGTACTAATTCAAACTGCAAACAATGCCACACTAAATGTTTTTCTTGCTTGTTTGCTTTTAGGTGCATAAGGGAAGATACATCACCCGCAGTACTGCCAAACAGAAGGCAGGTGCAGTCACACGTCAGTCCTCCAATCACTTCCGTTTGTACAGCTTGATGCAACTGCCAACTGAGAGCTTTAAGAAGATGGCCCCATAGAAAGATGCTACCAAGAAAATGGCCAGTGAGAAGAAGCAACTTTCCACCACTGGCATGCCGGCCAGACTTTTTTTGGCAAACTTGTGCCTGCTGCACCGGCCTCCAGGGAGCAAGCTGGGAGCAGCACTCTTGCATTAACAGCACTACCCCAACCTAAGCCCAGGACCATGTCTGTCAGTGAAGCAGCCACTGCAATCATGTGGATGCCGACGAGTAGTGACGTTACATTGGATTTGTCCCTTTCACAAAGTAGTATGCAATCGTTTCAGAAAAAGAGCAAAGTGGACAGCAGACGCAAGCCAGCAATAGTACATTTTCCTGATGTTGGAGCAGAACAAGAGGTTGAGTTTCCTTCCGAGCAAGAACCTCCTATTTTAGAATCATTGACTACCATATCTCCAGCAAGGAAAAAGAAGGTACTACTATACTATCTTCTCCAAGGACCACTTCTGATAATTATGATAGGGACATGAAGTGAACTCCAGCAGAGTCCAGGAGACAACAGCATAGGCAAAGGAAAAGAAAAGTTCCTGAAAGACTTAGATTATGGAAGGGATGATGAGGAGGATGACGACAATGAAGCAGTCATTGTGGAAGGTGAAACAGAGGAGTCTGACATTGCTATTCAACCTGCTCCGAGGGATGTGGCACAGGTTGCACCGCCACCAGCTCCCATATTTGCAAAGCCCCAGCTGAGACCTGCACCAACCCCTACCTCAAGAGAAGCAGAGAGACAATAGACGACACTCCCACCTACCTTCAGTTCTTTTTCAGGCATTGCCAGTGGCACAGTAAAAAAAGTACTCCTCCCCAGGCGGGGACGTTTTTATGGTTAGCAAAGAGAGGGAGCACATTGCAGTATGCAGCATTTGCAGCACGAAGGTTCATCGAGGTAAGCCTGGTGCACATTATGGTACTGGAAGCAAACGACCTATATGAAAAAACACCACACAATCAAGTGCGAGGAGTACCTTAAAAAAATTGCTGAACGTGGTCGTGGTGATGAGGAGAACCGGGGAACATCAGCTACAAGTCCAATCACGGGGGAAGGTGATGATGAGGAAGAAGAGGGTGACATCTTCATGGAAAGAAGCCCTGTCCCAGGCAGTGCGGCAGCAGAATAAACCACCTCTGCGACTTCAAAATGGCACAAGACGCTGAGTGAGATGGAGACACCACAGCAGACAGTGATTGCCCCACCACGACTCACATTGAGTCTACCACCACCATCTACTTCTCAAAAGACGCCTGTGTCAGTGGTCCCAAAAAAGAAGAAAATTCAGGCTACTATTACGGGCATGTTTAGGAAGGAGGGGCCGGATGAGTAGAACCGCCGAACCACATGTTTGTACAATGGGAAGCTGGCAAAAAAGTTAGCACTGGACTTCCTCCCTTTTTCTTTTGTGGAATGAGTGCGAGTGTTAGAATTCGTGACAGCTATCTGCCTGAAATGGAAAGTACCAAGTCAGACTATTTTGCCAGAGTTGCTATTCCAGTGCTGCATCATGATGTGCTGGAGTTGGTTGGACAAGCATTGCAGCAAAGTGTTGTTCACACCATCCACCTGTCGACAGACATGTGGAACAGTTGTCAGGCAACTGGTTACATGTGCATCACTACACACTGGACCTCTTTTGTGGGGATAAAGCAAAAGGTATCTGCAGGTCTTGGCCCGGAAGAAAGCTTTAAGAGCATTCGGCAACATGCAACAGTGGCCAAGTTCGTCATGGAAAAATCACAAGCAGCTGTAAACATCTTGGAGGGATTTAACAGCAAGGTGTATGAATGGCTGCCACCTAGTGGTCTCAGAATTGGATTTGTTGCCACGGACACTGGCAGTAATGTAGTCAAGGCCATGGCAGACGGAGGCTATTTCAGGGTCCTGTGTTTGGCCCATTGCAACAACCTGCTAGTGCAAGACTTCCTCAAAAAAGAAGACATAGCCAGCAACATACTGACCACCTGCAGAAGAATCTGCACTTGTTTCAGCCATTCTTTTAAAGCCCGGAGCAGTTGCGGATTATTCAGTGTAATAATAGAGCACCAGTTAAGGTGCCAACACGTTGAAACTCGACCTATTACATGTTGCAAAGTCTGTTTGAGCAGTACAAACAGATCAATGACTATGACATTCTAAAAATAGGTGATGTAGTTGAGAAAGCTATTGTCACGATCCACTCCCTGTGCTCTCGTTCCCACCACCAGGGGGCCGAATTGTGGGGCTTTCCAGTATTCTAATATGCTTCCAGACACTCCCCTGTATGCATATCCTGACTTCCAGGCATTTGGACATCATTTAGGAATTGACATCCATTCCCAATCCATGCCGGGTTTTGTGGAAGCCAGTCTGCTCATGCTGGAAACTCCATTACCTGCTCACTGGTTTGTCTCCATCCCTGCAGGTCAAGGATGGGTGGAAGAATTCAGTTCACCTGTGGCTGGCTGCTGCTAGCCTGCTCACACCTGATGCATGTGATTACTGTGAGCTTTTTTAAGCCCCAGCTCCCTTCAGCCCAGTGTTGGTCATTGTAGCTGTATACCGGTGAGGCTGATCCTTGTTTCCAGTGTTTCCTGAGCTTTTGATACCCTTGTTTCCAGTGTTTCCTGAGCTTTTGATATTCCTTTATTCCTGAGCTATAGTTAATCCTTGTTCCTTGATTCCTGAGCTATAGCTATTCCCTGTGCCTGAATTAGCACTGCCTGCAGTGCTACCTTGTTTCCTGAGTTCCTGAGCTATAGATATTCCTTGTTCCTGAACTAGCACTGCCTGCAGTGCTACCTTGACTCCTGAGCTTTAGTAATTTCCCTGTTCCTGCACTAGCAGTGCTACCTTGTTTCCTGAGTTCCTGAGCTATAGTTATTCTTTGTTACTGTTCCTGGGCTTCAGCTATTTCTTGTTCCTGATTTGCACTGCTTGCAGTGCTCTCTTGACTCCTTGTTTCCTGAGCTGTAGCTATTTCCTGTTTCCTTGAACCAGTACTGCCTGCAGTGCTACCTTGACTCCTGAGCCTTAGCATTCCGTGTTCCTGAAGTGCAGCAGTTTCCCTTGTTCCTGAACTAGCACTGCCTGCAGTGCTACCTTGACTCCTGAGCCTTAGCATTCCTTGTTCCTGACCAGCAGCAGTTTCCCTTCTCCTGAACTAGCATACCTGCAGTGCTACTTTGACTCCTGAGCTTTTGCTCAATTCTTGTTCCTGCCCCAGCACTGCCTTCTATGCTACTTTGTTTTCTTGATTCCTGAACCTGCACTATTCTAGTATACCCTTGTAGCCTCCCCTTCTGTATATCCTTTTCCAGTCCCTGCCTTTCTTCCCATTTCCTTGGTTCCAGTTCTAGTTTGCTATCTTTCTATTTCTGCTGTCTTGCTTCTGTTACCTTGTGTGTTTGTTACCTGCTTTCTGCCAAGTGTGCCCTGTGATTTCCTTCCTTTCCTGTTAAGCACTCCTCCCTGCTAGCTCCTTGTCTATTGTGCTTGTGTTTAGTTCTACCCCTTTGCTGTTACTGCCTTCCGTGTTCCCGTTTGATCGCCAGGATCTGTGGGCACAGCTGACTACCTAGGTGGTGTTTCTTGTTCACTGTGAGTATTGTCTTTGAGTTACTGTTATAACATCACCATAGGTATAAGCTCCACAGACCCTGCCTTGGCTTACATATCCTATATGTGGGTATTTTCAGTCAGTATCTGTAACAGCAATTGTGGGTGAGGAACTTAATGAGCTTCAGTATTACCGTGTGGAGCTCCTGAGTGCTTTACCCCACATTCCCTTTATTGTTAATGTTGTATTATATATATGTCTTGCACGTCCGTCCTGGGTGTAGTTAGTCTGAATGCTAAATTGCCTTGTGAGTGCCCTTCCTTTCTGAGTCTTAGCCATCTTGTTCCTTTGTACAGGCTTCCCCTTTGGATCACTTTTCTCCTCTGACTTCCTGTGTGATCCTGGGCAGTGCTGTACTCCTCTCTCTGTGTACGTTTTCTACCCCGTTCCCAGTCCTTGCCCAAGTCCCTGACTGTGTTCCCGACATAGTCCCGGACAGTCCCTGACAGCTATGACCATGGATGTGGACAAATGGGGCCTAGTCAAATGCCTGACACAGATGCTACTCACTTTTGAGGCTATCACATGGGGAAGTTAGCAAGGAGGAGAATATGATGGGCCAAGCTATCCCGTTGTTGCATCTCCTACAGAAGCAAGTAAAGGTGGTGTCTGAAAGGGTTTCCCCTGCAGGTGTGTATGAAAACCCAAAAGCGCATGCCTTGGTTGAGAGCTTAATCCTTCGCTTGGCTTGAAATACAAGACTGCAACATGACATCATTGTGTCCAAAGAGTACATCTGTGCCACACTACTTGATCCATGGTACAAACAAATTCTGCCCACTTTCATTCCTTTTTCTGAAGGGGATGTTTCAAAATAGAAAGAGGTGGATTGTAGAACAAGCCGGAGACCTTGAAGAAGAACGGCTCGAACTTAGAGTCCCACCCCACAGTTCTGGGGTGCTGCCTTCAACTTCCAGAGAGGACAGTCTTGTCCAACAACACCATCAACCAGAACACCGGCAACAACAGCAACAGAAGGACTGGACCCAACCTCTGCATTGTGTTGGTTTCAATTGACAGGGCTCAAGTCCAGTGCAGAGGCAATGGCAAAACAGGTTCAGCAAATGGTAGCACCAATGACCGTCCACAGGATGTTCCAGGAGTATCTGGATGATCCAAAAGAGGTCCATGTGGATCAAACGCCATTGATGTATTGGTATGGGAAGATGTGCCAATGGCCAGAGCACAGCAGGCTGGCAATAAAGTATCTGGCTTATCCTATGGCCAGTGTGTCTGCTGAGCATGTGTTCAGTGCAGCTGGTGTGGTTGTTACAGTGAGAAGGACCAGTCTCTCGCCTCAAAATGTGGAGAGATTGACTATGATCAAAAGGAACCAACATTTTATACCACACAATAACACCATTTCTTAAACAGCACAGGAGGAGGAGGATGATTGGACAGAAATTGAATCAAGTGTGTTAGCTGATCAAATTCTGGGTGAACCACCTGAGTTTGAGGACGAACCCTACTTCCCAGACTAAGTATGCCAATGCTGCTATAGAACCTTTTAATTATTTCTCGTTGAACTTCTATTGTTGCAACAACAAAGTAGCTAGTAGAATATTATTATTTTTGTGTCATATTTAGGCTGCCCCACAATGTTTTAGTCACATATATTGCCGGATTACAGTTAAACCAATGTACATTGAAGCAATCTCCACAATTTCTTCATGACATTGGAGACAATGACTGCCCCCCCCCCTGCATGCCTATTGCCTATCCCTTTTTGCATCACTTAGCACTAGCAGGTCTGCACCAGAAGATTGTTGATTTACAAGAGTCCCCTGCCAATACCAAATTCCAATGCGTTTCCTGCATCAAAGATGAATACCTAATATCTAAACTATCCCTGCTTGGATTGGAAGAAGTAACTACAACCATTGCAATGATGAGTGAGTGATTGTGTGAGTGATCATGATTGATGATTCATCATGTGGTGACTGACAGTGAGGGAGGGTGTGTGTTGAACTGTTATGTGTAAACTTTCTTGAGATGATTGATTTGCAATGGTTGGGGCCTGAGTGATGGGTGATCATTATTTTCCATGGAGGTGATTGGCCTTTTCACAAAGTGAAACTCTGAGTCCCCCTCTTATTTTTTTTGCTCTGCCTCTGAGTCTTCTTGATACACTCATCATGAAGCTTACCTTCCTTCCATCCTTCTCCTGGACTCTAAAATGCAGTTTCTGTTTTACAGTCCGCAGTTCTTCTAGTCTCCTGCACAAATGAAAGGTGAACGATGATCTGAACACTCCTGATTACCTACCGGCCCAGTCCAGACAGGCACCAAAGAGTGATGGACTTTCCCGAGGAGAATGCAGATGCTTTACCTAATTTTACAATACAGTATCATTTTTCTTTTAACAATCATATTTGGAGAACTGGGATGGTAGGTACACTCCCAACCTAGAAAACAGAACATTCAGATATCTGATAACTTGGGTCCCCGGGAAAGAATAACTGTTTGCAGTGCATTTATCTGTACTCTTTAATACTCTCTAATACTTTAATACTCCACAACAGATTGATGATGAATTATGTGTTGCTAATTGCCCAAATCAATGTTGTCCTTGTGTAGTGTTTGTCTTTCTCAAACCTTTCCCCAAATCCCCTTTCCCATCCATTCATCAAACTCCTCACCCTCTTACCCCGGGCTGTATGATTTATTGAGGTGTGGCTTAACTTACACCATCAATGGATCACACACTTGGTTGGGCAGATGTGGTGAAAGCAACACCAACTTACTGCAGGATCTTCTAAGCAATAGCCCATACTGGCCCCATTTACCCACCCGCAGATAAAAAGTGATCCATATTTTTTATATAAAATGAAGAACATAAGTTGTCAGCATCATCATTTAGGCCTTGTGTTGCGTAACCTAAACGCCTAACCTAAGCTTGTCCACTTCAGACTTTGAGTCTATTTTTTATGACATGTGGATTTTGTACATTACTACTAGCTCCCCATTAGCCAAAATGTACCTCTATTACTATTTTTTGTCTTTTATCACTATTAGGAATTCTGGTTGTGTTATCATATAGTACTCTGGTGTCAATTCTTTGTAAAGCTTTGATATAACCCACTTACTCAGTCTTTTTATTTCCATTTATTTGCCTACAAGGGATAATCAATCATTCATATTAATCCTACAGTTGGAGCTCACCTGGGTGGAACTGGAAGTGGGACCTTGCTTGTGAAGTTGTGATGCCTTCCCTGTTATTGCTTCATCTATATTCAGGTAGGACAACTATGTAGTGCAGTGAACTAGTTAACTTAGTAAGTAAGTAACAAACTGCTATGATCATTTATCTAAGTTGTTGTAGACAATATAGGTCAAGGCAGCATCCTCCCGAATGGTCAAGATAGATAGAGAGGTATAACTCTAAAACTAAGCGCTACACTCTCTCTTACAAGCACATAAACAGGCTGCGTAAAAGCTGAAGGCAGCAGTGCAGAGTAAAAGTAAAACAGACTGCTTCAGGCACAAATTTAGAAAAATAAAATAGTTTCCCTTTATTTATTTTTTACAAAGAAACCCACCCACTCCACCCACACAACATGCACACCCCTCTCCCCAAACAAACTGACCCAAGCCCGAATGTCCCAAAATTCAAAATCCCCAAGGAAAGTCAAACCTGGATCAACTCCCTTCCCATCCTCTCCTCCCAGCCACAGCAAACAAGTCCCTCCCACCAAAGCAAAATGTTTTAAAAAAGGGCTAGAAGAGGGCATTGTGGATGTCGGTCTGGAGCTGGTCTGGGCTCTGCTCCATCATGGTGAGCTGGCTCTCGATGGTGTTCAGCCAACGTAGGAAGCTGTGCAGCAATGGCCTGGTGTTGTCAGTGTGGGAGGAGGTGGCAGCAGTTGATGATGTAAGCTGGCGGCAGTGCCAGCGATGGTATGGCTGGGTGATTGGAGGCTGAGGGGGACTGACTGCAATGGGGCCCGGCTGAGAGGTATTTGCTTCCTCCTCCTGTTCCAGGACCACCAACCGATGGTATACTTGCTGGATATGCTCTAGCATCTGTGGCCACAGACAGACGGGCCGCTATCACCTGCCTGTTGGGTACTGCAGGTAGACCAGCAGAAGCAGCTATACCGAGAAAAAGAAAAACGACAAATCGTAAATAATGCTCTGTGCAAACAATTGTTATAAATGGCTGGGCGGCACAGTAGCAGTACATTGCTGGTCCCCCATGGCCATTGGAATTTGACGTGATATGATTAGGAGAGTAACAAGGTCAATTTCTGCTTTACCCACACATGCCTTGCATAAAAAGCAGTGACTGAGTGGCAAAAAAGTATTCAGGCAGAATGACACTGGATTAAAAAAAGTGGTTTTTTTTCTTCTTCTAAAGGCTTTTCAAGTAACTATAAACAGACACTTTGAGTGAAAAAATAAATTACCTCTCATTAATGAGTACAGCATTATGCACTATGGAGTACAAGTTGTGTGTTGTGCTAAAATAATGGAGACATGGTCATTGCTAGCTAGCGTGTCGGTTCTTTTGCTACTGTTAGCAGCTGGGGCAGTTGTAGTTGACAATTATCTATTTTTAATTCCATTGGCCCTGCTCTTCTCCAAATGTATTTCTCTTTCTACCCTGACTCCAAAGAAGCAGATGAATAATAAATAAGATCCTACTTCACACACCTCACATATGAAATGCAGATATGATCCTATATATGAGGGCTATATAGATTGTATTTGGCACGTTCATCACAGTGTATCCCATATGCCAAACTTGTCACCAAATCATGCACTTACTCCCACTTTACTCACTGACCTCGCACACCAACATATATTATTTTCAACAAATTCATTTGCTGGGCAGTAAGCAAGTAAAGGAAACTTAACTTACTCTACTGCATGGTAGGATAGAGGGATTAGATGGGTAGGGTAGAGTTTTTTGATACAGAATAGAGCGGCTACTACACTGATTATTGATTCATCATCTTTGGCTTTATTCAGTCACTGTACTAGTCGACAGAAGCCGAAAGGGAAAAATCTGAACATGTGTAAAATAAATCTGTTATGGGAAACCGTGAAATATATTCTGGAATCACTTCAATTCACATGTTTATAAAATCAAATGTGGCACATGCCGAGAATGAATTTTCCAACTTTTTGGTAGGCTGGGATGGAAGAACTTAGGAAAAAAAATTAAAGGAGTGAAGTACTAAGATGTGACTGAGTGGGCGTTGGAAAACAAGCAACAACAAGCCTTGTGTGTTCGGTTTGCAATGCATTGAAAACATTGTAATTGCCGCATTAACTGAAGCAGACACACATTGCACAGCCAACACTGCAATCGGAAATTGAATTGAACCATACTGCACTTCGGTCATAGGTGGCAAAATGCCATGGGCAGGGAGGGGAGCTGATGAATGATGAGTGGGATACATCTTGCTCACTTAACAAATACAGCGAGCCGAAGGAGTAGAACAAAAGAAAATACCCCTCACTTTGAACCACAGCTTTGATAACCCTAAATAAAGTAAGCAAAGTATGTGAGCAGCATGCCCCTATCTATGAGAAGAGCTGCCTTGATTATTCATCCAAACAATCCAAATATTCATTCATCCTGTCATTCTACTTCACCCATAGCCACCATGATTAAGCTTTACTTTCTCTCATCCAGTCTTTCACCTAAATTTCCAATCCATTATCCATCCATTCAATAACCACCCTTTCTTCCAACCATCATTTCGCCCATCTATCCCTTTACCCACCCACGCACCCTTTCACCCACCCACCCTTTTACTCATATGCAATTTTCCGATCTCTTTTAATCCTCTGTTCTTTACAATTTCCCTCAAGCCATCAATGCTTATTATCAGGGGTGGGCGGAGCTCGTGGAGTTGTCCTCTGCGGAATTACGCAGAGTTAGATAAAAACGCCGAGATATTCCACGGAGTCCTGTCCACCTAAATATATCACTGTGGGAAAGCGATTTGGAATTAATTTTCGTATGCATGGTTAGGAAAGCATAGCTCAACAACAACTGCTGATATTACAAGTGGGGAAAGAAGCAGGTTCTAACCCCATGAATGTTCAACATCTTGCAATTCTGGGCAAACAGTCTCCACGTGCCTAAAATATCTGTGGGAGACATGGAGTCCCTCGTCATATTCTGCAGCCCCCCCACCTTTTGCATTACACCACTGCTTCTATGAGCATGTGGTGTTCGTTTGTCACTGCCACGGATGCATCAACTGCCCCCCTCCAACATGCCATGTGCAGCCCTTGTGCACTCGGCGTTACCAGTAAGCTACTGTGTTCACGTACCCAGGGCTGTGTGTACAGCAGCACATCAGCGGGCTAGGCACAACAACAGTCAGCGAGCTCGGCGTGTCCTTGCAGCCCCCAGAGACTGCTGAGACACTCCACAGCACAGTTATTGTGCACACAATGGCAGCGTGTGTGCTGCATGCACAACAGCCCTGCTACAGCTATTCTCCCATTCATAGATGAATCCGTAAAGAACTCCACATTAGACGGTCACAGGCACCACATCATGCTGACCTTGAAGTACTTCCGATCGGCAGCACCTGAACTCGAGTACGAGTCTTCAGCGCGGCCTCTAGACCTGGAAGCCAAGCAAACATGAACCATGATGAAACAGTAAAAACTATCTAAAACACTTACATTTTGCTTTCCAGGCTGTAAGCTCCAGTCTATGTCCCCGGCACGACTCTGCATCTGCCCCAGGTCATAAGGAATATCCTTGAAGGGGTCCCAAGCGAAGAACCACATCTAATCCAGAGGGCAGAGAAAGAGGAGGGAGGTCCATGTGGTGGGTAGAGCAAGTGGGAGGGAGCAGGACTGGGGTCTTAGGGAAAGCATGTGTGACTCACCTGTATATCGTCATGCTGTCGACTATTTTATCCCCACGCTTATTGTAGTTGGGCATTTTCCTAATATGCCTTGTGAGCACATGTCTGTTGGATGTACTGTGGCTGGAGACCGTAATTGTGCAAGATGAGGTGTGCTACCATTCTCGTGGGAGGTTCAGGGTGCTTGCTGCTGGTAAACTCCACCAAGCGGCGAAGGCAGAGTTTTTGCCAAACTCCGTGCTCCAAGCTGAGTGCGGAGTTGGAAAATTCTGTGAACTCCGCCTGCGTAGCGGAGTTTAACGCCCAGGGCTACTTATCATGTAAGTTTTTGTGCGTTATAAATAGAAGAGGCCATAATAACTCAACTACCGCTGCAGCTGGTAAAGCTGGGGGGTTCACAGTCAAGTGTTGATGACGCACTAGCTAGTGAGGATAATAGTAATTGCAATAAATTATGTGACTCACCAGTGCCCGTCCCTGCCTCCACTTCTCCCCCTCGAGCTGACTCTCTTCTTCCTGCAGCAGCACTGGAGCCTGCAACACTGGTGGTCTGTGTGGCTAGAATAAAACATTATGGGCATATTCCCAAGGACTTATCACCGAGTTAGCGGCACTTCATCGCAGCCAAAGTGGTGATAAATCCATCGCACCATTCACAAGCTGGTGCTAACAGCCGATATCACCAGTATACCTGCGATAGCAGCCGCAAAAAACATCGCCATGGATGACACCGGCAACTAACGCTAATGAGATGCAGAGTAGGCGTTCCCGTGCAAAAACCCGCGGAAACACCACTTCGCAACATTCCCAACAACCAGCCAGAACGGCGATAAGAATCAAAAACATGCGATAAGGCGCGTTAGCAGCAGGGATTTAACACCTGCTCCTACCTGGTGTTAAGTCGGACGCCAACCTGCACCATAAAAGGGAGCCCAGCCCACAGCCACACCAGAAGAACAACAGATGCCATGGAGCTACTGATCATGCAGCTCGGAGCCCCAAGAGGGCCACAACACCCACCGCCACCACCGCCAGGCATCCCCCTGACCCCCCCACCCCCGGGGCCCTACCCCTGGCATCCCCCCAGACAAAGAGATCCCACATCTACCTTACAAATACATGAACACAACAATTCGCCTGATGTCGCACAAGTACAACAATCAACATCCATGTG
This sequence comes from Calotriton arnoldi, assembly GCA_963921515.1. Taxonomy (NCBI): domain Eukaryota; kingdom Metazoa; phylum Chordata; class Amphibia; order Caudata; family Salamandridae; genus Calotriton; species Calotriton arnoldi. The sequence continues at coordinate 473,609 of CAWUFW010013082.1, forward strand.
TGGCCATAAAAAGGAAAAACATCCATACACCTGAGAATTCCAAAAATAATTATTTAATTCAAATGTAACTCAACACCAATAAGTGGAAGAGTCATGGCGGGTCTCCTCTGGACAATCTGCAAGTCAAAACCTGCAAGACAAAATTGAAGATAAGAAGGTGCGTCATGCGCCCAACAAAGGACAGAGAGAGAGAGAAAGAGAGAGAGAAAGAAATGTAGAGAGAGAGAGAGTGAAAGAGAGGGAGAGTGAGAAAGAGAGAGAAAGGGGGAAAGAGGGAGAAGGAGAGAGAGAGCAACAGAGGGAGAGAGAGACAGTGAAAGAAAGAGAGGGAGAGTGAGAGTGAGAAAGATAGAGAAAGAGAGGGAGAGAGAGAGACAGTGAAAGGAAGAGAGGGACAGGGAGAGACAGTGCCGGCACTGCGCTCACAGGCCTCACTGCTCACCTTCCGCCACCGGCATGTCCCCAAGAGGGCCCACCATGTGCCGGTGCAAACTCCAAGCTCGGGGCCCGCGACCCTAGCAGCCTCCACATCATGCAGCCACGCACCGCGGTCCACCAGGTCGCACACTTGATTCTGGGTCTTGATATTGCAATGGCAGTGACCATATCAGTGCACACTGCATCATCGCAGGCTGCACACCCACTCAGCACTTTAGGTGCCCCTACCTCAGTGCACAGAAAGTCACCGTCCCGTGGCAGTCGGCCCGTGCCGGCCGCAGTGTAACCGGTGCCACCGACTCCGTGCAACGCAAGTCATGGACCCTATCTGATTGAGCCTCGTCATATGGCAGGCGGACGCAGCCATGTCACCTCAGGCATTGGGGAAGAACTGGGACACGTTGCGTCGTCGTCCCCCCCTTTATACCTAAGCCGAGTGGGCTGGCTCGGCCTACGCCAGGCCAGCGTAGGGGTGTGAACAAATATCCCTTGCGTCTGGGCGTTGTCCATATCTGGGCTGCACAGGAAACCAACTGATGTGTGTGTCTCTGTTGCTGTGTCTGCGCCACATGGCCCGCTATCGACAATGTTGCACCCTGTGACGCAAGTCCCATGACATGAGCAACATGGACGTAAGGGGGAATCACTGACCCTACATCCATCCATACTTTCATACTTGAATGATCAAAGACATGACACATCTGTACGATACAGAATGTTTTATTCACATCCAATGGAGTGGTGCAGCTGGAGCAGTACAGGGCCATGCAAACCCCACTTCACATATTCGGCCCGTGGAGGGCCAAACAGAGTCCTACAGGGAATGACAGGTACCACGGAAGAGGAAGAGTGCAGTCTGCAGTCTGATCGCTGTGTCATTGGCAACTAAACAGAATATGGCAGTCCATGTCGAGGTCCAAGGTGAGTGTCACAGAGTGCATCAGGGGACAGTGGAAGTTGATGATGCAAAGGGCAGGACCAAGCAGGAACAGGCCATATGGCAGAGATGAATGCTACTGCCTCCTCCGTACCAGTAAGGTTGCTTCACCCGCATCTTCGTCCTCCGATGTCACATGTGCCTCACACGTGGGTGGTGGTGGTATGTCGGCCGCACAGTGTGCCACTGACACATCAGGGGCCGGAGGTGGATTGCCTGCCGCACTGCGAGGCACTGATGCATCAGGGGGCGGAGATGTGGAGGTAGAAGCAGCAGCAGCATTCATCTGCGCAAGGCCTTGAGGCAGCAATGCCATGGCGATGTGCTGCAGGGCATGGAAGGTCCCAGCCACAACTCTCTGATGTGCAGCCATGGCAGTCATTCTTTCCGCTGTCATCCGCGCCATGTTCTCCATGTTCCCCCGCATCTGTACCAACTCCCGGCTGACATCGCTGGAGCCACTCTGACTGAACAGTATCATGACTCCAGCGATGTCAGCCATGGAACGTTGGAGGGCATGGAGCGGACTGTGGGTGTCCGTCAGGGACTGTATGTGGTCCCTGATGGGAATCAGACACCCATGTATGGCATCAAGTTTGACTGCCATGAGGTCAAACCTCACCCGCACCTGATCGGCCATCTTCTCCTGGGCCTCCAACACACGGCGTTGGAAGGCCATGTGTTGTTCGTGGGGGTCCTGGGAGACGGCCGGGGTGGTAGGTGCGTCCTGCTGTGTGGTCTGTGCAGCGGGTGGGATCTACTCGATGCAGCTGGGCTGCCCTGCTCCTGGAGATGGGGTGCTGAGGCAGTCGATGAGGTCTTGGAGGGCTTCGGTGTCGATGTCGGAGGTGTCCTCCCCGTCATCGGTGAAGAGTTGGTGGGGCTGCTCTGCAGGAGGTGTTGATGCTCCCTCTTCAATGTGAAGGGGAGATGCAGTATTACATCGTGTTCACATGTGTGTTGACGCATTGTACAAGTTCATCAACACACATGTGAACACGATGTGTGTTGACGCATTGTACAAGTTCACATACAGACTGCATGGCAATGTACATTGTGGCTGTCCAGGAGGTGCTGCCTATTAAATGCGGGACAGTGGACATTTCGACAACATCAAGGATATGTGTTTGTGCCTGTACATTGACATCTCACATTTCCCTGCTATGCCAAATGTGATTGGCAAGTTTCTACACACAGGCAGCACCTGTGGTGTCCTCTGTCCTGTTGTTTACGTGTTGCAGTCTGTACCACATTGTTGTCAATGCTGATGTGCTCTGAATGTCATGTGTGTGTGCTGCATTACGGGGGGGGTCGCCCCTGCAGCTCGGATTGGCTGCCCCTTGTCCCTTTCAGGCAGTGTGCCTTTGACATCTGTGCCCATACGGTGCTGAGATGTTGCAGACTGGGGTGGATTTGGGTCTTGGTGGCAGTTGGGACTCTGGGGCATGGCTTGTCCGCAGATGTGTAGTTGACGTCAGGGGTTGTCTGTGCAGGTGGATGTGGCAGAGTGTGGCCTGCTCCTTTACGGATGTGGTCCACACTCCATGTCATGGTGATCAGACTGCAGCCATGCTAATCGTCATGCGGTGTCACTTGCATTGTCAGTGTGGCTCACGGACCCGCAGCTTTGCTGGGTTCAGCACATGTGCATGGGTTGATAGTGAGATGAGTGATGTGTGGGAGGGACTCGTCTGGGCACATAGTCGACGGGGGCCTACGTGCAGTTGCTATGTGTGCTGCAGTGTGCCATGGGGTTCAGGGACATGATCCAGAGACATTGTGGGTGTGCAGTGTGCTGTACTCCATTGTGCATGTGTGCCATTGTGCCCATCTCCCCCCGTCCCCCCAGTCCCTGGACGTTACTCACCCTGTTGCTGTAGTGTCGGGTCATGTTGAGCAGTGTCCGGTCCCCCGACTCCTGCCACCGTCTCCCCACTGATGACTGTGGACACCATTTCCTCCATCTCATCCAGCTCCTCCTGTGGAGCTGGACTCCCACCTCCAGTCTGCATTGCTGCCTTCTGGTTGTTGGCGAGTTTCTGCTTGGTCTTGCGCTTCACATCATTCCAGCGCCTCTTGACCTCTCCAATTGTCCTCCTCCGCACTCCGACTGCATTCACCTTGTCCACGATGGACTGCCATATTCCATTTCTTGTTGCCAATGACACAGTGGAGGTGACGAACAGATGTTGATGGTGTTCTACCACCTCCGTGATCAGGATCCTGTTTTCCTGTGGACTGAACCGCGTCTTCCTCTTCTTCTTTTCCTTGCCCTTCCCTGTCCCCGAGGTACCAGCCTGCTCCTCCGGGGGGCTTGTGGGGTTCTGGCCGTCCTCTGTCACTGCTGATACATCACTGCCTCCATTGTGCGTCGCTGTAGTTTGTTTTTTTTTGTTGTTATTTTTTGGTGCTTTTGTAGTGGTTTTTCCCGCCTGACGTGTGTGAATTGCAGGCCTGGCGCTGCTTTTCGCTGATTGTCTTATCGCGGTTGGGCCCATCGCAACTTTTTTCGCGTTCAGGTTTGGGTTTTCATCGCCGTCCCGGTAATGTTTTCGCAGACATTTGGCACGTTGACATGAGACTATCGCATGGTACCGCCGTGTTGGGAATACAACGTTAACACAGAGTTATTTTCCCACGATAGACTGCGATGTGCAAAGTTGCGTTAAGCGGATTTTGCGATGATTATCACTCGTTCTTGAGAATATCCCCCTATATATATTCTAGATGCCAGCTATGCTACCCCTTAAATAGAACTGCAATACATCACTAGAGCTCAGTTAGCACTGCAGTATCTTCTAACAAAAAATCACTCTGGGCATTTGATTGATTTACAAAGTTAGACAAGCCAGGGGTGGAATAATGGTCAATGAAAGACATATGGTGTTGGTTGGCAAATGCAATTGGGAGTGGGACCTCATAGTTTTTTTTCCAGCCATGCTGCACGGTTATGGGAAACTGCTGCTATACTGAATAAATGAATGAACAGCAGCACACAACATTAGGGAGGGGAAGTCCATGATGACTATGGCCAATCTCATAAACCCAACTGTTAGAGCATGAACAGGAAAAAGAAAGCCATCTCAACAAATAATAATGGTGACTATTCTTTATAATACTAGCTTACATGGGCCTGCAATCTTCAAAGTAGACAGAAGAGTACCAAAATGTGTTATTCTTACTCTTTGGTACCACAAGATATATAGGAGAGAGGGAAAGATTACCTACAAAGCAGAAGATAAGTGAACTAGAGACTAGAGTAGAGACCGGAAAAAGTCAGCTACCAAAAAAGAAAACCATGTAATAAAAAAAGATAATGCAGAAATAACAGGAATTAAACAAAAATTGAATCCATTGTGCTTGCTTTACATGAGTGGGTTTGTATCCCGTCCTTGTCGTCACATGGAAGGAAGATGGCAGGTAAAGGTAGCAGAGAAACTTTATTTCTCACCAGCAACACAAGCCTGCAGGCAACAACTTCCATCTTGTAACCCAACACCAACATTCCAATACCCCAAGATTCTAACCTGAGCCCACAAGAATCATAAAACCCAACATTAAGGAAAAACAAAAAATAATAATAATAGAACTAACTAGACTGAGCTGAGCCCTCAGCAGCGACACTGGTGGTCGGCGCCTCCTCCTGACTAGCTCATCCCGGACCCTCAACATTCCTCTTCCTGCCCTTGGGTGCTGATGTAAGAAATGAAGTAGATAAAAAAACAACAGATTAGTGATTCAGTAAATAATCTCCACAAAATTATTATGACAGGCAAACGCAATCAAATAATTGTACTTCTGTAAAACAGGTCACCTATAGTACTAGTTTCAACTAGAGTCTATGGACTATCGTTGAGTTGCCCATACTAATCCTAACATCCCTATTACAAATTTCCTTGAAAAAAACTGCATTTGGAACTAATGCATTGGGGTAAATGATCTTTGATTCTAGTCTCATTTCTCAACCCCCTTGATGGACCAAATCAGACTCCCTTTTTTGCAATGCATAAATACATACTACACATTCGCTGTGAAATAGCTTGGAACTGTACGAGCTACATAAACAAAGTCACAGAGAGAACGTGCTACTAACTGATATCATTGACTCACTATGGTGACAGGAGAACAGTCTGCCATGGCTTCCTTAATTAATCAGAGTAAGGGAGCGCCAATGATGAGTATGATTTTGTAGCACTGAGCACCTGCCTAGCAGAAACTAGAAATTGGAGCACATGATAATATTCCAACATAAACTAAATGCAACTTACCTCTGAGTGTGAGCAGCATGCTAGTCAGAAAAGAAATGTTTGCATTGTAAAACACAAACACAACAAATAATTAATGCACACCGAGCCCTGGAATTTCGACGCCTAGCAGGTCGTGTAGGTCCTGATCTCAGTCCAAGATATCTGGCTAGTGGTGCTTCAGCTGCTGGACAGTGCGTTGAACCTGGCTGGTGCACCGCACGAATCGGCACACCCTCCCCCAGTGCAGCCGACGCTCCCGCAGGGGGTATCCACTGCCTGGTCTGCCACTTGCTACCAGCATGAAAGGGAGGTGGCGCTGCACAAAAAAAACAAGTGCTGCCACCTCCTCCTCACCAAAGATCGCCCGTTATTGCACCCTTGGGCAGGGGTGCAGCCCGCAATGAAGCTGTCTATCTGCCATGGCGCTGGGTGGAGTAGAAAAGAAGGAAAAGGAAGGGAAAGAGGAAATAAGGAAGGAAGGAAGTTCCACCTCCTTAGCAAGCTCCCTGGGGTCAGAGAGCTTACTATCAACAAGGTGGTGGTGCAGATCGGGAAAACAGTGACTAAACATGTCCTCTGTTGCAAACAAATTATACAGCCCGTGGTATTCCTTTCCCTCACTGTCCTGCACCCAACCATCCAGTGCCTTGCAAAATGAATCTACACAATCTACCCATGTCTGTTGGCATAGCTTCTAACTGTCCCTGAACTTCTGTCTGTACATTTCTGAGGTCAAACCAAAAATCCTGATTAGGACTCCTACATGAGGGAATACTTCATCATGTCACTCGCTTCTAGGGCCAGTAGAGTGTCCCTCACCTCACTAGGGCTATACCTCCACAGAGTAGCTCCCCAATCTCCATCAGGGACCTTGTGCATCTATAAGGCAATTGCGCAGGTCTCAGTCCATCGGTCTATGTCATTTCCCACTACAAAGTCAGATATCAGACCCTTGGGTATGTGGTCACTCCTCTCAGAGGGCACTGCAGAACTGCTGCCACAACCGTGGCTGGACTCAGCCCTCCTGAGGTTGATGTCCAGCTCTCTCAGGATCAATTCCTGATCCAACAGCAGCAATTTTTCTTCTATAGCTAAATGTTTTGTTTTCTCTTCTATCTCCATGGTGAACTTTTTCTCCTCTAAGGCCTGTTACATTTGCTCTGCCTCTAACATGAGCTTGGAAAGTTGCAACTTAAATGTCCTCTCCTCCCTCCTGTCCTCCAGGTCCTCTGGGGACAGGCCTTTAGAGGACACACAGCTTCCTGCTCTTCGGGGGACCATTTCTCCTTTCAGGCTGGTTGCCCCCTTGTCCCACAGGCAGTCCCAGATTCTCCACTGAATACTGGTCCAGCTCCTAATCCTCCCCCTTCTTGGTGAAGTCCTTGGTAGAAACCTTAAACCCTTTACAAAAATCCTTGAGTTGCTGCACTGCGTATTTCTCCAACTTGGACAACTCAAAATCCATGCTTGCTGGTGCAATTATGGGACCTCCAATCAGACACATGATTTTAGGAAAAAGTAAAAATGCCAATTTAAAGAGAAAAGGAAATAAAATTCTGAATGGGGATCAGAGACAATTGATTCACATTGGTCTTAGTTGTAGATAGTAGTCTACACCAAAATACTGGATGGTACTGCACAAACACAAGTCCTGTTCTCACATGCTGATCACCATTGTTAGAAATTGGGGGCCTCATGTATGTTTTGTCTGTGTTCTTTCATTCATGACCTTGTGGGGCTTATTTATGGGATTTTGGCGTTTGGCAGCCCAGCAAGGCAGCTTACAGCACTGCCCTATGCCAAAGTGAAAGGGCAGGAATGCACTGTATTTAAGTAATATGGTGCATTCCTGTCCTTTCTGTCTGAGCTGGTGCTGTTTCTGCAGCCTATCACCAACATAGGCACCCGTGAACCATGGTACTCTTGCAAATTTCACTCCCATCAGGAATAAAGCTTTGGTTACAGTGCAGGAGATGCTCAGTGGGTAAGGTTCGTCAGGGGCTTAGCTATCAATAGTGCAGCATGTGCAGTGTCACCAAGACCCAAGGGCTTTAGGAGCCCACTGTGCTCAAACTCTGACTGTCATTTACTATCCAGCCAGAGGATGGAGGTCACATCTTGCTTGCTTTCACTAGGGCCCATGACACCCTTTCTACACCAGGTATTTTAAAAAGTCCTGCTGCAAAAAAAGCAAAAGAAACAGTCTCCCGTGTGCTGTTTATTTCTTTTTCTTGCTTCCTTATATCATAAACACGCTACCTAGGCAGACAAGAAAGCGAGAAAAGTAAATAAACACCAAAGGGAGGCTCATTCTTCTCTTTTTCAGCCTGGAGCATTTGTTCCATGCTGCTCCCTTCCAGTCGGCCTCCCACCTCCCCGGGATGTCCTGTCTGGCACAGATTAGCACAGCAGGTGTTGTCACGGGGTGGCAGGGATGACATGACCAGAAATGCCCTCTCATTTACCTCCTTCCCCACTGCTGGCTGTGCCTCTCTATATTGATAAATAATGAAAGGCGGAGAACTCGAGGCTTGTCTTTTTTTAATCCTCACACTATATTTCTTGACTTGGCAAGTTAAAATGCACAGGTAAAATCGGAACAACCATCAGTTGTTTGTAACTGTGTGAAAGCGAGGTGATGTGGCCTAACCGTTGAACTGGTGTCAGGGACTGTCCGGGACTATGTCTGGAACACAGTCTGGGACTTGGGCAAGGACTGGTGACTGGGTAGGAAACGTAAGCAGAAAGAGGAATACAGCACTTCTCACGATCACAAAGGAAGTCAGAGGAGAAAAGGGATCCAAAGGGGAGTCTGTACAAGGAAACAAGATGGCTAAGTCTCAGAAAGGATAGACACTCAAGAGGTGATTTAGCATTCAGAATAACTACACCCAGAATGGACGTGCAAGACATATATATACACCTAACAACATTAACAATAAAGGGAATGTGGGTTAAAGCACTCAGGAACTCCACAAGGTAAGACTGAAGCTCAGTAAGTTCCTCACCCACAATTGCTGTTACAGATACTGACTGCAAATACCCACATATAGGATATACATGCAAAGGCAGGGTCTGTGGAGCTGATACCTATGGTGATGTTATAAATGTAACTCAAAGACAATACTCACAGTAGGCAAGAAACACCACCTAGGTTGTCAGCTGTGCCCACAGATCCTGGTGATCAAACAGGAACATGCAAGGCAGTAACAACAAGGGTGTAGAACAAAACACAAGCACAATAGACAAGGAGCTAGAAAGGAGGTGTGCTTAACAGGAAAGAAGGGAAACAAGGAAACACTTGGCGTAAAACAAGTAACAAGCATACAAGGAAACTAGAAGCAAGACAGTAGAACAGGAAGACAGCAAACTAGGGACTGAAACAGAGGTAACGGGAAGAAAAGCTGGAACTGGGACAAGGGAAATACAGGAGAGCAGATTCAATGGTGCATTAAATAGCACTAGTTCAGGAATCAAGGAAACAAGGAATAGCTAAGGCAGCACTGAATATAGTGCTAATTCAGGAACCAAGGATGCTACAGCTCTGGAACACGAATCAAGGAAACACTGAAGGCAGTGTTAGTTCAGGAGCAAGGATAGCTATAGCTCAGGAATCAAGAGAGCACTGCAAGCAGTGTGAATCAGGAACAAGCAATAGTTGCAACTAAGAAACAGGAACAAGGATTAACAATAGATCAGGAATCAAGGAATATCAAAAGCTCAGGAAATAAGGATATCAAAAGCCAAGGATTGGTCTCACCAGAACACAGCTACAATGACCAACGCTGGACTGAAGGGTGCTTGGGCTTAAAAGAGCTCACAGCAATCATGTGCATCAGGTGTGAGCAGACTAGCAGCGCCATCCACAGGAGAGCTGAATTCCTTCACCCATCCTTGGCCTGCAGGGGAGTAGATGGAGCAGTGAGCAGGGGATTATAGGTAATGGAGTTTCTAGCATGAGCAGACTGGCTCCCACAAAACCCGGCATGGATTGGGAATGGATGTCAATTCCCAAATAGTGTCCAAACGGCTGGAAGTCAGGATATGCATGCACGGTAGTGTCTGGAAGCTTATTAGAGCACTGGTAAGTCCCACTATGTGGCCCCCTGGTGGTGGGCACGGGAGTGAACGGATCGAATCGTGACAACTGGGGAACAAGGTTTGAGTCCCAGTTGCAGCTCCTTATGTTGTCATTCTGGCAAAATCACTTAATCTCCCTTTGCCCAAAAAAGAGAAATCTGACCTCGTGTAACGTAATCTTGTGCTCATGTCAAGCGCTCTACTGCACTGGGGGCGAGTTGGCGCTATATAGAACTGGAGTGGATGTCTTCTGGTGTTCATCCTCAGTGATGCCACAGAGCAGGGGCAGTATGTGCAAGCCTGGCACAGTGAAAGAAAGGGGCATCTCAGACAGGTGGGCCAGGGGCCACCCCGGCTGCTCGCCATCCATGAACTGGCACAGGTGTCAGAGAGGCATGAAGGACTCTGCCAATCTGCACAAGTGAGAGACCGGAAACGAGGGTGGTGAAAGAACAGCACACACACTTTGGAATCAAGACCAGGCAGCTTGGTACTCCGGAACAGCATCAGTGGACTCCTAGCCCCATGTACTTATTTATTTATTTATTTATTTATTGCTGGTGGTTTTTTTTCTCTTCTCTCCCTTTCTTCAGCACAAAAAAAAACAGAACCAGACCATGCCACAGTAAGGGGTGGGCACCAATGACATGCCCTGTTTTGCTCTGTGATTCTACAACTGAACACAGCATCCTGCATGTCCAAACACCTGTGTGCTGTTTCACAGGGGCTATACCACATCCATCACCATCGTTGGCTCCGGCTGAAAGGCCTTGCCCTGCTTTTCCACCACCTCAACTGTGCTGTTAGAACTGAAACAGAAATCTAGGGACACTTTAAGACACCACGGAGGTGTGCGAGCCAACAAATGAACCAGGAGAGGCGAGCTAGTGAACTGGCTTGGCTGTTCCAGAGCAGTCATACACAATAAGGAGTAACAGAGGGAGTAATCAATCAGTTCATCCTCCACTCAATTAAATCACAACATAAACGAGACCTGATTGTACTTAAACACCCACCAAGTTCCAAAGATACCAAGAGGAATGTAGTGATATCAATGCTCAGATGCTGGCTTCTCAAGAATGCCAATAAAAATGTTCCAGAGCAGTGAAAACATTTTACATTTAAATACCACAGCACACATCCTGTAAAAATATACTAATATCTGTTCGAAATTCAAAAAAGTGTATTTCTTTAACCTGCTGTTCATCTTCAGGCAAAAAATTGTATTGACAAGAATTTATTTAAAGTAATAGTTTTTAAACGTGAACTTAAACACGTTGCAGTCTCCCCGCCCACGCCAATTATTGAGCTAAGAAGAAGATGGAGAAACATTCTAAGCTATTACATCAAGCAGAAGACAGGTGTTTATACAGCGCACACCCTGCATTCACAAATTATAAGTTGTTTTCATATGTGATAATGAATAAAAATGAGGTTCTGTGAAATAATGTATTTGCCTAGAATCACACAATTTGGACAAGCTGGGGTAGCCACAATTGATTACAGGTCTTCGGGTTTCACACCGTACAATTCCAGCCACAATGTGAGTATCTCGTTCTTACATCAAAGGATAATGCTTTGTCTGAATCACTGACAAAATATCGACTACACAAATATCGACGACAAAAATATCGGAGCCGAAATATCGATGGCCACAATATCGAAGTTCTATCAACATTATGGTAAGTACAAAAATATCGATAAACAAATATCGTTGTCAAAAATATCGTTGTTAAAAATATCGGGTTTTTTTATGTTTAAAAAATAATGTAAAATAAAGTAAATAATACATATAATTTAAAAAAACATAGGGGTCTATTGCGATGGTGGGCGGACAAAGTCCGCCCGCCACCGTAACGGTGAACGGGACCGACCACCAGAGGTGCGGCGGTCCCGCTATGGCCATTAGGATGCGACCGCCACCCTGGCGGTCGCATCCCGCATATTTAACATTGTGGCGGGCGGTGCTTTGTGCAGCACCCGCCACAATGCCAAATATGCATGTTGTGCATTGGCATGCACAACGTGACAGGCACTGTGCGGTGCCTGCCACCTTGTGCATGCCAATGTAGGGGCAAAGTGCACCTCCCACCGCCCCCCCAACACCACGGGGGCCCTCAACAGGCCCCCAAAGGCAAACACCGCATGCCTTTCCATGGCGGCATCGCCGCCATGGAAAGGCCAAACTCCGCTGACATCTTAATATGGCGGCCACCATATTATTGCCCAGGACCGCACGGCAGGCAATCGTAACGATTGCCTGCCTGCGGTAAAGCGGCGGACGGTCTTTCCGTCCACCGCTGGGCCCTCCGCCATCGTAATAGGGCGGGGGGTAAATGTCGTGCGGGCGGGGAAATATGTCGGGCAGATCGCCACCGCCGGTCGGGCGGTGGCGATCCACCCGACATCATAATGGACCCCATAGTTATTATTTTAAAATGTTTAAAATTATAACTAATACATATAATGTAAAAGTAAATTAAACATATATACGTATAAAATATAATATATATACTTACTTAATAATATTTATAAATAATTATTTTAATCACTTATAAATTGTTAAAAAACATTAAAAAAATTATAAATACATATATACAAAAAAACAAATAATATAAATCAAAATATAAAAAATATAAATTAAAAAATTACAATATTTGTAATCTTTTTTAAATAAATTACACACTACATTAACTAAAACAATAGAGAAAATATTGGATAGTGGAGGGGATAAAATTACTATTCCCACTCCAGACAGTGTAACACTAGGGAAAGTGTTGGATAGCGTGGGGATAAAAATTACTATTCCCACTCCAGTGAGTGCAACAGTAGGGAAAGTGTTGGATAGCGTAGGGGTAAAAATTACTATTCCCACTCCAGTGAGTGCAACAGTAGGGAAAGTGTTGGATAGCGTAGGGGTAAAAATTACTATTCCCACTCCAGAGCGTGCAACAGTAGGAAACGTTTGGGATAGCGTAGAGGTAAAAATTACTATTCCCACTCCAGTGAGTGCAACAGTAGGGAAAGTGTTGGATAGCGTATGGCTAAAAATTACTATTCCCACTCCACTGAGTGCAACAGTAGGTAAAGTGTTGGATAGCGAAGAGGTAAAAATTACTATTCCCACTCCAGTGAGTGCAACAGTAGGGAAAGTGTTGGATAGCGTAGGGGTTAAAATTACTATTCCCACTCCAGAGAGTACAACAGTAGGGAAAGTGTTAGATAGCGTAGGGGTAAAAAGTACTATTCCCACTCCAATAAGTGCAACAGTAGGGAAAGTGTTGGATAGCGTAGGTCTAAAAATTACTATTCCCACTCCAGAGAGTGCAACAGTAGGGAAAGTGTTGGATAGCGTAGGGGTTAAAATTACTATTCCCACTCCAGAGACTGCAACAGTAGGGAAAGTGTTAGATAGAGTAGGGGTAAAAATTACTATTCCCACTCCAATAAGTGCAACAGTAGGGAAAGTGTTGGCTAGCGCAGGTCTAAAAATTACTATTCCCACTCCAGATACTGCAACAATAGGGAAAGATTTGGATAGCGAAGGGGTTAAAATTACTATTCCCACTCCAGAGAGTGCAACAGTAGGGAAAGTGTTGGATAGCGTAGGGGTAAAAATTACTATTCCCACTCCAGATACTGCAACAATAGGGAAAGTGTTGGATAGCGAAGGGGTTAAAATTACTATTCCCACTGCAAAGAGTGCAACAGTAGGGAAAGTGTTGGATAGCGTAGGGGTAAAAATTACTATTCCCACTCCAGATACTGCAACAATAGGGAAAGTGTTGGATAGCGAAGGGGTTAAAATTACTATTCCCACTGCAAAGAGTGCAACAGTAGGGAAAGTGTTGGATAGCGTAGGGGTAAAAATTACTATTCCAACTCCAGAGAGTGCAACAGTAGGGAAAGTGTTGGATAGCATAGGGGTAAAAATTACTATTCCCACTCCAGAGATTGCAACAGTAGGGAAAGTGTTGGATAGCGAAGGGGTTAAAATTACTATTCCAACTCCAGAGAGTGCAACAGTAGGGAAAGTGTTGGATAGCGTAGGGGTAAAAATTACTATTCCCACTCCAGAGACTGTAACTGTAGGGAAAATGTAGGATAGCAGAGGGTTAAAATTAACATGATTATCAATTTAATATTTTTTTTAATTAAATAAACAATTATTAAATAATTAACAATATAATAATTATCAATACCAGTAAATAAAAATTAATACTTACTTTATTATACTTAAATTACTTCCCACCCTATTCCCCTATTAACCCACACCCCGCTCCTAAAATAAATTAACACAATTAATATAATAATCAATTAATCAATTAATAAAAACTAATTAACAATTAATAATTAATTAACAATAAATTAATTATCAATACCAATAAATAAAAATTAATAATTACTTTATTATAATTAAATTACTTCCCACCCTATTCCCCTATAAACCCACAACCCGCTACGGTACTAAAACGCAAAATTTACTTTAAAAAAAATTACTAACTTCTAAAACTGTAATACATATATTTAAAACAAAATACAATACTTAACAAAAAATATAAAACGCATACATATAAAATACATACTAAAATACATAACACTAATATAAACATCGATATTATTAACAATGATATTTTTGCAAATGATATTACTAACTTCGATATTAACAAAAACGATATTACTTACCTTTAGGTCGATATTCTGGTCACCGATATTCTTGATTATTTTTTTTAAACAGATTTTTATTGCTTTTTAAGAAACAGAGTTATAGATCTCACAATACAGCCTGTGAATACAATCGGATATCCCATTTACAGAAATGTAGCTTTTCGGCATACTATTCTTCAGTTACTACTCAACAGATAACCCCCCATCTCCCTCCAAGTTACCCCCCTTCCAATCCTCTTCCCTGTAAACTATCCTCCCCCCACCCCCCAGGCATGTCGCTGAGTCATCAAGTCTTATGTGTATAGGAGTTGGACAGATTAATAGCAGATACTGTATTCCAGACCAATAAGCTCGTCCCGTTGATAAAGTTGTGTGGGATGCACATCATAGCAGGCAGGTCCGTCACTCAGTCAGCAATCCAGGCTACTAGATCTGTCGGGCGGTCAATCCCCTGGTGGATGGTCTACTTCATCAGGGTATGCATCGTCCTCATTAATGGGTTGTTTCAATAATTCTACTAAAGCCACCCATGCCCTTGCTGCCTCCAGCGTCTTCATTCTCGGTCGTTTGGGCCATTTGCAGTCGGAAGGTCCCTTCGCATTCTGCCCATTTTCCAAATTCCCTCGTCCACCTTAATACACTAGGGCCATTTTTCGCCTTCCATTGACTAGTGAGTTCTCTTTTAGCTAGCACCAACCCCAAGTCTATGAACTTACTCGTGACCTTGATTTTAGCGGTGTGGGGAAACCAATGTAGTAGGCAGTACCCTGGAGTCATAGTTATATCTCTCTCCGTCGTGGTCGCCAGTCTATTTGTCACGTCTCTCCAGAACTCTCCCAGTTGTGGACATTCCCAAAACATGTGGATAAACCCCGCTCCCACCAAGTTACATCTCGGGCAGCCGGTCTGGGCATCAAAATATTAGTTAATCTTACCCGGGGTAAGGTATGCTCTATGCAGGACGTAAAATTGAATCAACTGGAATCGCGTATTTCTAGTGCTCTTCCAGGCCCTTTCCACTAGTTCTCCCCATGGCTTCTCATGTATGGGCGCACCTAAGTCAGCCTCCCATTTGAGCCGTAGAGCTGTAAGGGGTCGGCGTATCTCCTGCGTGAGGTGTCTATTGAGGCAAGTGACTGCTTTAATAGTTCCAGCGGCTATCACTATATATTGACCACCCAGGGAGGTCTGGGGTTCGACAACCCCTTCTCTCCAATTTTTTCTGATAGCTGCCGTCAGGGCAGCGTGCAATTGGAAATCCCCTCTCGGAAGGTCATAGCGCTCCAGTAGGTCATTAAAAGGGAGCAAGTTGTTGTTCTCGTATAAATCCCCTATCGTGGAAATTCCTATTTCCTTCCACGCCTGCAATCCATGCCAACGCCCCCATGTGGTAGTGCTGTACATATTTTCAAGGGAATGTCTGGTGCATATGGAGACTTTATCTGTGCCCGTCTGAGTGACCTGTTCCAGCACTTGCGTACCGTTTGTAGGTCTGAGGGGATTGCCCTATCTCTCAGGGGGAGACGTAGTAGTACCCGAGCCAGTAGGCGTAGACTCGGATCCGGACCTCCGGGTTCTTCTGCATTCTGGAGGCGTCCTGCCATCCATTTCGTAAACCATTGTAACTGTGCTGCATGATAATAGACCTCGAAATCTGGGACGGCAAATCCCCCCTCCACCCTGGGTCTCATCATTGTGGTAAGTGCCACCCGTCGCCTTCCAGTGCCCCATAAGAACCCCGTAATCATTGTATTAAGTTGAGCAAAAGTTTTCTGTGGATCCATGTTGGAAGTGATCCAAAATAGTAAAGGAGTCGTGGCAGCGTGACCATTTTTAACAACACTACCCTACCTGCCACAGATAGCGGGAGGGACTCCCAAAACTCGAGATTATTTTTAGTGCTGCGTATGGCACGCCCTATGTTGCCCTCAAACAGGTCTGCTGGGTCATGATAAATCTGAACTCCCAGATAGGGTAGACATCTATTTTCCCAGGAGACCTCTTCCATCTCCAGGGGTCCAACCCTCTCAGAGCGTGTAGGAAATATGCACGATTTGGTCCAGTTCACTCTGAGTCCCGCAACTCTTCCTAATACACCCAGGAGAGCCTTGGCTCCTCGCAGGGCTTCTCCTGAATTAGCCAGGAACATCAGAAGGTCATCAGGATAGAGTGCTATATATTGCAGTTGTCCTGCTACCTCCAGTCCCTGGTAGTAGCGGCCAGCTCTGGCGTGCGCTGCCAAGGGCTCCATCGCCAGTGCAAATAATAGGGGGGAGAGCGGACAACCTTGCCTCGTTCCTCTACCCACCAGACACGCATCGGAGATCAGCCCTCCCGTCCTGACCCTAGCAGTTGAGTCTTAATATAGGATTGCCGTCCATTCCACAAATCGTTCCCCAAGACCAAATGCATTCATAACTTTAAAAAGATACGACCACTCGAGGCTATCAAAAGCTTTCTCGATATCAACTGCCAGAATACAAGCCTCTTCCCTTCGGTAGGTGTCAGCTTCCAAAATTCTTAAAAGTCTACGGATATTCATTGCTGTATTTCGGGCCGGAATGAATCCTGCCTGGTCTATGTGTATTAGTGTCGGCATGTGAACTAGCAGTCTGCTGGCCAATATGCGGCTTAGTATTTTATAGTCTAAGTTAAGCATCGCAAGGGGACGGTATGCAGTCCGGTCCCAAGCCGGTTTACCAGGTTTCAAGAGTGGGATGATTACCGCTTCCCTCGTTGATGCAGGTAGGTAGCCTTACCGCCTCGCCCTGTTATATAGGGCTGCTAGCTGGGGAGTCAAGATGTCTATGTAAGTTGAATAGAACTCTATTGGTATCCCATCTGTCCCCGGGGTTTTATTCCTGGCCATATGTTTGATGGCGCCCCGTACTTCTCCAATCTCAACCTCCCTACCCAGGGCTTCTGCTGCCTCATCACTAATCACAGGGAGTTCTATTTCCGCCAAGAATATCTCCATTTCCGTCATTTCAGCCTCTAGATTGCTCTGGAATAAGGTGGTGTATACTCCAAGAACTGGGCATTGATGTCTTGTTGACTATAGTAGACCTCACCTTCCCCCCCTCGCAGCTCAAGTATCGTCGTACCTCTGCGCGCAGGGTTAGCCAGCCAGGCCAGCAATGCACCAGATTTATCTCTCTCAGCATGAGCCCTGGCCATGTAGGTCTTATAATCGAAGCAGCGCAACTTCTCCACCTGTGTTGCCCATACCTCCCGAGCTGCAAGTAAATCAGCCTGCTTATCCACCCTCTCCGGTCTATCCTTCTCTATCTCCCTGAGTCTGTGTTCCGCACTTTGGACATCGTGCATAAGAACCTTCCGCACCCCTACCGCCTCCCCAATACACCATCCCCGTATAACTGTTTTAAAGGCGTCCCATTCGATTAGTGGATTCGTCGCGGTGTTGGCGTTGTCTAGAAAATAATTTTCAATAGCGGTCCCTATTGTGGCCCTGAATACCTGGTCTTCTAACGTTTCCGGTCGTAGCCGCCAGGTAGGTATTTTAGGTCTAATCCGGACCCAATCTAATGTCACCAGCAGCGGGTTATGATCAGAGATAGTTCTAGATAGATACTCACTTAGTCTGACACTGCCATGTACGTCCGGGGTGCACAGGATCGAGTCTAGACGGACATGTAGCTCATGTAACGCAGAGAAATAGGAATAGTCCCGTTCTTACAGGTGTTGGGCACGCCAAGTGTCTATTAGCCCCCAGTGTTGTTGCCAGTAGCGTCTAACCTCTGCAATTCTATGTGTAGGAGCGTCTGGGAGTGGCGGGTGGGAGCTGTCTAATCTGACATTGGTAACACAGTTAAAGTCACCCCCTAGTAGTACTGAACCTGTGAGCACTGGTCCTAATATCCTTGACAGCTGTGCAAAGAATGCTGGCTGGTCTACATTAGGGGCATATATGATTCCTAGCACCATGTCCCTGCCATCTAGGCGTCCTGCAAGCACCACAAACCTACCCTCCGGGTCTATTATTTGCTTGGTACACTGAAAGGGAACCCCTGCCCTCACCCAGATCAGGGCACCCCTTGCGAAGGCCGAGTAAGTAGTGTAAAAAACGTGTCCCCTCCACCTTCTCTGTAATGCAACTCCTTCCTGCCGGGATAGGTGAGTCTCCTGTAAAAGGGCAATCTGTATCCCTCTCCTGACTAAGGGGCCGATTCCGATCTCGGTCGGAGGCGCACCCAATACTATTCGGTCGGGAAAAAAGCCATGCGAAAGCCAGTTTCCCGACCGATCCGTACAGCACACCGAACGAGCAAGTACGATGCGCACAACAGCAAAAATCCCGGCCGAGCCGTACTCACCCAAACCAGGTCCTGTTCTCCGACCGAGGCGAATCCGGAAACGCCGAATCGAGTCGCACGGAAGGGAAAATGCAGCCCCGTCCGGCCGGACAAGTACGATGCGCTTTCCGTACGCGCCGAACCCGTCGCTACGCACGGCACGTCAAAGCATCCGGGAGAGGCGCACATAAGCTCCGAATCGCGCCACAACACGATCCACGGCTACGAGACGAACACAGCACCGACGAGGACGACGCGAAGCGACGAGGACGAAGCCAAGCGACGAGGACGACGCGAAGCAACGAGAAGGACGAACGACACGAACCAACCATGAATCCCTTCGTCCCGATCATACCAATATTCTACATCTACTACCGGAACAGGCACGGACGCGTACGGCGCAGAAGGTAAGTCAGACACCAACCACAAAACACATACAACACGGACACGACACATCACACACATACACTGGGAATCTGAATATACTTACACCAGCAACAGCAGCACCATAGGGGCGGGATGCCCATCACCAATGCCACATATGCACACAGGGGCCTGAATGCGCGCCACCACCCCAACCCAGGGGGGCTGGATGCCAACCACCACAACCACCCTTAGCCAGGGGGTGCCAGATGCCCACCACCACTACCACCCTTAGCCAGGGGGCTGGATGCCTACCACTACTACCACCCTCACCCAGGGCGGGCTGGATGCCTACCACCACCCTTAGCCAGGGGGCTGGATGCCTACCACTACTACCACCCTTAGCCAGGGGGGCAGGATGCCCACCACTACTACCACCCCACCCAGGGGGCTGGATGCCTACCACTACTACCACCCTCAACCAGGGGGCTGGATGCCTACCACTACTACCACCCTCACCCAGGGGGCAGGATGCCCACCACTACTACCACCCCCACCCAGGGGGCAGGATGCCTACCACTACTACCACCCTCACCCAGGGGGGCAGGATGCCCACCACTACTACCACCCTTAGCCAGGGGGCTGGATGCCTACCACCACCCTTAGCCAGGGGGGCTGGATGCCTACCACTACTACCACCCCCACCCAGGGGGCAGGATGCCTACCACTACTACCACCCTCACCCAGGGGGGCAGGATGCCCACCACTACTACCACCCTCACCCAGGGGGGCAGGATGCCCACCACTACTACCACCCTTAGCCAGGGGGCAGGATGCCCACCACTACTACCACCCTTAGCCAGGGGGGCTGGATGCCTACCACCACCCTTAGCCAGGGGGGCTGGATGCCTACCACTACTACCACCCCCACCCAGGGGGCAGGATGCCCACCACTACTACCACCCCACCCAGGGGGCTGGATGCCTACCACTACTACCACCCTCAACCAGGGGGCTGGATGCCTACCACTACTACCACCCTCACCCAGGGGGCCAGGATGCCCACCACTACTACCACCCTCACCCAGGGGGCAGGATGCCCACCACTACTACCACCCTTAGCCAGGGGGCTGGATGCCTACCACTACTACCACCCTTAGCCAGGGGGGCTGGATGCCTACCACTACTACCACCCTCAACCAGGGGGCAGGATGCCTACCACTACTACCACCCTCACCCAGGGGGGCAGGATGCCCACCACTACTACCACCCTTAGCCAGGGGGGCTGGATGCCTACCACTACTACCACCCCCACTCATAGGATGGACAATGCATGACACAACAAGCACACCACAACCTAGGGAATGCAAGATTAAGACATCCCCCACCACCATGACAAGCGTGTGAGCAGGCTGTGTCAAATGCCTACAACACCGAACATGACATTGAACATACAATGTGACCCCTAGCACATGTGCCACACATATATGTGTGTGGCACCCACAATGCAAGTAGCCCATGACCATTGTGGCAATGGGGCCTAAACCCCCATCATCACAGTGACCAAAAGGTAAGTGTGGGGTCCATAGCTGAAGCACAGTTTGACCATTGTGCCAATGGGGTCTAAACCCCCATCATCACAGTGACCAAAAGGCAAGTGTGGGGTCCATAGCTGAAGCACATTTTGACCATTGTGGCAATGGGGTCTACACCCTCATCATCACAGTGACCAAAAGGTAATTGTTGACAAAGAAAGAGCTGCAACTGCCAAACTGCATGGATCATTCCTGGTCACAGAACCAAAAACTCATCTGTGGCAAAGTCGTGTATGTGTCCCATTGCAACATAAATTGGGGGAGCCAAATACTGCAGTGCAAATGAAACATTCCTTTGGCCATGTGCAGACAAACAACACCCATGGTGGCTGAGACCGTCAACAGTCATCAATGACACAATGACAGAAGTGACCATCAGAATGCAGAACCACATATTTGCACCAATGGGCACACAAATGCAGATACCCTGTGGAGACAGCAGATGTGAGGTGAACAGATACCATACCATGGCAGCAATGGGACACACAAACCATGATCACTGTGCTGACCGATGACCTAGGAGTCCCAGGGACAGCAGGGGAAACACACCAAACAACATACAGCCAATGGCACACCCAAGATATGCCAATGCAGTGGTGCAGATGCACAAACACAAACAGGCAGACCAACACTGTCATCATACACAGCAGGTGAGGGGTGGGGGTGCCATTGTCCCCAGGCAACAACACAACACATGAGGAGAGCTGAATACCAATCATACAGATGTGCATACACTGCCACACTAAGGTAACTCATGGATCCAAATCCCCTATGTGGGCAAGCAGGCATTGACAGGTGAGAGGGAGCACAAAACACACATGTCACACAGGCACGTAGGAACAACAACTGACACAGCAAGTCACAGACACACCACAGCACCACCCCCAGGGCCCCCACAATGTGGTGACCCTGGGCTGAAGAAAAATACCACTGTGATGACAAAGCTAAATGTCATTCACACTGTGAACCACAGTCAGGTGTCCTGAGCAACTAACTACCATCACACCTACACAAGCACAAATCAATCAGCATGGCCAGTAAGCCAAGGCCAACATGGAGGCAGGGGACTAGCCGGGCAACAACTCTCATCTGCACACACTCAAGACCACACCCCTCGACCTCCAACAATGTGCAGCAGTGAAGTACACATGCACTGGTGACATTGCACATGCACCCATGACTATTCCAGGGTGGTGGGTGGGAACCAAGGTGTAGAAACACATCACACATGGACACTCAACAAGACTCCTGAATGTCTGACACACTGCACACTACGCTGTACATGGACATGACGGCAATACCACACCGACCAATGGGATCCCAGCCACAGTCACACACCAATGAAGAAGCCAAGGTCACCCACAAAGAACACACATAGACAACAACCAACATTGCAGCCCGGACCCTAAGGAGTGCCAGCAGTCACACACACAACGTGTCACAATCACTGAAAGATAACACAAACTGGAAATCACATGACAGGGGCAAACAACAAGTGCCAAAGGGAAACCTGACTGTGACCCATCTGCGTCAGCACACAAACTCTGCCCTGACAGCAAACACACCTATGGGTGACACCCTGATGACCAGTAATGTGCCATGCACCCACATCACAGAGAACACAGGAGAAGACTTTGGGGGAACATAGCTCAAGTCAGCAAGCATCACAAACAGGTACAACACTAGGGATCACAGCATGCGCAGATGAATGGAAGTGAACACACAGACATGCACATACAACACACACCTTGGGCGCAGGCAATGTCACACGTGTACACACTGCCATGAGGGGACTCCACTCCTGTGTGAGGAAAGCTGTGCCATATGTTGCCTCAGTAGGGCCCCATCATGTCAGCTGAGCACTTGGTCACACAATCAACAATTAGCACCAAATGAGGGCTCCCATCACATCAGCCTGGTCATGGATGTGCCAACGGAATCATCAGCACAGATCCAACACACTTGTATAGCAATGTTGCACTGACTACACGGATGAGTCCCTCCCCATTGATGCCCAAACCTGCATGTCCACTGGAGATGGCAACACGGTCAGGGAAGTAGACAAATGCAACGATGGCAGGCACAACAGATGTGCAGGGGTGGAAGCCACAGATATGAAATTGCCAATGTAAGTAGGAAACCCATTGCCAAATACTGAACACATGACACCCTCAGATGCTGCTATTGATGACATGGATACACCACATGATAGGACACATTCCCCCTGGACCACATGGGTTCCTGCACAGTAACACTTCATAATCATGAGACCAGATATCACCATCACTGCAGCAAGGGCATGGTTAGCTGCACCAACAACATGTACATCTGAAGCATGAGCACTAGAGAAAAGAAAGTTGCTTTATTCAGCATATGTGTTGAGGCCAAACGAAGTCCTGAAAAAGAGCAAAGGCCAATGGCCAGTCCATTGTCAAAGTTCAAACAGGGTGACACTGGCAGATGTCACCCTACGCATGCCTGCACAATACCAGGGACAATCCACTAGGAGGGGCAACCGGGGGCAGGCCAGGCACCGCAGGGACAGGATCAGGGCTCACCAGGGGGAGTCAGGGAAGGGGTGGTGGGTGCTGGAGAGCCACTGACAACTGCAGTGGAGGTGTCTGACATGGTGTGTGCCGGCACAACTGGGGGCATGACACAGATGTCGTGGGTGCCGGCACAACTGCAGTGGACCCTGCAGATGGGGTGGACAGGTCCGCCACTGCAGTGCCCAAGTCAGACAGGGCGGTAGTGGACTCCACTGCAGTGCCTACCTCCAGGGGAGGAGAATGGGGAACAGGCAAGGTGGGTTGGACAGAGGGGGGGACACCCTCACCACATCAGTGGCACAGACAAGCGCAGCGGGGGGTGTGGTGCTGGGAGAGCAAGTGGCAGGGGAGAAGGCCGGAGCATCTTGGGGATGGTATATCTGTGGGTGGGGAACCTGGGGCAGGGTGTGGTGGGGGCACCTGTGCAGTGGGGGCCTGAGGGATGGAGGATGGAGACCTTGTGCCTGAGCTGCAGGGCGGTGGCGGGGTCTTGCTCTTAGCACTCCGGGGGACTTGCGGGTGGGGGCCTCAGTCCGTCTGCGCCTGGGGGAGGGTGTCCGGGGACGAGGGGCACTCTGCTCCGTGTGGGTGGGCTTCCTCTTCCCCCGGGATGCTGGAGCAGCTTCATCGGTGGGGAAGAGGCCGAGGTCACAGAGGAAGAGCTGCTGTGACTTTGGGGTTGCAGGTGAGGCAAGGGAGGGTGCTTTGGAGGGAGAGGGAACTGAGGACTGCGCAGTGCATGTGGATGCGTGTGTGTGTTCCAGGGCCCCATCCCCTGTGAGTCTGGCTTCAGTCCCCTGAATGTGCTTGCGTGTGCGTTTTGTCATTGGCGTGTGTGTCAGTGTGCTGGATGTGTGTGTGCTGGTGTGTGCCAGTGTGTGTGTGCCTGGGATGGGTAAGGTGCTGGGGAGTGTGGATGGAGCAGAGGCAGGAGGGGTGAGGGACCGTTTGAGGAGGGACACTGCTGCCGTCAGGGAGGAGTCCATGGACCTATTGCCCCTCTGTAGGTCAGACATGCCCGATGAGATGCCCTCCATGAACGACACCAGCTGAGTCAACAGCGCGGTGTGCGCATGGAGGACACTCAGCATGGCTGTCTGCCCTACATGGAGCTGGCGAAGGAGGTACACAGACTCCTCACTCAGGGCAGCAGGGGACACAGGGGCAGGGGGTGCGGTGCCTGGCCCAAAGGAGACACGCTCCCGGACATGGGAGCCTCCACGGACCTGGGGAATGGGAGCCGATGGGAGGGCGGTGGTGGTGCTGGTGGTGGCGGGGACAGCAACACTAGCTGGGGTGTGGTGGCTGCTGACACCCGCCTCCACAAGGGAGTCATCCTCCGAGTTGCTCTGGTCCTCAGCTGAGGTGGATGCTGCTGAGGACTCCTCGGTGTGGCTCCCCTCGCCCTCCGTGCCACTGGGTCCCTCCGACCACTCCTCGGCTGCTGACCCAGTCTGGCTCTCCGGCTCCTCCTGGTCCGTGGAGCTGTCCCCTTCCGTGGCCGTGGATGTATCTGCAAACAATGGGGAAACAGACAGACATCAGTCACCTG